>JAWPHD010003985.1:0-200629 GCA_037043455.1 Cyrtodaria siliqua
TATCTCTATGAGATCTAATCATTCTCTGCTGAGATGGTGCTACCGTCTCTTGAAGATTAGGTTTAATTAAGTATAATCTGGTTGTTAACTTCTGACCTAGGAACAAGGTTGCCGGACATTCATCGGTTGTTGAATGTGGAGTATTTCTGTATACAATGAGAAATTTTGGTAGTTTTGTTTGTATTGTTCCTGTGTCATTTTTCGCTGCTTCATAGCTTGCTTAAAGCTTTGTAAAAAGCGTTCAGCTAACTCATTTGATCTTGGGTCATACGGTGCACTTCTTATGTGTTTCACGCCATTTTTCTTCAAGAAATCTACAAATTCCTCTGAAACTAGTTGTGGGCCTTTGTCGCTTACGATCTTAGTTGGTACGCCAAACTCTGAGAACATATACTAATCTGTTAGTGACCAGGCAATATTTTTTTCGCTAGCTTGCCATGGGACGTACACTTTTTTAAAGTCAAATTCTTCCCCCCACCCCCCCCCCCCCCCAACCCCACCCCCGCCCCCCAAATGTTTGTTTTTTAAACAATTACAAATATTGAAGCAGTGATATTAGACCATAAAAGGCCCCCTTACCAAAAACATAGGCTTCTGGCGACTGTTTGCTGCAACTCTGCGACAAACATTGCTGCAAAGCTGCGGCAGACAAGTTTGGGGCTAAGTTGCGGTACACTTTTACCATGCAAATGAAGTATGCAGCAAAGTTGCAGCAAACAAATATGCAAATGAGGTTCTGGTGATGTTCACCGCAACTTTGTCGCAGACCTCATTTGCATAGTAAAAGTGTGCGGCAACTTCTCAGCACACTTCATTTGCATAACACTTTTAGCTGTAATCTTCTGGCGATGTTTTGGCGATGTTTGCTGCCACTTTGCCGCAGACCTCATTTACATCGTAAACATTTTGCAGCAAACATCATTTGCACAAAAAAATTCTCCGAACTGTTCTGGTGATGTTTTTCAAAATAAATAATGGACTGAAATTATGAAATAGAACAATGGTGCGCCGTTTGTAATAAAATAAAATTTTTAGCTTGAATTTTTTTTCCCACTATTTAAAATGGACTGCACCATATTTAAATAAATTGACACGATTTAAATAAATCGACACTTTTTAAGTAAATGCTCTCGATTTAAAGTATATCCTGACGATTTAGATTACATCCTCACGATTTAACTAAACGGTTTGATTTAAAAAAAAAATTGTGAATTCTAAATCAATGGACCTTTGTTTTACTAAATGTGCAACAATTTAATTAAATTCACTATATTTAAATAAATCGACACCATTTACATAAACTCACACTATTTAAATAAATCCTCTCAAAATTGAAATCAGTCATTTCTGCATTACTCTCATTTTCATGGAGATGTCGAGCGCTGTCATTTTGCATTACTCCTATGAAGATGTCGAACGCTGTCATTTTTGCATTACTCCCATTTTCATGGAGATGTCGAGCACTGTCATTTCTGCATTACTCCAGTTTCCATGGAGATATCGAGTACTGTTGAGCGCTGCCACTTCTGCATTACTCTCATTTTCATGGAGATGTCGAACGCTGTCATTTCTGCATTACTCTAATGTTCATGGAGTTGTGGAGCGTTGTCATTTCTGCAGTATAGTCACATTTGCATGGAGATGTCGACTGCTGTCATTTTTGCATTACTCTTATTTTTATGGAGATGTCGAGCGCTGTCATTTTTGCATTACTCTCATTTTAATGAAGATGTCGAGCACTGTCATTTCTGCATTACTCTCATTTTCATGGCGATATCGTGCGCTGTTGAGTACTGTCATTACTCTAATTTTCATGCAGTTGTAGAGTGTTGTCATTTCTGTATTACTCCCCTTTTCATGGAGATATCGAGTGCAGTCGTTTCTGCATGACTCCCATTTTTAGGAAAATGTCGAACGCTGTCATTTTTTGCATTACTCCCATTTTCATGGAGATGACGAGCACTGTCATTTCTGCATTACTCCAATTTTATGAAGATGTAGAATGCTGTCATTTTTGCACTACTCCCATTTTCATGGAGATGTCGAGCGATTTCATTTCTGCATTACTCTCATTTTCATGGAGATGTCGAGACTGTCATTTCTGCATTACTCACATTTTCATGGAGATGTCGAGTGCAGTCATTTCTGCATTACTTCCATTTTTATGAAGATGTCGAACGCTGTCATTTTTGCATTACCCCCATTTTCATAGTGATGTCGAGCACTGTCATTTCTGCATTACTCTCATTTTCATGGAGATGTTGAGCACTGTCATTTCTGCATTACTCCCATTTTCATGGAGATGTCGTGTGCTGCCATTTCTGCATTAATCTCATTTTCATTTTACTAACTGTAGCAGTCCAATAGGCACCAATGGTGCCTGGATATCTTAGAATCAGCACCAGACCCTAGACAAACCAACAAACGTATATATACACACATCTACATATTGAGGTCATACTGATCATATTATTTTGCACTTGGTATACAATTTTAATTTTTCTGGTTATAAATGTTGGAGTTATCATGGTGTTTGGTATTTAAAAATGTTCTTGCAATGAACACAATTGAATAAATGTTTAAAAATAAGGTTCCACGAAACAAATTACACTTGGCTAAATTACTTGTTCAAGTGGTACGTCCTTTGACATAATATACAAATTTCACTTTTAATAGTAGTAAGTAACTGGAAATAATAAAATTCTGTATAAAGTCTAAGTTTTGCGATGCTGTTTTGGCTAACAGAGTCTTCAGATACAGCAGATCAGAATGGAAAAGTTCTGTGAAGAAAGAAACGGCAAATCTGAATTTAAAAGATTGTGGTGATGTTACGGCGTGCAATAAAAAATATAATCGGATTGGTAAAATGTGTCGCAATGTTGTGGCGAACGAAAAAGCATGCAAGTAAGTTTGTGATGTTATGGTGTACATTGCAAATAAATAAATAAATGTTTCTGGCGAATGTATAGCTTTTTGGCGAGTTTGCGGCAAATTCGACAAAGATTACCATAATGTTTGCGGCAACATCACCTCTAGTGCCGAACATTGGCGAACAAATAAGAATTGTTATGGTGAACAAAATTTTTCGCTGCAAGCTTGCAGCAAACCTCATTTGGTAAGGAGGGAGCTTATGGATCAAGCAATATTTATCTGGGCATTGGGAATGGTGCAAAATGGCATGGGACAGGTACTTTTTTTGTCGCGACAAACCATGGGAAGATACCTTTTTTTTCGTTTGCTTGCCATGGGACGTACATTTTTTTTTATATAACATTTTTATTTGCACCGGTCCCAACCCTCCGATAAATATTGCCTGGTCCCTTATATTGAAATAAGCCGCGGTGTTTATTTATCGTAAGGTACTGTTTGCTTTCTTCTTCCATTTCTAATTGAAGGTGCGCATTTTTCAAGTAGATTTTTGAGAAATGATTTCCCCTCTGACAATGAGGCGAAAATGTCGTCAATCTTTGGCAAAGGGTACGTTTCCACATCTAGCGCTGGGTTGACTTTGAAGTCTCCACAAATACGAATGTCTCCATTTGGTTTGGGAACTGGTACAATAGGCGTAGCCCAGTCACTAAGAGTAACTTTTGTCAATATGCCATGTTCGACCATTTGATCCAATTCTTTGTCAATATTGGGTTTTAGCGCGTATGGAACTGGTGGGGCCTTAACATATTGTTGGCTGCTTCCGTTCTTCAAAATTAGCTTTGCCTTAACACCTTTCATGTATCCAAGCTTTGCATCAAAAATCCACTATATTTCATCTTTAATTTCTCAACTTGACTGTTTGCATCAGCAATAGTCATTGATTTGATATCTGCACAGTTAAGTTTTAACTATTTCAACCAATCTCTACAAAATAAGGGTCTTCCTCCATTTTTAATAACATATAACTGCAAACTTTTTGTTTGTTCATCAAGTTCAACTTTGCAATTTATCACAGCTAACGGTGAAATTACTTGCCCTGAATATGTCTTTAAAGTCAAGTTTGTTTTCCCACGTTACAAGTCCCGACAATGTTTTTCAAAGTCGTTCTTCGAGATAACCGACACGCCAGATCCTGTGTCTAACTCCATTTTCAGTTCTATATCTTCAACCTTCGGTGTGACCCAAATAACCCCTCCGTATTTTACTTCATCAAACTTATACAAATAATCTTCATTATTGTCTAAATCTAAATTGTGTACTTTAGATTTGATACTCCCTGATTTGCATGCTGGTTGAATGTAACCTTTCTTTCCGCACTTGTAGCAAGTGACTGTCCTAAAACGACATTCATCGGGGTCATGGTTAAAGCTTGCACCTAAAACATTGTCTTTTATTTTCTTTTGTGTGTATGTTTGCAGACTTCTGAGGAGTTGTTTCATACTTCGGAGGAGGTTTTTCATATTTCTGAGGAGGAGGTGGTTCATGTTTATTTACCTTCATGGTATGCACATGTTGTTGCTTACCCTAAAGTTCTACAACGTTTTTAGATGCCGATTACATCGCAAGTGCTATCTCTAACGCTTTCTCGTATGTCAGGTCCTTTACTAAAAGACATTTGTTCTGGATAGCCTCATTTCTCTGTCCACAAACAAAACGATCACGCCATGAATTCTTTAATGTGTCGTCCCCAAATTCACAGTATTCTGACAACTTTCTGAGGTTTACATTAAACTATTTGATGGATTCATCTTGTCTTTGGTCACGCCTGTGAAAGCGAAATCTTTCGGCAATTACAATTGGTTTAGGTGAGAAATGTGTTTTTAATAATTCACACAAGGCATCATATGTTTTAGTAGATGGCAGATCTGGTGATGTCATATCTCCTATCGATAAGTGTCACTCCCCATCAATGATAGCAGTGCTGGTACATTTTTATCATCGCCAATTTCATTATCAATACTGTATTGGTCAAGTCTTTCTTTATAACAAGACCACGATACCGTACTCTCATCAAAGTAAATATAAAAATCGAACAGGAAATGCAGCTTTCATAGAACACAGTAAACCCAAAAACACACAAAAAGACAAAACAAGAATGGCAATAGTAATAATAAAGGCATATGACGTCACAAACACAAAAGGGGTACCGCCTTGTAGGGCTACCGCCTTGGAACGGTCAGTGGCAAAAAGGCCGCTGGGGGTTTAAACCAGGTTCTAGGGTGCACCAAACCTCACACTTACCCTACTATCATCCCAATAAAACGGGACAGTGTAAATAAAGAAATCCCCGCCATGAACTATTCTCTAACCAACAAGGCAGCATTAATAGGCAATATAAGTAAAACACAAAGATACTCGTGTATATATAAATACAAAAAACAATAGCTTAGAAAGCCACAAAGAAGGTACTCAGTGACTTGTCAGAAGCCAGAGCAACAAGAGAATAAACCATTGAGGGCACGACAAGACAAGATTGCAGACAAATATCAAACGTCAGCGTCCTTTTGGGTTTAAGTTAAACGTCATCATAGGGTCCACAGCCTGTCCGGTCATCGCTAAATTAAAGGGGAAAGCATAGTGGCGAACTGTAAATGGGTCCACCACCAAGCATGCAGTGCGTTGCAACACGATAGGGTCATAACCTCTTTGGATAAACCTTTTAAAACATAGCCCTGATAGAGTAGCATTTTAGTTATACAAAGATTACGGTTATTAAAGACTTCAACTCGAGTACAAGCTCTAGAAAAACACAAATAAGTTGAGACACATATACCCAACAAGAAGTTGCTCGGGGTAACATCCCCATCTAAATGGGGTTAATTAACAATATCAAAATTAAGATCATCTCGCTTGTCATAGATTTTGCTAATTATTTTACCATTTGCAATAGAAATAAATAGTGATAAAGGTGATCCTTTGAGAGCAACAAACACAATTAAGAGAATAAAACAGCAGACTTGGTTTTATTGAGCCTGTTCATGAGAAGTAATGAAAGAAGCAACACTTCTCACGCCCCCTAGCATCGGCTTAAGCGGTATTCTACTTCAAAGCCACCTATATTGGGCTCGTTGGTCCCAAAGGATCAGTAAAAATAACACTACTGGTTCGTACCACCCCTTAGATTTTAGGAAGGACTCCGTTTTTAGATTCATATAGAACGCATATTAGTTTTCTCTTCAAAATTACTTAACATTACAGTTTTCTTTTAACAAATGTTTAAATAGGAATATTTAAAGGTATTTTATTATACACTTTAAGAACTACTAGGGTTATTCAATTAGTTTTTAAACAGAATTTAAGATTATACTTTTTAATTGCTAATTTTACAGTCACTGATAGATTTTAGTGGAGTCCTGGGAATAGTGTTAATGTTTTCTTATTCATCTACTAGTCCAGTTATATTTATTTTTATGAATTATTGAAATGAATTGTGATTATTTAGAGAATTTTTTGATTAAACATATTAACTGAGCTTGATTCTTAGCAGTTTATGAAGACAATGTGTTTGTTTTTTGGAATATTATTTAAGGAGTCCATATCTTTTATTAAGTGCATTATAAAAGCACGCTACTACAATGAGAGGCAGTACCGGCGCGTAACAATATTTAGCTTAAAGGGAGTACATCAGGCTTTGGGGCCCATTTTTTTTAAAAAACATAAATAAGTTTGAAATGACCAATTTAAAACGTGAAATAGTTTACTATAATACAGCGCAATAATTAAAAAGTATAATTTTTTAAAAGTTCGTAGCGAAATCCCCAAGTTGAAATAGATATCACGCAGAGCCGGAATCGGCGACATGCACACATGACGCTCGCAAAAATGCAATACATTGCGATTTATTTTACCGCCAAGTCTAAAATAGCTATCCCCGGCGTGTCACCATAGTTGGGAAATACCTTCTTCGGGTCGTTTATTTTTTTATGTTCAGCATAATTTCTTTTGGAGTCTTATGGCCCATTTAGATTATTTTTATCAATTAAATATATAAATGTATTTTAAAAATCCTAAAATAATACCAATACTGATGTACTTTCTTTAATTAGTATGTGTTATGAACCTTTTTAAATATATTGAGTAAAATACATTTTGGCTGCAAGATAAACTTCAATGAGTTACAATCGCCTATTTTGCTTTATTTTCTCCCAGTTTCTTTTTTGAAGTCAGAACTTATACGTGCGGTTGTATTTAAACGTAAAAAAAGATACAAATATCGGACAGGGAAAGCAGCATTCAAGGACGACAGTCAACCACAAAACACAGAAACCATGGGGACAAACGAGGAGGCAAAAGTAATAAAAAATGCAAACGACATCACAAACACAAAAGGGTTGACAATAAGGCTACCGCCTTGGAACGGTCAGTGGCAACAAAGGCCACTGGGGGTTTAAACCGGTTCTAGGGTGCACTAAACCTCACACTTACTCTACTATCATCCCATTAAAACAGGACAGTGTAAATAAAAATATCCCCGCCATGATCTAATCTCTAACCAACAAGGCAGCATCAATAGGCAATATAAGTAAAACATAAATATGCTCATGTACATTAATACAAAAAGCAATAGCCTAGAAAGCCACAATGAAGGTACTCATTGACTTGGCAGAAGCCAGAGCAACAAGAGAAAAACCATTAAGGGCACGACAAGAAATATCATAGACAAACATCAAACGCTACCGTCCCAATGGGCTTTAGGTAGGTGTCATCATAGGGTCCACAGCCTGTCCGGTCATCGTACAATTAAAGAGGAAAGCGTAGTGGCAAACTGTAAAATGGTCCGCCACCAAGCATGCAGTACGTTGCAAAATGATAGGGTCATAACCTCTTTTGATAAACTTTTTAACAAATTTAACAAAGATATTATGGAAGTGATCATGACCAAGAATCTTACAAAGTTTATAAATCACATCACCATGGAAATCAGGTTGTGATAGTCCTTGTCGCAGAAGAGTCCTTAAATAACTTTTATATTTGGAAAGAAGATCAGTGTTACGGTAATAAAATTTTGCAAAGGTTTTACGAAGTTTATGGTAACGGTAACCCTGATTGAGTAGCGTTTTAGTTATACAAAGATTACGAATAGTAAAGTCCTCAACTCGAGTACAAGCTCTTGAAGAACGAATAAGTTGAGACACATAGACACCATAAGAAGTTGCTCGGGGAACATCCCCATCCAAATGGGGATAATTAACAATGTCAAAATTAAAATCATCTCTCTTGTCATAGATTTTGCTAATTATTTCATCATTTTCAATCGAGAGATCTAAATCAAGAAAAGAAGCGTTATTATCGGATATATTAGCTTTGTTAAGCTGAAGTTCTCTAGGATAAATATTATTAACCATAGTTTGAAAGAAAGTGTTGTCAGTGTTCAATATGTCATCCAGATACCGAGAGGTGTCATTAAAGGCTTCAATAACATCTGCCTGAGTATCTGGTGAAAGACTCAACATGAAATCTCTTTCATAGCAAAATAAAAACAAATCTGCGACAGGTGGTGCACAGTTCGTACCCATAGGGATACTAACAATTTGTCTATAAACGGTGGTTCCGTACCTGACGAAAATATCATCTAATATGAAGATGAGTGCTTCACAAACTTCATAGCAAGTCCACATAGTATAATTGTCTAAACTGCCGTAATACAGGTCAAAAATGTAGTATTTTCTCTAGCAAATGTTTTTTGAATAAGAGAATTTAGCTTGTCTTTGATAAGATGATGTGGTAAAGTTGTATAAAGTGTAGAGAAATCATAAGTGCTTAAACATGACGTTTATTGATTATTTTATCAAGAACGTCGCCTGAATTTTTTATAGACCAAAACAAATTAATCCCAGAGTTTTCAAAAGTTGTATCACAATATCGTTTAACGTGATCTTTACCGGCAGTAAGACAAGAAGTTAAAAGTTTGGAGATGTTTGTTGTAGTGCAGGCACTAGAATTCGAAATAAATCGGGCCTTATATGGATGTTTATGTAATTTAGGAATCCAGTACATAGTAGGCAGTTTGGTTTGCTTTTCGTCTACCCCAGCCTTGAAAGTAGTGCACTGAGTGATATGTGTGGAAACAACATCCTCCTCAGTAGAATGTACTGGAGTATACGAATTGGTGCTGCCGAGTTCCAGAGATAAAACATTGACGTAATGTAGGCGTCAAACAATAATTACATTATTAGCTTCTTTATCGGCAGGAACTAAAAAAAAATTATTATGAAATTCTTGAATTCCCGATTTTAAATTACGAAAGGAAAACCTAGGTCTCGGGGGGAAGTAAAGAGGGGATAGCGTTATAAAAGTTAATACGTGTATATATAATTTTAAAAATTGACTTTTTCCAAGTAGAAACGTATGATAATGGACCCTTGGAAATGGCCGAACACGACACATACAAAATATTGCAGTCTCGATTTGATTGAGACTGTTCATGAACGGTAGTGAAAGCAAGTTTGGGTCCGCATGTTCTCTGCGACACCATTTCATACTAAAATCTTCAATGGAGTGGGCTATCTTGGCGCGACAGGCATTAAAATCAATAATTGAAGGTAATCTATATTTAGGACCTTTCGAAAACAAATGCCGAATACGTTTATCAACAATATCAAAATTACCAGTAATGACATGACCTGCTGGAGCATAGAAATTTGTTTATGTGTTACATTTACATTCCTTAGGAGTGGTTATTTACTATATCAAGGTCAGAAACAATTTTGTTGTAGTTCAAAATAATATTTCTAATAGGCTTTTTTAGAAATATTATATTATATGTAAGCCATATAGAGTAAATTAAACTGTTATATTAACTATTTTATATTACCTTTCATGAACAGACACAATACAACCGAGACTGCTATTTGTTTCTCTTGTTCATGTTTGTTAATTCCAAGGAATCACCTTTTCAGCATTTTTAGTTTACTTCAATAATCGATTTCTTTCAGTGAAGACAACTAAAATTTAAAGTATTATTAACTGTGCATTTTTTTCTGATTTTACTCACTATGGATTGCATCATGTAGCCATGTCAACATGAAATCTCTTTCATAGCAATACAAGAACAAATCTGCGACACGAAGGGCACTGTTTGTACCCAAAGGGATACCAACAATTGGTCTATAAACGGTAGTTCCCCATACTTGAAATATAATCTAATAGGAAAATGAATACCAAAGCATACATTCAAATATAGTATTTGTTTAACAATGAGAATGGGTGGCATTTTTTAAAAAGGCGTAACATAGCAGGTAAACGACAAAATTGTTGACACTCGCCATTTTGAAACCTTGTTTTACTCTGTCAGTTATATAGAATGAGAATAGACATCTAACCTTTAATAAGGTTGTAGCGGTATACAGTGTAGAAATGTCATGGAAACGTTGAGGTTTGTTGCAAATTGCATCAAGAACACCTCCTCGATGTTTAATAGAACAACATAAATTAATTTCAGAGTTGCCATAAGCTTTAGCACAATATCCTGTCACGTGATCTTTAACGACAGAAAAAACAAGAAGTTAAATGTTTGGGAATATTTGTTGTGGTTCAGGCACTATAATTAGAAATAAAAAGGGATGTATAATATAGATATAAATATCGAACAGGAAAAGCAGCATTCAAGGACGGCAGTCAACCACAAACACACACAGAAACAAAGAACAAATTTAAAGATGAATAAAAGGCCAAATAAGACACCACAAACACAAAAGGGTTGACAATAGGGCTATCGCCTTGGAACGGTCAGTGGCAAAAAAATGCCGCTGGGGTTTAAACCAGGTTCTAGGGTGCACCAAACCTCACACTTACCCCACCGTCAATCCAATAAAACGGGAAAGTGTTAATTCATAAAGAAATCCCCGCCATGAACTATTCTCTAACCAACAAGGCAGCATTAATAGGCAATATATGTAAAACACTTTTAAAAAAAAAGATGACGTCTACCTAAAGCCCAAAAGGACGGTGACGTTTGATGTTTGTCTGCAGTCTTGTCTTATCGTGCCCTCAATGGTTTATTCTCTTGTTGCACTGGCTTCTGCCAAGTCATTGAGTACCTTCTTTGTGGCTTTCTAGGCTATTGTTTTTTGTATTTATATATACACGAGCATACATATGTATATATATATATATATATTTATATATACTCGAGCATACGTATGTAGTGCAGACACTAGAATTCGAAATAAAGCGGGCCTTATATGGATGTTTATGTAATTTAGGAATCCAGTACATAGTAGGCAGATTGTTTTGCTTTTCGCAAATACATATGGTTTAGTTCTAAGAAATGAAGAGTTATTTTGTGGAATTTGTATTGATGACGCAGAGTTTAATCGAAGAGGTGAAAGATTTAAGTGTTTTACTTAAAGACTCATATACGCAATTTAGAAAGTAATACTATTCTGTGAAAAGCGAACAACAGTGTATAAAACTAGATCACGAGGAAAGTTAAGGAAAACCCTAATAAAACGAGCCAAAATGTCGATGAGCACAAAACCTTCAACACGGAATAAGAAAAATATGTGTTTAGGGGAAAATTGGATCAATGAATGTCATACAATCCCTGTGGGATAAAAAGATAACAATATTGATTGTATGTACGGGGAGACTTTCTACGGTCGCCACATGGCACAAACAACACTATTGTGAAGTAAATATAGATATAAAAATCGATCAGGAAAAGTAGCATTCAAGGACGACAGCCAACCACAAACACACACAGAAACAAGGAACAACTTTAAAGATGAATAAAAAGCCAATCACAATCACAAAAGGGCCAATAAAAGGCAACAACAGTAATACCTTTGTTCTCTTCTGTTCCTTTGTCAATTCGCTGAGATATCCGAGTCAAAAGTCACCAAGGTGTAAATTCAATATGCACGTTTTTGATTTGATATCCGGTTTACAATCCCAAAATGCATTCGCAACATCTCGTACACTGCGTCGCAGCATTACTCAAATGTAAATGGCAGGTTTCCATATTGGTTACGTCATCGCGCCTCAGATTCCCGCCAAAACAAATTTGCATTCAAAATCAAAGTTATCATCCAAATATTGCAATGTTGTTCAACCGATTGCTCCATTTATAGTTTGTTTACATGAAAGCAGTGATAAAACCTTCATCTGTACTGTAAATAACAAACATGCAACGCAAATCATACATCGACGCTTGTGGCCGACATCCATGTTGTTTATAAAGCAACAGCTTAACAACAGTGAACTGTTTTCTGTGCCGTTGCCTTCCGGCTAACAAAATGTTAAGATTTTGAACATACCGAAGCGTCGTGATACACACGAGGCGCGATCAGGAAGAATGACGTGATTGGCCGAGCATTCACGATTGTCAAAAATGATGTGTTTGTTGTTTTTTCGGCAATCCGATGCAATCGAGATATTGCGACTGAACTATTTACATCATAAATCGTCATTATGACGTAAGTAGTTCAATGACAGTATCTCGATTACATCAGATTGCCGAAAACAGAAACATAATTTTGGAATGCAAACCGGATATTAAGACTAACAACGAGTAGATTGGTAGATTGAAATTGCAGTTTGATGACTTTTGACTCGAATATCTCTGCGAATTAACCCGGGATCGTAGAAAGAAAGGTATTGTTGGATAGGAAATTATTTTCTGCATACGATATTGTATCAGATGCGTGTATTTGGTATTTTTATATACGTATGCTTGACCTCAGAAAAACAACTCTAAAAGATCGAGTTACAGTATTTCATAAGTAATTATAACAGAAGGTATTAATCAAAAGAACCCAGACCTTTAATGAATCTTACAACTTTATTCTGCAACACTTGTAATCTATTGTGTAGCTTACTGTTTAGGCCAGCATACCACTTCCGGTTCCGGTTTCTAACCAAGAAGGACGTCTTTAATATACTATCTCGAAATCGTCGACTATATCAACGTAGAATCAACAATCCCATCTCTAAAGCATCTATAATATCTTCAACATCGATCAACAAACATTCAGGATGGCCTCTACCTGTTCATGTTTGTCAAAATAGCGAACTGTTTGTTGTTTTTTTAACTTTTGTTCGATAGTGTCGACCATTTTTAATATTGGATGATTGTTTACTTGTTTTTCTTTTAATGCATTCAATAAATCTATTTTATCAATGTTGAAACTGTGCTAGTAACTTAGTCGATATTTAATATACTAAAAAAAGACAATTTCATAATTCAAATCGGAACCGGAAGTCAATTACGAGAAAATTTAAAAGAGTATCAAAATGGGCCTACGAAACTACCTCGTATCATAAGAGATCATTATCAATATATTTATGTGCCAATATCAAATTAACAGATTCGGTTTGCTTGCTTGATAAACTTTTTATATAAATGATGACTACATTATCAGCGAGGGTTTAGACATGTCATAAAATCGATTGAAGCTGACAGTAATTCCTCCCAAGGGAATTGATGATAGCCATCTGAGTCTAAAAATATGAAAGAGAGGCAATTCTCCAACAAATATTTCAAAACTAGCTATGAATTAAATCTTTAGCAAACCGAATTATTACATGCAATTTATATATAGTTAGAGCGCTCTCACTAATATTCTAAAATAATAATATGTGATATCGTATGTATAGAAATGCATGTTTGATAAAATGCAATGATGTGACCATGCTATTTTTGTGAATTATGTAATGGATAAATAAATATGTATGTAATAAACTGATACTATTTAGACAGGCTATTCTTGTTTTAAAAAATCCATTTTATTGGAGTACTGGCATTTAAATGGTATTATATAGTTCTTATTCAGGACTGAGACATACTGTACTTACAAATTACTTTAGACAATAAATTGGACCGTTGACAGAGCCTGCTTCGATCGTGAAGTCAATAATTCTTCTAGATAGAGGTAGAAAGTAGTTTCAGAGGTTTGAAGTGAGAGATGTAGCAAACCAAACGAAATATAAAGCTGGTGTAAAAAGAAGTCTGTATTTACCAAAACGATTGATTTCAAAACCCAGTGTCCTTACTGGTCTATGTCGAACATTTTCCTGCCGAACGAAACGCATACAAACGATTACGATTATATCATACCATGTAAAATATTTTATTAACACATTTTGATTGAATAATAATAATATTAATAATAATAGTAATAACGTAAATATTCCACTCCGGGAACCAAACAATAGTCATTCATCATCTCACCATTCATCAATCATTGTATCAATGGACCTCTCTAAACATGTATCTTTTGTTCACTATAATGTCCAAAGTATCTCTCACAAACTTGATATCTTACGGACTGAGTTAAGTGAATTTGACATACTAGCATTTTCTGAAACTTGGCTTAACCAATCGACACCAAATAAAGATCTTACTTTTGATTCCTTCTCCGCTCCTGAGAGAAAAGATCGCACTGGTGACAGTCATGGTGGCGTTACTCTATATAAAAAATAATATACATTACAAACGTAGGCATGACCTTGAACCGTTAGGTATTGAATGTATATGGGTCGAAATCTTCATGAAGCACAAACACATTCTTTTCGTATTATTTTACAGACCACCCAGTGCAGATAACGTTCACAATTACATTATCGAAAATTCAATCCACCTTGCAGTGGATACACACATCAACGACATAATTATTACTGGTGATTTAAACTTTAATACGAACCATGCTAACTCCTGTCGAAAACTAGCTTCTATTTGTGAGCAATTCTCACTATATCAATGCATAAACGAACCAACTCATTTTACAGAAAATTCATCTTCAACAATTGACATTATCTTGGTTAATAATAAGGATTGCTAAGCGGTGTAGGTGACCCGTTTTTACAACAAGATATTTGATATCACTGCCTAATATTTGGTATTCTCAAATTCAAAAAGCAAACTATTAAATCCTTCACTAGGCATATTTGGAGTTATGATAAGGGAGATTATGATACGTTGAGACATTTGGTCCAAACTACTGACTGGACTATGTTCTACGATAACACTATTAATGTACATGCAAACAGGATCAACACAATGCATCCCAAACAAACTGGTTCGGATCAAACCTAACGACATGCCATGATTCACTTCATCTATAAAATGTTTGATTAGAAAACGAAAGCGAGCCTATCGTAAAGCCAAACGTATAAATACACCAGCCCTGTGGGCTAAATTTCGTAAACTTAGAAATTAAACAATTGACTTAATTCGGAAAAACAAAGCCAACCACTTCAAGATATTGTCAGAAAAACTTAAAACTGAAAATCATTCTACAAAAAACTGGTGGTCAACGTCAAAATATCTTATGTCGTCAAACCGCAAAGAATCCGTACCCACATTGTATCATAACGATTATATTATTACAGATGACGTTGATAAAGCAAACCTGTTAAACGACTTCTTTCGAAATCAAACTCTTATAAATGATGATAATGTTCAAATTCCCATCTTACCCGCTGTAAATGAGTCAACACTTAATTCCATTGAACTGTGTCCGCTCGAGGTCAAGCAAATCTTAGAAACCCTACCTTTAGGTAAAGCTGTAGGTCCTGATTCAATTAATAACCGTATTCTTAGAGAACTAGCTACTGAACTCGCTGAACCACTATGTTCCTTATTTAATCAATCTCTTAACGATAGTTGTGTTCCATCAACTTGGAAAGAAGCCCATGTCTGTTCAATTTTCAAATCTGGCGACCGATCTGTTGTTTCTAACTACAGACCTATTGCACTCCTTTGTACTATTGAAAAGGCTTTGGAGAAAAACATCTTTAAACATGTTTTTAATTTTTTTCAAACAAATAACATTTTAACTGCACTGCAGTCTGGATTTGTTCCAGGTGACTCTACAATTAACCAACTTACATACCTATATAACCTTTTCTGCCAATCCCTGGATTCTGGAAAGGAAATTCGGGCTATTATTCTGTGACATTAGCAAAGCCTTTGATCGCGTTTGGCACAAGGGACTCTTAGTTAAACTAAAGGCCGCTGGTATCACGGGAAACCTTTTAAAATGGTTTGAGAATTATCTTAGTGATAGAAAACAACGCGTTGTTCTACCAGGTGTTCAATCTGACTGGAATAAAATTAAAGCCGGTGTCCCACAAGGCTCTATCCTAGGACCACTTTTATTCCTTCTCAACATAAATGATATTGTTATAGACATCAATTCAAATATTCGCCTTTTTGCAGATGATACAGGTCTATTCATTGTAGTTGATAATCCAATTGTTGCTGAAAATACACTTAATTCCGACCTATTGAAAATTTCGGCATGGGCAGATAGATGGCTTGTTAAATTTAACCCAACCAAAACCGAATCTCTTCGCATTTCACGAAAAATCAATTTTATTAACCACCCTCCGGTATTTATGTATAATATAAGTGATAACTGAAGTTGAGGACCACAAACACCTCGGCATTTCCTTGTCAAATGATTTATCCTGGCACAAACACATTGAATACATTCAATCAAAAGCATGGCTGAGAATTAACATTATGTGAAAACTAAAGTACACGCTTGATAGAGTGTCATTATAAACTATTTATAATTCCTTTATCAGACCTATTTTAGAATACGGTGATGTACTGTT
This sequence comes from Cyrtodaria siliqua, assembly GCA_037043455.1. NCBI lineage: Eukaryota > Metazoa > Mollusca > Bivalvia > Adapedonta > Hiatellidae > Cyrtodaria > Cyrtodaria siliqua. Next base: position 16,492 of record JAWPHD010003985.1, read on the forward strand.
CGATAACTGCACACAATATAAAAAATATGAGTTCGATAAAATACAAAATGAGGCTGCTCGTATAGTAACCGGAGCAACGAAACTTATTTCCATTGAAAACCTCTACAAAGAAACTGGTTGGGACACTCTCGGAGAAAGGCGTCGTAAGCACAAACTGGTTATGTTTTATAAAATGATAAACCACCTAACTCCAAATTTCTACTATAACTCTTTTCTCCCCTCCGTCATTCGTGAATGGAATGAGCTAAGTGAAGACTCACGACAAGCCGAAACAGTTTGCTCATTCAAACATTCACTGAACAGTCAAAATAATAAAATTCCAAAACACTACCAGTTCGGAAAAAGAAACTTTCAGATATTGCACACAAGACTACGTACTACCTGCAGCTCCCTTAACAATGATCTGTTTTCCAAAAACATGGTTGATTCAGCTTTTTGTTCCTGTGGTCGTGTAGAAAACGCTGAACACTACTTCTTCCACTGCAATAAGTACAGCGATGCAAGAAACGTTCTCATGAATTCATTGTCACGTTTACCAAATATTACATTGAAAACACTGCTCTTTGGAGACCAAAATGTAGCATACGATGCAAACATTCGTATTTGTGACGCAGTTCATAATTATATTAAACACTCAAAACGTTTAAACCTGTAGATCGGTTCCTTCGTTTATTGAATTCTTTAAATGGTACACCCCTACCCCTACTCCCTTATGTCGTCCCCAAACAACCCATTTACATTTATATTCTTCACTTAAGATTTATAATTTCCAAATATATATTTGTTTTTTCATATTTCATTCATTTTGCCTATTTGAATGATGAATTCTCAAGTTCTGTTTATTAATTGTGTTCCTTTTGTTTGTCCTGTTTATTTCATTTTCTATTATATTTAAATGCTTCTTCATCTTATCATGTTTGCTAAGAATTATTCTAGTATCACTTCGTAAACGTAGCTTTTGCTTTATTCATACTTCCAGCTTGTATATTGTAAACGTATCGACTAACTACTGTTTATTATGCCATCAACTGTGTACAATTAATTCCATACATAGGAGAAGAACATCATAAGTATTTTACTTACGTTCTAATCCTTTTTCTGCTATTGTGTACTGATTCCATGATGTAATAATAATGAGAAATAAAATATGTTTAAACCAATGTAAATGTGCATGACACTTTACAAAGTTCTTAGCAGTTTACAAAGTGTTTTGAATTTAAACATCATGGTCACATATCAGTGTATGGTTTTGAAAATACTATATTTTTTCACAGATATTTGGGAAAGACTTCTATGGAATAAGCCACTTCTATTTAGAAGAACAGTGATTCACAGTTTGTTTAAAAGGTAGTGATAATAGATTGAGTATACGGAATAAATAACATTATGACAACCGATATGCTTACGTAGTAACAAGTGTAAATTCCAGATATAATACTTTCTATAAGTATAATCCGTACACTATCTTAAATTATACGCAATAAATGGCAATACAATTTGAATAGAAAAAATATATATTGAAGTTTTAAAAAGTTGGATTGTAAATATTTTGGAGCTGTTATAACTTTATAATGGCGCAAGTTAGCGTAAACAGACAAATATATCAATTATGGATAAAAAATACAAGACATTATAGGTGAAGCAAATAAATGGCCTTACAACATCAGACGCTTTTTTTGGACACAAAATTTAAAACATTTCCAGTGAATTTTAATCGCTACATTAGTATTCGTTAATGGACTCAATCCAGAAGTATTTAAGGAAAGGACACATTTGATTGGATTAGGTCGTGATGTGTCTGCTTATAGACATTTTGATGCATTATTCCAAATCTTTCCAACACGGAACTATACTTTGTTTGCATATAATGTAACAAACAATAGGTATGAGTACGATGGATCAGTTAGGCGATATATACACAGTTCCAAAAGACACTAGTTATATATTTATTTATTTTAAAAAAATAGTTTTATAATTTTATGAAGTCTTAACACACATATGGTACACCATTTGGTAAAGTTAATATGAATAGGGTAGTTTTATATACATCTGACATAAGACATACATGTTTATAACATGATATGTCAAATAGTCAAGATAATAATGTAATACATGGATACAATATGTTTATAATAGTGTAACATAATAGATCATGAAAATATGACATATGATATTACATAGGTTGGTGCTATGTAAAGAGAGTAGCGTTGTTGCAACCCGAGTTAAGGCCTACTTGATTACAATGCTACGTCAATCTACTAAATGGTATTGTGGCATGATATGTATGACATTTGAGAAAGAGTAATTTGATAGCGTATGCAGTACACCATACATTATGTTTTTATATTAGCAGTAACATTGTTACAAGGAAAATGACATAAGGCGTACATATGTTGTGACATGATGCGTCAAATCGTCCTGATATTAATGTAACATAGTCATGCAGGTTAAGACAGATTAGAAACATTTATAGCATGAAATACAAAATAGGTTTTTCTAATTATAATAGTTCTGTTGCAAACCAGAGATAAGGCGTACTTGATTACGATGCTACGTCACATCAACTAAATGGTATCGTGGCATGATAGGTATGACATTTAAGAAAAAGTAAGTATTTTGATAGCTTAAACAGTACACCATACATTTTGTTTTATATTAGCAATGGCGTACAATTTTTATAGCATGATGCGTCAAATCGTCCTAATATTAATGTTAAATAATAAGTCATCCAAGTTAAGATAATTTCTAGATAAATAGAGTAAAGTTGTTGCAAACCAGAGATAAGGCGTATTTATTTATGATATGTTACGTCACATCAAAAAAATGGTATTGCGACATGATAGGTCATGCAATTTCAGAAAGAGTAAATAGTTTGATGGCGTAGTTAGTACACCATAAGTTATATATAAACGATAACATTGCTAAGTTTCCAAAAGATAAGTGTACTCGTCTGAGGCATATTGTATAGCATATTGCATAGCATCGTAATGATGGAAATGATGGAAATGTAGCAATTTAAATCATAATGATTAAGAGAACATAGTGAGTTTTATGGCATGTACAGTGCACCGTAGATAATTTATATATAAACATTGTAATTTTGGATTATCCATACATAATATTTATTTATAAAATATTACACCACGACGAAAAATTAGATTTATAACATTTATAGAACACCGTATATAAAGATTATATAAGTAGTAATACATGTGTACCTAACACGTTTTATTATAACAACGGTATGTAGTCATATCTTAAACAAAAAAGGTAAATACTATAAGAGCATAATATTAAATAATTAACATACTAAGTGTAATTACGAAAAGGAATATAAACAATAATTTTGATAAAAGAGAAAATAAATAAAACACACACGCACGAACACACAATCAAAAACACACACACATGATATTGCCACAGAATGTCGCTTTTCGAACGTTTGTTCAAAGATTTTAAGTTGGTCCTTTCTTAGAATTGTGGGTAACTGGTGTCAACAAATAATAATCGCAAAATTAAATTACGCTTCAATGATTAGTAAATTTGTTCCGGTGCATTTTCATAAGTTTTCCAAAGTGTTTCCAAAAGTACAAACTTTCAACAAAAAAAAAAATATCATTCGATGGTAGCGTACATTTTTTGCGTTCGAATGCGTTTTTGGTTAAGAAATAAAACTCTTATTGCATTCTGAAGCTTTCAATGTGGGCGAAGGTTTACAATTTTTTTCTTCAAGAATTAGCAATAATGACGTCATAGGTCATGTGGTATAGTCACCCTGTACTTTATGTATATGAACGACTGCGCATTTCTTGTCAGACTTAAACTGTAGTCAATATTGTTTTAGTGACCCTCTATGAAATCTACTGGACCACTATAGAATAATAGAGGGTCACCATGTGATCGCTCTATTCCATTGAAATTCCTAAAATTGTGTGCGAGGTGCAATAAATCTGTATTCAACACTCTTTGTGTTGTGTATTGTCCTCTTCATTGTTTATTTAATTTTTTATTTGTTTGTGGAGCTTTTGCGGGCCTAAGGTGCCATTGCGTTTGGGTGTCGTGATTTCTACAGGATCATATACTGAGCGAAAAACGTTTAGCAAGTTTTTTAAATGAAATAACACTGTAAGCAAGATATACTGACATTTTGGGAATTTACGGGCTTGACCCCTACGTTCATTTACTGGTTACGTCATTAAGATATTCGATTGTTATTGATGTGTGTTTAATAAAATATTGGCAGTAATTTCTTGATTTTACAACCAAAAATGTATTATTTCCAGGGTGCAACAAAAACTTGCTAACCTTTTTCCCTCAGTATATTTCTCATTTACGTTATAAACAACACGGAGAAAATGAAAGGCGTTAATCAAATTTGCAGCCTCTGTGACAAAGCATACATAATTTATATTTTAAATTAAAAACGAAACTTGATAAAAGTAATAACTTGCCTTTATTTAATACTCCACTGATATCGATCGGAAGCAACATGAACTCTGTTAAATCGTCATACGAAACACTTTAATTACTTGTCATGGTGAACGAAAAGTGTTTCATGTTTTATATTAACATGTTACATTCTATCTTTGTGTCGACTCTTCATTGGTTGGCTAGTTATCTATACTCGGTAAAAAAAGGTTTGGACCAGGGTATATAAAGTCATATAAAAATAAAACTAGTGAACAGAATTTAAGTATCTTTTATTAGAAACCAAGGTCTACCCTACCCGGTTAATTTGGTACCAGAAACATTAAATTCCAAACAAGATTTGATTTTTAAAAAATATCGCGAACACACAAAGAGTCTGTAAAAAATGTTGCAAAGTCCATAGAAAGTAACAGTTACGGACACATTCGAGTAACCAATAAAAAGATTATTATTTTTTTGCAAACTTTCATTGTAAACGATAATTATTGTTGATTGTTGATCTATTGTGAATTATCAACTGAGATAATAAGGGTTATGGTCGAATGTCAAGATTCAGCGATCATTGTACGGGTTCGAACACTGCCATGGTCCAAAACTTTTTTTACAGAGTATATTACTGTGCAGGTATACATATACGAGTATGTATAACAATGAAACATGAAATGTAGCTTTCACAGAACACAGTCAACCAAAACCACGCATTAAACAAATAACGGTTACAGTGTTATACCAAAGAAGCAATGCATGTGACGTCACAAACACAAACGGGTCGACAACAGGGCTACCGCCTTGATACGGTCAGTGGCAAAATTGCCGCTGGGGGTTTAAACCCGGTTCTAGGGGTTATATAGCGAATCAAATCTCACTTTACCTTATTGTCATCCCAACAAAACAGGACAGTGTTAATAAAAACAATTGTTTCGTATGGTGTTTTACATCATCTTCAACACATGTCAGGTTGGTTATATATGACGGTCGATTTTTTTTGTGGCGGAGGCAGACCACACACTCTTACTACGTAGAACCAGTGCTGTACACCTGCCGCCATCCGTAAGAATCGACACTTTCTCACTTACAAGTCGAGCTCCCAGTGGGATTCAAACCCGCAGCGGTGAGAGGCGAGAAGGTTTACAACGCAACGTCGTTAACCAGTCGGCCACGAACAGTGTAAATAAAGATCCTTGCCCGGTTATATTGTCTAATTACAAGGCAGCATTAATATGCCATATAAGACATAGATGATCATGTATGTATGAATATAAGCAAAAAGTATCAAAATAGTTTGACAATAATTTTTTGGAATATGATTGTAAATATGTATGTGTATGCGTGAAAGTGTGTACAAGTATGTGTCGAGGTTGGTGTCCTAGAGCCCGTTGGTAAGTGGTTAGTACAAAGTATTCTCCACATATACATAATAATTAATGTTTTTACTTCGATCTTATAGATCCTACGCTAAAGAAAGTTCGTTATTATGAATGAAATGCTCTCAAATAATAATGCATCTATTCTAAATTAATTGTATCATTATTAATCTGGTAAATGTTTGTATAGGTACCTGAGGTTATAATCATTTAATGTGAATCCGCTATCGTATAATACGCTATGGTTGTTCGTATGACAAGGGACGATATCTGACGCCTTTAATAGTAAGACCTTAGTATGACCCGCTCACCGAAATCAATCGTTTTAGGTTGACTAGACTAGACAGCCGAATGGTCAAGGCGTCTTCTATTAGGCGAGGAGCTGTGTCGAGGTGTCCTAGGGCTGCGGGTTCTAGATGGCCGAGTGGTCAAGGCATCTGCTATTAGGCGATGAGCTGTTTTGAGATGTCCTACGGCTGCGGGAACTAGATGGCCGAGTGGTCAAGGCGTCTTCTATTAGGTGATGAGCTGTGTCGAGGTGTCCTAGGGCTGCGGGGACTAGATGGTGAAGTGGTCAAGGCGTCTTCTATTAGGCGATGAGCTGTGTCGAGGTGAATAGGGCTGCGGGAACTATATGGCCGAATGGTCAAGGCGTCTTCTATTAGGCGAGAATCTGTGTCGAGGTGTCCTAGGGCTGCGGGATTGAAAACAACCTACATGTGGTATTTATTTCACTGAATTGAAACTGTTGATTCATTTACACTAATTGTCTGTATATTTTACAACGTTCATGTGTTACCTGTTATTACGAACCTCACACCTGAACACATAAATCTTTGTAAAGAGGAATTAAAGAGAACAAATGAAATCAATCTGAAACGTAAATTCAGTAAATTGCAATTAGAATTGTTGTATCACATTACTTCAACAATCTCTCAGATCACGTATTGTTTCCGGTGTGTGTATCGGTTGATGCTTTGATATATAAACGGTTGAAGCTCCTCAGGTAAGCTAGTTAGATGCTGCTGGTAGAACTATAATCATGTCGTATTCGTCAAGGACCTCGGTGCTGGGCTCAGGTAAATAGTAGACTTGTGTTTCTTTCTCTTAAACTATATTATCACATATTAATTAATTAAATATGACGAGAGATAGGATAAACGTTTATATATCCTTACAATATTTAGGTTGTTGTAATTATGTCTTATAACCAACATGTTTGTTAAATAATGTATTTATTACACAATAAACCATACTATGGTGTTTAACGAAATTATTACGATATCTGCGGATGACGTCGACAACACAAATATTGACGTCATGACTAAGGGTCACAGTTAGTTACTTTTGTATTAGTTAGTTATTAATATTTAGCGATTATGAATATTCTTTCACAGAGAAGTCCCAATCGTTCACCCAAAGAAATGTAATAAAGATGTTCATCCGTTAAGGCGAATCAATCGTATAGTTAGGGAAGGACCGTAACTTATGTGGGTAGCACGTGTGTCCGGGCCCGATTGCATTGCACGTGTACATATATTATGGTAATAAAACATGTTTAAATCAACCGTATCTCGTTGTTTTCTATCTGACTAGATCTAGTTACATTTCAGGTATTCTGTTGAAGTTGATGATTCTAGTCGCAATTATGCTGACATCTCATGCAGAAGGTAAGTTCATATAATAAAATCGTATTAACTACATATCTCTGATCAAATGCCCGCGTAGTATCTACAATGACGTCTGCCTAAATCCTCATAGGACGGTAGCGTTTGATGTCTTAAATCTTATCTTTTCATACTCTTAAAGACTTGTTCTCTTGTTGCTCTGGTATCTGCCAAGTTATTGAGTATTTGCTTTGTGGCTTTCTAGGCTTTTTTTTACATACATGATCATTTATATGTTTTATTTATATCTCCTAATAATGATGTCTTGTTTGTTAGAGAATATAACCTGGCGGGGATATCTTAATTTACACTGTCCCGTTTTACTGGGATGACGATAGGGTAAGAGTGAGGTTTGTTGTACACTAGAACCTGGTTTAAACCCCTAGCAGCCTTTTCTTGCCACTGGCCAAGGCGGTAGCCCTATTGTCAACCCTTTTATGTTTGTGATGTCATATCTTGTCTTTTATGCATCTTTGTAGTTGTTGTTTGATTCTGTGCGTGTTTGTGGTTGACTGTGTTCCTTGAATGCTGCATTTCCTGTACTCACTACAAATCTCTCATCAAATGCCCGCGTGGTTTTTATGATGACGTTTACCTAAATCCTCATAGCGGTAGTGTTTGATGTTTGATGTTTGTCTTAAATACTGTCTTGTCGTAACCTTAACGGGTTGCTCTCTTGTTGCTTTTGATTCTGCCAAGTCATTAAGTACTTGCTTTTTGGCTGTTGTTACAAGTTTTAAATGTAACGAGAAAGGAAGTAAAACCAGCAACACAAAAATGTAATTAACAAAGGTATTTACATAAAATATTCACTTACAGAATACATAAATCCTTTCATTAATATTTTTGAATTAAGTGCAAATAAAAGTATCCAATGTTCCCTTAATCAAAAATAGTAAGTGTCTCTTTAATCCAAAACACTAAGTGTCTCTTTAATCCAAATGGTAATTGTCTTTCAGTCCAAATTAATTTCCAATATTTTCGGATAAGTCCAAATATCCAATTTAACTGTTATTATGAATGAGCACAATAATAAGTAAATCCTCGAGTATTGATGGCCCTGCGCCAGACTCCCTCAAGTTGAAGTTTCGTCGGTGTGTTCTTGGGCAGACCCTTTCCTTTAGCTTCTTCCGTCGGATGCGGACGTAAACCGGGCGGTCCCATGTATCGGTCTTTCCTCCGAGCACATTAAAGAACCATAGGAATCTATTCGATAATAAGAGTAGGGCACGGTTCCCGGATTCCTATGTATCCTTCCCCTCTCTCTGGGGCTTCTCTAAATAACCTATACTGTGTTGATGAACCGTTAAACAACATTCAATTCTCGCAAGTTGACTTGATGTACGTGTGGGTTAAACATGTGCAATTTTTACCAACAGTGATCCGACGGTTACACCTTATGAAATTGTCAACATGTCTGTGAATCACTATCATTCTTATTAGACAACATTTGTCAGGTTTGGACATACCGTTTATAGGCTAACCGTTGGCATTCCTATGGGTATTCTTGTCGCAGATTTGTTTTTATATTGCTACGAACGTGACTTTATGCTAGGTCTTTCTCCAGCTAAACAAGATGATGGCATCGACGCTTTTAATAACACCTCACGCTATCTGGATGTTATACTTAATTTGTATAATTCTTTCTTTTGTTATATGATTCCTAACATTTATCCTCCTAAACTAAAACTAAATAAAGCTAACGTTTCGGATTATGTCACTCCGTTTCTTGGTTTACATCTTTCTATTGAAAATGGAGTAGTAATAACTAAAATTTATGACAAGAGAGATGATTTTGATTTCGATATTGTGAATTATCCACATTTAGATGGGGATATCCCCAATACTGTTTCTTATGGCGTGTATATTTCTCAGTTAATTCGTTTTGCCAGAGCTTGTAGCCGTGTTGAGGACTTCCAAGGCGGTAGCCCTATTTTCAACCTTTTTGTGTTTGTGACGTCATATGCCTTTATTCTTATTAACTTTGCCATTCATGTTTGTCGTTTTGTGTGTTTTGGGGTTTATTGTGTTCCGTGAAAGCTGCATTTCCTGTTCGTCTTTTATACTTATTTTTTTATCACAACCCGTCTTTTATGGAGATTGATTTACAAACTTAGGAAGATTATCGGTCGTGATAATTTTCATGAGTTATATATTAAATATATTAGAAATTTTATAAACAGAGATTACGACCGAAGTATTCTGCGCATTACATGCTTAGTTGTAGACCCTTCTACAGTTTGCAAATATGCTTTCCTCTTTGATTCTGCAACGACCGGACGGACGGTTGACTCTATGACAACGTGTTCCTAAATTCTTTAAGTCGGGAACCGTTTGATGAATGTCCTTCATTGCGTTTTGTCATGCCCTTAACGGTTTTCCTCTTGATGCTCTGACTTCAGAAAAGTCATCGAGTACATATGAGATTAGCTTCTTAAGTTTAACTTATTTTTTGATATATTATATACATGAAAATTACTGTGTACGCTTTCTCAAATATAAGGAATTAAATCGGCTGGGATTATTTTTCGCTATAGCTTTGGTCGACGTCCATCCTTCCGTCCTTTCGTCCGTCCGGTCGTGTCCGATCAATAATTCGAAAGTCCATGGAGGGATTTTAAGAAAACCCTGGCCCCTACCTTCAAGATCAAGGTCACACTTAGAGTTCAAAGTTGGCATATATAGGCATAGTAACGAATGTATTCATGACAGTTGTGTCCGGTCTATAAGTCTGGTGTCCGTTGGGGGATTTAAAATAACTTCGCACAAGTGATCACCACAGCTAGATGACGTGTCGCGCGCAAAACCCAGGCCCGTACCTGAAAGGTCACACTTAGAGTTCAAAGTTGGCATATATAGGCATAATGTATTCATGACAGTCGTGTCCGGTCTATAAGTCTGGTGTCCGTTAAAGGATTTTAAAATCACTTGGCACAAGTGATCACCACAGCTAGACGACGTGTCGCGCGCAAACCCCAGGCCCTTGAAGGTCAAGGTGACACTTAGAGTTCAAAGTTAGCATATATAGGCATATATAAGAATACTAATAAATGTATTCATGACAGTACCTTGAAGGTCAAGGTCATACTTTAAGATCACAGTTGACTTATATAGTTATATAGCCATACTTATGAATGTTTTCATGTCCGGGCTATAACTCTGACGTCTATGGATGAATTGTAAATTAACTTGGCACGAATAATCAACAAAACAAGACGACCCCCCCCCCCCCCCCCTCCGGCACCCCCCCCCCCCACGTACCCCACGCCGCACGCCACCTCCCTCAAAAAAGTTTTTTCTACGTTTTTCCTTTTTGTTTTCAGGTTCATTGTAATGATCACATTGGCCTCCCCACAACCCGCTCCCCACACCCCATCCCTCCCACTACCTCACCATACCCATAAATATTTTTTTCTTTTAAGTTTTAGTTATGATCACATTGACCTCCCCTTTCCATACACCCACCCAACCCGCTACCACAACCCCAAAAATATTTATATTTTTGCTATTTTCCTTTTAAGTTTTAGTTGGCCTCCTCTCTCCTACTACCCACCCACACACCCCGCACCTCTCCCCCTTCCCCACCCCCAGTGATTGAACTGTGTGTGGCTTTTGCTTATATTGTAGTCAATGAGCCTTCATATTGCATACTTTTCATTTTCTTATTACTTTGAATGTTTGAAGTGTGAAACAACACGCTATTTTCATTTAAAATAGTCACAGACATCCCAAGAACCTGATACAGGTTGATACTTTTACATTGATGCACTATATTATGCGACACTGATGATAGTCACAGACATCCCAAGAACCTGATACAGGTTGATACTTTTACATTGATGCACTATATTATGAGACACTGATGATAGTCACAGACATCCCAAGAACCTGATACAGGTTGATACTTTTACATTGATGCACGTTATTATGAGACACTGATGATACACGCCTTTTCTGTTTCCAAAAACGGTAGGGGACTTGTATTGCATAGCAATACTCCCTTCACTTGTTTACACTGTCCTGTTGTTTAATTAGGGATGATGACAGGGTAAGAGTGAGGTTTGGTCCACCCTTGAACCGGTTTAAACTCCCCGGTGGTCCCTTTTGCCACTGACCGTTCCAAGGCGGTACCCCTGTTGTCAATAAATACTGAAAAGGTGATCCCTTGGAAGCAACAAACACAAATAAGAGAGAAAAGTAGCAGACTCGGTTTTATTGTGTCTGTTCATGAGGGGTAATTTTTTTGTGATGTATATATTTGTGATGTGCTCTGTTATTGAATGTGTTTGTGATGTACTTTTTGAATCACCTTTGCGTTGTAATACTTGTTATGTGAATGCTACTCTTCCTGTTGGACTTATAACCTTTTCTTTGCACCTATCCCTCCTTGATCATTCTGGGTAGAGTGCATTTACTCGTCCGTGTAAAATGTTTATTTTTTTATCATTTATAACAATACCTTGTGTACTTGTGTTACTCTTTATTTAATCAGATGGGAGTTATGGTAAATTATATATGGACAAAGGACATCCTTGGCGTATACAGCGATCATGAGAAATAACTCCGTTATGTAATAATACAACGTTTGGCAACTGTATAAAACAGTTGTATTCGATGTAAAACGGAGTCAGCACATTTAACTGTTGTAACCTTAACCTGCTAAGCACGACTATAATAACCTTTGTCTCCATTGTAAACCATTGTAAACCCAGATCAGCCTGCTCGCATGCAGGAACCGTTTGATTAATGTCTTCACTCCGCTTTGTCGTGCGTTTTCCCCTTGATGCTCTGACTTCGGACAAGTCATCGAGTACATCTTCTTAGGTTTAACTTATTTTTGTATATATTGTATACATAAACATTTCTGTGTTTTTCCTTATAACACCTATCTACGCTTTTTCTAATGTAAGGGGTTAACTCGGCGGGGATTATTTTAATTAGTCCCACACCGGTTCAGTGGGGTGACTATAGGTTTGCACCCTGTCCGTCCGTCCGTCCGTCCGTCCTTCCGTCCGTCCTTCCGAAATGCTTGTCCGGGTCATATTTTCAATACTATAAGACTTCGAGAAACCAAACTTGGTATGTGGAATACATCTTGGGATAGCGGTGTATCGCGTACCAAAAAAAGTTCACTTTGACCTTGACCTTGACTTGTGACCTCTGTCATAGAAAATGCTTGTCCGGACCGTATTTTCAATACTATAACACTTAGAGATACCAAACTTGATATTTGAATACATCTTGGGATAGCGTTGTGTCGCATACCAAAATAAGGTCACAATGACCTTGACCTTGACTTGTGACCTCTTTCATAGAAAATGTTTCGAAAATGCTTGTCCGGGCCATATTTTCAATACTGTAAGACTTTGAGATAACAAACTTGGTATGTGGATACATCTTGGGATAATGGTGTGTCGCATACCAAAATATTGTCACTGTGACTATGACCTGTGACCTCTGTCATAGAAAATGCTTGTCCGGACCGTATTTTCAATACTATAACACTTTGAGATACAAAACTTGGTATTTGAATACATCTTGGGATAGCGGTGTGTCGCGTACCAAAATAAGGTCATTGTGACATTGAACTTGACCTTTGACCTCTGTCATTGAAAATGCTTGTCCGGACCGTATATTTAATACTATAACACTTAGAGATACCAAACTTGGTATGTGAGTAGATCTTCGGATAGCGGTGTGTCGCGTACCAAAATAAGGTCATTGTGACCTTGACCTGTGACCTCTGCCATTGAAAATGCTTGTCCGGACCGTATTTTCAATACTATAACACTTAGAGATACCAAATATGGTATGTGGATACATCTTGGAATAGCGGTTTGTCGCGTACCAAAATAAGGTCACTATGACCTTGACCTTGACCAGTGACCTCTGTCCTCTGTCATAAAAAATGCTTGTCCGGACCGTATTTTTAATACTATAACACTTAAGAGATATCAAACTTGGTATGTGAATACATCTTGGAATAGCGGTGTGTCGCGTACCAAAATAAGGTCATTGTTACCTTGACCTGTGATCTCTGTCATAGAAAATGCTGGTCCGGACGGTATTTTCAATACTACAACACTTAGAGATACCAAACTTGGGACGTGGATACATATTGGGATAGTGGTGTGTCTCGTACCAAAATAAGGTCACTATAACCTTGACATTGACCTTGACCTGTGACCTCTGTCATAGAAAATGTTTGTCCGGACCGTATTTACAATACTATAACACTTAGAGATACCAAACTTGGTATGTGAGTACATCTTCGGATAGCGGTGTGTCGCGTACCAAAATAAGGTCATTGTGACCTTGACCTGTGACCTCTGCCATAGAAAATGCTTGTCCGGACCGTATTTTCAATACTATAACACTTAGAGATACCAAATATGGTATGTGGATACATCTTGGAATAGCGGTTTGTCGCGTACCAAAATAAGGTCACTATGACCTTGACCTTGACCAGTGACCTCTGTCCTCTGTCATAAAAAATGCTTGTCCGGACCGTATTTTTAATACTATAACACTTAAGAGATACCAAACTTGGTATGTGAATACATCTTGGAATAGCGGTGTGTCGCGTACCAAAATAAGGTCATTGTTACCTTGACCTGTGATCTCTGTCATAGAAAATGCTGGTCCGGACGGTATTTTCAATACTACAACACTTAGAGATACCAAACTTGGGATGTGGATACATATTGGGATAGTGGTGTGTCTCGTACCAAAATAAGGTCACTATGACCTTGACATTGACCTTGACCTGTGACCTCTGTCATAGAAAATGTTTGTCCGGACCGTATTTACAATACTATAACACTTAGAGATACCAAACTTGGTATGTGAATACATCTTGGGATAGTGATGTGTCGCGTACCAAATTAAGGTCATTGTGACTTTGACCTGTGACCTCTGTCATAGAAAATGCTTGTCCGGACCGTATTTTCAATACTATAACACTTATAGATATCAAACTTGGTGTGTGAATACATCTTGGGATAGCGGTGTGTCACGTACCAAAATAAGGTCATTGTGACCTTGACCTGTGACCTCTGTCATAGAAAATGCTTGTCCGGACCGTATTGTCAATACTATAAAACTTAGAGTCACCAAACTTGGTATGTAAATACATTTGGATAGCGATGTGTCGCGTACCAAAATAAGGTCATTGTGACCTTGACCTTGATCTTTGACCTCCATCATAGAAAATGTCTGGAAAATATTTGTCTGGGCCGATGGGGGACTATAGATTGCCCTGCAATTCTTAATGCTCTTGTTTACACTGTCCTGTTGTTTAGGGATGATGACAGGGTAAGAGTGAGGTTTGGTGACCCTTGAACCGGTTTAAAATCCCCGGTGGTCCATTTTGCCACTGACCATTCCAAGGCGGTGCCCCTGTTGTCAGCTCTTATACTAGTATGCTTTTGATGTGCTTTTTTACTGAATGTGTTTGTAATGCACTTTTTGAATCACCTTTGTTTTGTAATACTTGTTGGAGTGACTGTGTTCTCTGAATGCTACACTTCCTGTTGGACTTTGACAATATGGCTACCGTTTTGGAACGGCCGCTGAGGGTGTAAACTAGGATCTAGGGAGCACCAAACCTCACACTCATCCTACTTCTTCCCAATAAATCGGGACAGTGTAAATAAAGAAATCCCCACCATGAACTATTCTCTAACCAACAAGGCAGCATTAATAGGCAATATAAGTAAAACACAAAGATGCTCGTGTATATATAAATACAAAAAGCAATAGCCTTGAAAGCCATAAAGAAGGTACTCAGTGACTTGGCAGAAGCCAGAGCAACAAGAGAATAAACCATTGAGGGCACGACAAGAGACAAGATTGCAGACAAATATCAAACGTTACCGTCCTTTTGGGCTTTAGGTAGACGTCATTATAGGGTCCACAGCCTGTCCAGTCCTCGCACAATTAAAGAGGAAAGCCTAGTGGCGAACTGTAAATGGGTCCACCACCAAGCATGCAGTGCGTTGCAAAATGATAGGGTCATAACCTCTTTTGATAAACCTATTAACAAGGTTAACAAAGATAGCATGAAAGTGATCATGACCAAAGATCTTTCTAAGTTTGTAAATCACGTCACCATAGAAGTCAGGTTGTGATAGTCCTTGTCGCAAAAGAGTTCTTAAATTACTTTTATATTTGGAAAGACGATCAGGGTTACGATAATAATATTGTGCAAAGGTTTTACGAAGTTTATGGTAACGGTAGCCCTAATTTAGTATATTTTTATTTATACAAAGATTACGAATATTAAAGTCCTTAACTCGAGTACAAGCTCTAGAAAACGAATAAGTTGAGACACATAAACCCCATAAGAAGTTGCTCGGGGAACATCCCCATCTAAATGGGGATAATTAACAATCTCAAAATTAAAACCATCTCTCTTGTCATACATTTTGCTAATTATTTCAGAGTTTTCAATAGAGAGATGTAAATCTAGAAAAGAAGCGTTAGTATCTGAAATATTAGCTTTGTTAAGTTGAAGTTCTTTATGATATATATTATTAACCACAGTAGAAAAGAAAGGTTTGCCAATGTTCAATATGTCATCCAGATACCTAGAGGTGTCATTAAAGGCTTCAATAACACCTGCCTGGGTATCTGGTGAAGGACTCAACATGAAATCTCTTTCATAGCAATATAAAAGCAAATATGCGACAAGGGGTTCACAGTTCGTACCCATAGGGATACCAACAATTTGTCTATAAACGGTAGTTCCATACCTGATGAAAATACTATCTAATAGAAAAATAAGTGATTCATAAACTTCATGGCAAGTCCACATAGTGTAATTGTCCAAACTGCTGTAAGTAAAAAACGTTTTAATATTGTTACAGGCCAAAATTGTAGTATTTTCCACAACAAACGTTTTTTGAATGAGAGCAATAAGCTTATCTTTGATAATAAAGTTGTATATAATGTAGGAAAATCATAAGTACTTATAGATGAAGCTAGATTTATATTGCGTTAATTGTATCAAGAACGTGTCGCCTGAATTATTAATAGACCAAAATAAATTAATCCTAGAGTTTTCATAAGCTTTAGCACAATATTGTTTAACGTGATCTTTAACTGCAGTAAGACAAGATGTTAACAGTTTGGAGATATTTGTAGTGGTGCAAGAACTAGAACTGGAAATAAAACGGGCTTTATATGGTTGTTTGTGTAATTTTGGAATCCAGTACATCGTTGGAAGTCAGTTTTGCTTTTCGTCTATTCCAGCCTTGAAAATTTTGCACTGAGTGATATGCGTCGAAACAACATTATCTTCAGTATATTGCGCTGAAATATACGAATTATTACTCCCGAGTTCCTGAGATAAAACATTGACGTAATGGAGGCGTCAAACAATAATTATATTATTAGCTGCTTTATCAGCAGGAACTGAAACGAACTTACTATGAAATTTCTGAATTCCGATTTTAACTTACGAAATGAAAACCTAGGTCTAGGGGGAGGTAGGGAGGGGTTAGCCGTATAGAAATTATTACGGATATCTATGATGTTGAAATAGTCTTTTTCAAAGTAGAAAGGGTGTTAGGGTCATCATGTATTCTACGACACCATTTAATACTAAAATCTTCAATAGATTGGGCGATCTGACCACGGCATGCATTAAAATCAATCACAGAAGGCAATCTATACTTCGGACCTTTAGAAAACAAATGCCAAATACGTTTATCTATAATATCAAAATTACCAGCAATGACATGACCGGCCGGAGCATGGCACAATTTAGATGTTCTACACTCGCATTCCTTCAGAGTGTTATTTATTATATCAAGGTCAGACACTATTTTGTTGCAGTTAAAATTTAAGATTTCTAATTGTTCTTTTGTACTTGTAACAAATTATAGGATTTTCGGGATTTTTGAAATATTTAGGAATAGAATCAACAACACGATTATCTCGAAAAATACTTGGTATATCAATAAAATCGATGCCTTTATTAAGATAAAGATTTTTTATAAAATCACTGACATGATCAGACTCATTGTCAATTTGCGGTCGGAGAACAAGCTGCGTATAGCTTTAAATTATGGAAGCAGTGTTATACAAAGCATATGTTCGAATGAAAATGTTGTCTGCTTTCTCGTCAATCAGTTGAAGTGAAGAAATGGATAGAGAGGTGAGACAAGAAAGCACCGAGTGTTTTCCAGACTGTTTAAAAACAGTATGTAAATCAGCGACTGACATAGTAATACGTGATTTCCGTTTGATGTTACCATTACGCCTACAACCATAATACCTAGATTTAAGCTTTCGAAATGTCAATATAAGGCTCTTTTGAAATATTTCCTTGCTGATAAATATTATCATTAAGACCCAGTGGAAATGATGTCTGCAAGTAAAGGTAGTAAGGATATAATTGTATTGTTCGGTGTAAAGCGTTTTTTATGTTGCTTTGAATTAAATATGTATGTGTGATTATAAACCATTGTGCTTGTGTACACTGATATTAAAAGTAGATATACAATTTAGCATTAAAGGACCACAATCAACTACAAACACGCACAGAAACAAACACAACGTCAAAGATGATTAAACGGTAAGATGTGACATCACAAGCATAAAAGGGTTGACAGTAGGCTACCGCCTTGGAACGGTCAGTGCAAAAAAAGGCCACTGGGGGTTTAAACCAGGTTCTAGGGTGCACCAAACCTCACTCTTACACTATTTTCACCCCAGGAAACGGGACAGTGTAAATAAAGATATCCTGTTACAGGTAAAATGTAACAAGAAAGGAAGTAAAACAACTTTTTAAAAAAAATCAACAAATGTAGTATGATGTTATTAATTAAATGATTTCATGTTGGCCCAGTTATTGGTCCAAGGACTGTCATATTGGCCGAAGGCCGTGGGCAAATATGACAATCGGATGACCAATAACTCGGACAATATGAAAACACTTAATTAATGAATATTTTATTAATTAACTTCCAATACAGTTAAGTTTTATTTTATTAAAATTATTTTGACATGTTTTGCGTTTATTTATTGATAGGTTGACTGATGAGCGATCGTGATTCATGACGTCATTTTAAGCTCGTATTGGCGAGTTTCTTCATATTGGCCTTGTTCTTTTCATATTGGCCGACTTGCGGTTCGTATTGGCCGAGTTTGCGTCGTATTATATGTATAGTTTCTAGTCAAACACGGCTAATATAGTTTAGTTAATTAATAATAATAGTTATTCTACACAATCATTTACTATGTTTTTAGATACGGTATGTTGTGACACAGATATTGATTGTACACCTGTCCAACCAGGGACAGTATGTGTAATCGATTTCTTTTCCAACGATTGTGACATGTCTGGTATTTCTCAGCGTAGAAAGAGAGGAATAGGTGGCGGAGGAATAGGTGGCGAAAATAATACTATGTACGCTGGACATTGTCTTTGGCCAATCCGTAAGTATATATTTATACTTGTCCAATATTTTTGAAAGCAAATACGTTCTTTTTTGGATTCTGAGGTAAAAATGACCAAAGTACACTTCAAACTGTGCTTCACAAAAAGTAGTGCCTCATGTCCATCTTACTTTCAGTTTTGATGCGGTTTTCACTAGAAGCAAGTTAAATGTTTTAGAAATAAAGGATAACATTCAATACATACCAGCCCTTGTTCACCACTCCTATGCTTCAAAGTAGCTAACTCAATATATTACCTAGGACTACATCCGAGTAATACCAGAATGACCCATGGTACCCGGTCTAGCTCCATCTTGAGGTTTAATTACACTAAATAGGCCTGGTGCATTCGAAATTAGTTCTGTATTAAAAGAGTGCTTTTATTTGCTGCTTTTTTTTTGAAAAAGTTTTTAGTGCAGTTTCCATTTATTTTTTTACTGTAACTGTATTCTGGACATATTGTTGATATTTGAAAATGCAACTCATCATGTTTTTGACAGTTTTTTATATAAATATCAGAAGTGAAAGTAGACAGGGTATGAAATTGCAGATGGTAAATATAACGTTGACCTTTGACCCGGTGTTAATATACAGCTGAAAAAAATGTTTCTTAGAAGATATTCAACCCCTTATTTCCTTGTTGAATGTGTAACTGCAGACATTTCATTTGCATGATAAAGTAAGTTTCCCGAAATTTAAATCAGGTTTGAGATTTTAACAGTGCGTCAATATTTTCACTTTACTATGGAAAGGGCACGGAGACTCATTTACGCTATTATAAGGTCCTATACCGGTGTTCGTAATTACAGCTATCCATAAGAAACGAAAACTATGTTAAAACATCGATTTAGCAATTATTCAGGGTACAGTTGACAAAGGGGAACTTCAACCTATTTTCGTTTAGACAAGCACTATGTTGGTATGGATAAAAGTGATATACGCCATAATTTATTTATATACAATATGAAATATTATATTTGTTAATGAGCATAATTAGTCAGGGGCTGTGGTTTTAGTCAATTTATTACAGTTTTTATCGATGAAAGATCGGGATTTCTCAGTGAAGGAATGTCGCTATACATTAATCACTTACACGGTGAAACTGAAATTACTAACTGTGCACTTCTTTCTTTCTGTTTTTACGACTGCGCAAGTCGAGTTTTGACCTTGATTCGTGACCGGAATCAACATTAACAGTTGAATTTTGAAATTCTCGACCATATCCGATATTATAGTTCCATCAAGGTTCATTGAAGCATTTTCATACGATATTCCATAGCTTTAAACAACATTGTCCGTGTCTAAATTCATTTGTTTTTGTCTGAACTGCTGAAAACACGCTGAACGAATTGTTTACACATTATGATTTAATTGGCGATCTTAATCTAACACATGTACTGAATACATGATGTTGTTTTCAAAGAGATTCATGATAAAATACAGTATACATGTGTATCCTTATATAAAGTTTGTTGCCTTAAACATGTGTTTAAAAGCGATAAATTGTGTAGTGCCGTTCGATTTACTACTATCGCGTATGAATACTTTTTTACGTTTTGCCTTAAAAGGAAATCAATCGTAGTAAATAAGCCACGCCTCTGTATTCTTACTTTGACACCCGTGGCGTAATTTGGTTCGATAACAATCAACATAATGAAACTTATATAAAATAAAGTTAAAAATGTAATAAAAAGATTATTTAACTGCTGCGTTCGATTATTAGAAAATCTTTCATTCGATGGCAAACGTATTGTTTTTTCACTCGCTTGCAGAAAGATTTTCCTAATTATCGAACGCAGCAGTTAGATAATCTCTATATAATATGATTATTTGAAGACTTATGTGTTCAGTCTAGACGCTTCTTCACTATATTGTGGCTATGTCAGAACTGCATGGTCACATGGAAGCTCGCAACATCTGTGGTGGCTGTCAGAACTGCATGGTCACATGGAAGCTCGCAACATCTGTGGTGGCTGTCAGAACTGCATGGTCACATGGAAGCTCGCAACATCTGTGGTGGCTGTCAGAACTGCATGGTCACATGAAAGCTCGCAACATCTGTGGTGGCTGTCAGAACTGCATGGTCACATGGAAGCTCGCAACATCTGTGGTGGCTGTCAGAACTGCATGGTCACATGGAAACTCGCAACATCTGTGGTGGCTGTCAGAACTGAATGGTCACATGGAAGCTCGCAACATCTGTGGTGGCTGTCAGAACTGAAGGGTCACAAGGAAGCTCGCATCATCTGTGGTGGCTGTCAGAACTGTACGGTCACATGGAAGCTCGCATCATCTGTGGTGGATATGTCAGAACTGTAGAATCACATGGAAGCTTATACGGAATTTCCGTTTGATGTTACCATAACGCCTACAACCATAAGACCTATATTTAAGCTTTCGAGATGTCAATATAAGGCTCTTTTGAAATATTTCCTTGCTGGTAAATATTACATTAAGGCCCAGTGGAAATGAAGTCTGCAAGTAAAGGTAGTAAGGACATAATTGTATTGTTCGGTGTAAAGCGTTTTGTATGTTGCATTGAATTAATTATGTATGTATGATTATAAACCATTGTGCTTGTGTACACTGATATTAAAAGTAGATATACAAGTCAAAAATGAAATTTAGCATACAAGGACCACAATGCACAGAAACAAACAACAGCTACAAAGATGATTATACGGTAAGATATGACATCACAAGCATAAAATGGTCGACAGTAGGCCACCACTTTGGAACGGTCAGTGCAAAAAAAGGCCACTGGGGGTTTAAACCAGGTTCTAGGGTGCACCAAACCTCACTCATACACTATTTTCACCCCAGGAAACGGGACAGTGTAAATAAAGATATCCTGTACAGGTTAAATGTAACAAGAAAGGAAGTAAAACAACTTTTTAAAAAAAAATCAACAAATGTAGTATGATGTTATTAATTAAATGATTTCATGTTGGCCCAGTTATTGGTCCAAGGACTGTCATATTGGCCGAAGGCCGTGGGCAAATATGACAATCGGATGACCAATAACTCGGACAATATGAAAACACTTAATTAATGAATATTTTATTAATTAACTTCCAATACAGTTGTTTTATTTTATTAAAATTATTTTGACATGTTTTGCGTTTATTTATTGATAGGTTGACTGATGAGCGATCGTGATTCATGATGTCACTTTAAGCTCGTATTGGCGAGTTTCTTCATATTGGCCTTGTTCTTTTCATATTGGCCGACTTGCGGTTCGCTTTGGCCGAGTTTGCGTCGTATTATATGTATAGTTTCTAGTCAAACAGGGCTAATATAGTTTAGTTAATTAATAATAATAGTTATTTACTATGTTTTAGATGAGTGTTGTGACACAGAAACTGATTGTACACCTGTCCAACCAGGGTCAGAATGTGTAATCGATCGCTATATCAGCTGGTGTGGCAATGCTGGTTCACCTAAGCGTAGAAAGAGAGGAATAGGTGGCGGAGGAATAGGTGGCGAAAATATTACTATGAACGCTGGACATTGTGTTTTGCCAAACCGTAAGTATATATTTATACTTGTCCAATATTTTTGAAAGCAAATACGTTCTTTTTTGGATTCTGAGGTAAAAATGACCAAAGTACACTTCAAACTGTGCTTCACAAAAAGTAGTGCCTCATGTCCATCTTACTTTCAGTTTTGATGCGGTTTTCACTAGAAGCAAGTTAAATGTTTTAGAAATAAAGGATAACATTCAATACATACCAGCCCTTGTTCACCACTCCTATGCTTCAAAGTAGCTAACAATATGAATGACCCATGGTACCCGGTCTAGCTCCATCTCGAGGTTTAATTACACTAAATCGGCCTGGTGGATTCGAAATTAGCTCTGTATTAAAGAGTGGTTTTTTTGCTTCTTTTTTTTTGAAAACGTTTTCAGTGTAGTTTCCAGTTATTTTTTGGCTGTAACTGTATTCTGGACATATTGTTGATATTTGAAAATGCAACTCATCATGTTTTTGACAGTTTTTTATATAAATATCAGAAGTGAAAGTAGACAGGGTATGAAATTGCAGATGGTAAATATAACGTTTACCTTTCATCCGGTGTTAATACACAGCTGAAAAAAATGTTTCTTGTGGCTATGTCAGAACTGCATGGTCACATGGAAGCTCGCAACATCTGTGGTGGCTGTCAGAACTACATGGTCACATGGAAGCTCGCAACATATGTGGTGGCTGTCAGAACTGAATGGTCACATGGAAGCTCTCATCATCTGTGGTGGATATGTCAGAACTGTAGAATCACATGGAAGCTCGCATCAAATGTGGTGGATATGTCAGAACTGCATGGTCACATGGAAGCTAGCATCAACTGTGGTGGATATGTGAGAACTGCATGGTCAAATGGGAGCTAACATCAACTATGGTGGATATGTCAGAACTGCAGAATCTCATGGAAGCTCGCATCAACTGTGGTGGATATGTCAGAACTACATGGTCACATGGAAGCTCGCATCAACTATGGTGGCTATGTCAGAACTGCAGAATCTCATAGAAGCTCGCATCATCTGTGGTGGATATGTCAGAGCTGCATGATCACATGGAAGCTCGCATCAACTGTGGTGGATATATTCAGAACTGCATGGTCATATGGAAGCTCGCATCAACTGTGGTGGATATGCCAGAACTGCAGAATCTCATGGAAGTTCGCATCAACTGTGGTGGATATATCAGAACTGCATGGTCATATGGAAGCTCGCATCAACTGTGGTGGATATGTCAGAACTGTAAAATATCATGGAAGCTCGCATCAACTGTGGTGGATATGCCATAACTGCAGAATCTCATGGAAGCTCGCATCAACTGTGGTGGATATGTCAGAAATGCATGGTCATATGGAAGCTCGCATCAACTGTGGTGGATATGTCAGAACTGTAAAATATCATGGAAGCTCGCATCAACTGTGGTGGATATGTCAGAACTGTAGAATCTCATGGAAGGTCGCATCAACTGTGGTGGATATGTCAGAACTGCAGGATCACATAGGAGCTCACATCATTAGTGATGGATATGTCAGAACTGCATGGTCACATGGAAGCTCGCATCAACTGTGGTGGATATGTCAGAACTGCATGGTCACATGTAAGCTCGCATCATTAATGATGGATATGTCAGAACTGCATGGTCACATGTAAGCTCGCATCATTAGTGATGGATATGTCAGAACTGTAGAATCACATGGAAGCTCGCATGTGGTGGATATGTCAGAACTGTAGACTCCCATGGAAGCTCGCATCATCTGTGGTGGATATGTCAGAACTATAGACTCCCAT
Organism: Cyrtodaria siliqua; assembly: GCA_037043455.1. NCBI lineage: Eukaryota > Metazoa > Mollusca > Bivalvia > Adapedonta > Hiatellidae > Cyrtodaria > Cyrtodaria siliqua. Next base: position 40,695 of record JAWPHD010003985.1, read on the forward strand.
GGAAGCTCGCATCATCTGTGGTGGATATGTCAGAACTGTAGAACCTCATGGAAGCTCGCATCAACTGTGGTGGATATGTCAGAACTGTAGAATCTCATGGAAGGTCGCATCAACTGTGGTGGATATGTCAGAACTGTAGAATCACATGGAAGCTCACATCAACTGTGGTGGATATGTCAGAACTGTAGAATCACTTGGAAGCTCGCATCATCTGTGGTGAATATGTCAGAACTGTAGACTCCCGTGGAAGCTCGTATCATCTTTAGTGGATATATCAGAACTGCAGGGTCACATGGAAGCTCGCATCAATTGTGGTGGATATGTCAGAACTGCAGGGTCACATGGAAGATTGCATCCTCTGTGGTGGATATGTCAGAAGCACATGGTCACATGGAAGCTCGCATCATCTGTGGTGGATATGTCAGAACTGTAGACTCCCATGGAAGCTCGCATCATATTTAACGGATATGTCAGGACTGCAGTGTCACATGGAAGCTCGCATCAACTGTGGTGGATATGTCAGGACTGCAGGGTCACATGGAAGCTCGCATCAACTGTGGTATGTATGTCAGAAGTGCATGGTCACATGGAAGCTCGCATCAACAGTGGTTGATATGTCAGAACTGCAGAATCTCCTGGAAGCTCGCATGATCTTTAGTGGATATGTGAGACCTGCAGGATCACTTGAAGGCTCGCTTCATAGGTGGTGTATATGTCAGAAGTGCAGGATCACATGGCAGCTAGCATTATCTATTATGGATATGTCAGTACTGCAGATTTACATGGAAGCTTGCATCATCTGTAGTGGATATGTCAGAACTGCATGATCACTTGAAGGCTCGCATCATCTGTGGTGGATATGCCAGGACTGCAGAATCTCAAGGAAGTTTGCATCATCTGTAGTGGATATGTGAGACCTGCAATATCACTTGAAGGCTCGCTTCATAGGTAGTGTATATGTCAGAAGTGCAGAGTCACATAGAAGCTTGCATCATTTGTAGTGGATATGTCAGAAATGCAGGATCACTGGAAAGCTCGCGTCATCTGTTGCAGATATGTTAGAACTGCAGGATCACATGGAAGCTTGCATCATATAGGATGGATATGTCAGAACTGCATTATCAATTGAAGGCTCGCTTCAGCTGTGGTGTCACATAGAAGCTTGAATAGTATCTGATGTATATGTCAGAACTGCAGGGTCGCATTCGATGCTTTCGTGAGATTCTGCAGACATGGCATATCCACTCGAGATGATATAAATTTCCAGAACACGATACATATTGTACATAGATACATGTGCTGATATAATATTGATTAAAGTCATTTTAAATGAAACGGTGCCCCGTTCCACGAAATACATCTGAATTGTTTCACTTTTTTTGTTTGATGTTTCAGAAACCACACCAGATGTTACGACTGATACTGCTACTGAGACTGGTACGGCGAATAAAGTGGAGGACACAACATCAATGGTAAGTTCTGAAAATAAATCTGTCAAAGTCTTCATCGTCTAGCGACGCTTGGAATACAAAACTTTGACCGCCAGATAGCGATGTTTGTATGTATACACATTGATATACAACATCTTTTGAACAGCTAGGGTGAGGAAAAGACTACACTGCTAGTGATAATACTTTTTCAAAACGTTATTCGCACATGTGCGATTCCTGTGTATTCTTGTGTACTCCTGGAAATGACATTTTGCACGGTGCTTGACTGTCTCTCGTGTACATATTTTACATGCTGCTCGACTGTCCCTCGTGTGCATATTCTGCACGATGCTCGACATTCCCTCGTATGCATATTTTGCACGGTGCTCAACTGTCCTTCGTGTACAGATTTTAAACGGTGCTCGACTGTCCCTCGTGTACATATTTTGCACGGTGCTTGACTGTCCCTCCTGTACACATTTTACACGGTGCTTGACTGTCCCTCGTGTACATATTTTGCACGGTGCTTGACTGTCCCTCCTGTACACATTTTACATGGTGCTTGACTGTCCCTCGTGTACATATTTTACACTGTGCTTGGCTGTCTCACATGTACGCATTTTGCACGGTGCACGTTGCACGGTGCACGGTGCTTGACTGTTTTTCGTGTACAAATTGTTCACGCTGCTCGACTGTCCCTCGTGTGAATATTTTGCGCGGTGCTCGACTGCCCCTCGTGTACTCATTTTGCACGGTATTTGATTGTCCTTCTTGAAACATATACAAATGTTAAACGGTGCTTGACTGTTCCTCGTGTGCATATTTTGCACGGTGCTTGACTGTCCTTCGTGTTCATATTTTCCATGGTGCTCAACTGTCCCTCGTGTACATATTTTGCATGGCGACTTTCCCTCGTGTGCATTTTTTGCACGATGCTTGACTGTCCCTCGTGTGCGTATTTTGCACGGTGCTTGACTGCTTCTCGTGTACACATTTTGCACTGTGCTTGACTGTCCCTCGGGTACACTTTTTTCACGGAACTCGACTGTCATGTTTTTCACGGTGCTCGACTGTGCCTCGTGTTCTCCGTTTATCACCTATATCACAACGGAGATGGCCGAACGTAGTTTCATTTAGATTTACAAATAAAATTGACGTAGTGCATCAAATGCTCCTGATACAATATTTGTGAAAATCAAATGTTTCATCAATTAATTCCAGTTTCGGTACAGAGTACATTGTCAAAATATTAATGACTATTGGTCAGCCATCTTTGGAAAAAAAAAAATGGATGGGGTATGATTAATTGAAATTTTCATCCAAATGCATATTATAGGCATGAACATTGTCAATGATATAATAGATGACATTAATGCAACACTGTTGATGTGAACATAATATCAGAAACAATATTTATTTGGCAGAAATAGTGCCCTTTATATTCGAAAAGTTTGACTCAAGTTTACTCTAAGATGTTTTGTTTTTTATGTTAAATAAATGTGTCGATAGAATTGTCCATTTATCTAAAAATGCCACACGAGACATCATTTCTAAATAAAGTAAGCCATGTTATCACATCATCCAAAATTCGAAGTACACCATTGTTAAAATGAAGATTTTCTTTATACGCCATGTGCCTCCAACACACGCACATGATACACATGAAAAGCATGCAGGTGAATTGTAAATTGAAACATGCTGTATGATGAAACATTCGTATAAACAGGTAATTTGATCCTATTCATATGTTATTATTTAGTTTGTGCTGTTTTTATAGGAATATAATAATAAATTACTCTTGTGTTGTCATGTGTTATTCACAACAGTCACTCAGTTGTGTTTAATACATCCAAAAAAATAGTTGCCATTTATAATAGTTTGACAATTAAAACCCGTCAGTGCCACCATACTATAGCATTGAGATTATTTTGAAAGTACATGCCATTGAAAAAATAGCTTCTTTTTTGTACAATGATTGACTTTGAAATGTGGATGATGTGATAACATGGCATATTTAATTTAGAAATGATGTCTCGTGAGCCATTTTTAGGTAAATGGACAATTTTATGGACAAATTTATTTAACATAAAAACAAAACATCTTAGAGTAAACTTGCGTCAAACTTTTCGAATATAAAGGGCACTATTTCTTCCAAATAAATATTGTTTCTGATATTATGTTCACATCAATAGTGTTGCATTAATGTCATTTATTATATCATTGACAATGTTCATGCCTACAATATGCATTTGGATGAAAATTTCAATTAATCATACCCCATCCATTTTGGATTTTTTTTTTCAAAGATGGCTGACCAATAGTCCTTAATAACGCGTAAGAAAAGTAGATTGTATTTTTCACACGACTGGCTCTTGTTGATTTTCACATACTTAAATACGCTCTTTGGCTTGCATCGGTCATACATTACTGTGTCATATTCTAACCTTGCATGTGAATTAAACAACCTAAAAGTTACCTCTAGAATTATATGTCTAAAAATAGAAGCAGCTGTTGGTTCGACTACTAGTCTAGATCATCTGCGACAATCAAGCGTCGAAGATGATCAAGACTAGTTCGACTACTTGATTTAATCTCTACCAAGGTCATATATGTGTGTCTCTGTCAACGTCTCAGAAAGTAGTCCGCGATCACTTGATACTTTGTCACATGATCATATCTAGCTGGCGAACAGAACATCGTGGCCTGACACCACTTATGATACAGGGGTACTGCTGATCGAGGAATAAACAATGGAACGAAAAACCGCTATCTTTGGACCTTGTTTTATGTATTTAGGTTATTACTTAAATCTTTGGCAGACTGTTAGAGCTATTTGACTACGGAAAATGCTGGTTAGCATAAACGCTATACTGTAACCGTATGGGTAACTTAATGGTGGTGTGCTATTTAAATTGTAAACGGCGGAGTGATATGCCCAAGTTTATACTTTAATCTATCGCAATGTAAATATGAGCAAACTTAACTGTTGGTTCACTAAAATATGGCATTACATATCTTGTTTTTAAAAGTTAAAACTTTAATGTAAAGCTCAGTCGTGACAATTTCAGACACTTGTGCATACCTGAGCAGAATGAGTTTTCATTTGTGACAATACTCAGCCCTATATTCGAATTATATGGGAATGCATTGTGACAATACTCAGCCCTATATTCGAATTATATGGGAATGCATTGTGACGATACTTAGCCCTATATATGAATTATATGGGAATGCATTGTGACGATACTAAGCCCTATATTCGAATTATATGGGAATACATTGTGACGATACTCAGCCCTATATTCGAATTATATGGGCATGCATTGCGACGATACGTAGCCCTATATTCGAATTACATGGGAATGCAGTAAAATGTTTGTTGCCTTTTTATATCAACAAATCTGTTCATTTTGCCTCTTTCAATAAAAATCTGTCGTTTACAATTCTTGTTAGGTTCTTTCTTTGATTTATTTCCTGAAACTTAATTCTTTCGATTATTGAGGTACAATACTTTAATAAAATATAATTAATTAAATCTGGCGAACGTGAAAGATTGAATCATGTTTTATAAGCACTTGTGTTTCCTTTGTCCCTAACTATCATTGCATTCTTTGATGTTTTCTAAGAATACAGCCTAACCAAATAACATAACACGTATTGTTCTGTGATATATGATTATACAAGCCATATAATTCACTTATTTAATATCTATCAGAAAAGTGAATGTTTTATTCATTAATTCATTACGAATGTGTGTAATCTGATCCATAGCTGGAATTATCTCTCTTAAATGTGGGTTTTGTACAAACATTTCATAATTAAATTGTAACTTATTGGGTATGGCATTAATTTAGAGTAAAATAGTAAATAATACTTTTCTTTCTTAACAAGAAGAAAATGGAACTATGGGATGTGTTATTTATTCAGTTAATTACAATTAATACCATTTATCACATACCGTATAATCCCTAATAAACGTCCCTCCCTTAATAAACGCCCCCCTCCTTTTTTCAGAAATAATGTTTTTAAAACTTACCAAAAGACGCCAGTTAATCTGTATGAATGAATGAATGAATGAACGAACGAACGAACGAACGAACGAACGAACGAACGAACGAATGAATAAAATATGCGGGTCATTGACTATGGCAAAAAGAAATGATAACAAAATAAATGTCTGTTAATTTTTTGTTTGTATTATGTATGTGGCTTAAAATGAAGCATGTGAAGACACGTTTGATATACGTTATGATCATGTACATTTTGTTTTTGTTTTATATATATATTAATAAACGGGCCATTGCTTATTATGGTTAAAAAAAAAAAAAAGTTTCATTCACAATGGAACACACTAACCCACTAGAAAATTTATAATCTGATGCAATAACTGATTGACTGACATGCGGACTTTGGCTTTCTTGATAAAGATAATCATTTAATAATATCTCATTTAAAAGATAAATTATCTCTATTTTTGGTCTCAAATAAACGTCCCCCTTTTCAAAAATGTTACACCACAGGGGTCGTTTATTGGGGATTATATGGTAACTTCCCTTGTTAGAAGTGTCGATATTTCAAATTCTATTGTAACTATGTACACATGTTTTGTTCATAACTTTTTGGCGTCAAAGGACGTGATTGTTAGTCTCGATCATCCAGACCTCGCGAGACTTCTCTCGCAGTCAGCTTCAGTGCTTGAATGTGTCTGGATGATAGAGATTACGTGACTGAATTACGTTTTGACACTAAAGTTTGTCCAACGTCGTAGCGATTTTGTCCACTTCAAGTGTTTTTTTTACATATTCGACTGTAATGCCATGTGATAAAAATGATCTTAAACTCGCCCCCATTCCATATAAGATTTATGAAACTCGTTATGTATTATGTTTTATTTTAACTCGCCAAAAGGCTCGCAAAAACTAAAATAATTCATAACTCGTTTCATAAATATCATATGAAATGGGAACTCGTTTAAGGTTCTATATATATAAAATGCTGAAAATATAATTATACTTTTTTTTCTTATTTACTAGAATGAAATGTGCTACGTGTTGAGTTGTACTGAAGAATTGTGTGAAGATGACGAACTAACCACGTGTCCACTCACCAGGATGACGTCGTGCTACGTATGTACCTATTTTGACATGTTCGAACGATCAGTGGACAAAAAGCATCTGGGGGATTTAAACCAGATTCTAGGGTACACCAAACTTCACTCTTACCCTATTGCAATCCCAGTTAAGCAGGACAATGAAAATAAAGAAATTCCCGCCAGGTATATATTCTCTTATAAACTAGGCAGCAAGAATAACTCAATTATGATCATGTATATATGAATAAAACCTATAAAACCTCAAACCAAATACTCAACGGCATGGCAGAAGCCAGAGAAACAAGGGTATATACCGTTAAGGGCACGACGAGACGGGTTGAAGACAAACATTAAAGGTGTCCATCCGTTTCAGTATTTAGGTATGTAACACTATACGGACTCGCCATTGTACTTAACCTAATAACAGTTTAAATATGTAACACAGATTAGAGTTAAAGTACACCCCTAATAATCCCTCTTATAACTGATCACGCAATGGGAGTTTCCTAATACTGTCAGTTAGTTGTTGGTTATTCATCTGAACACCTGCTATTGTTTACTTATCCTAAACTTAGTTTCTCTGGAAGTTTCTGAAAAACTATGAATTCTGGGATTGAAGAGGTATTGCCATATTAGGGGAGACCATTCCCCGAAATGTCTTGTGGGTAATGTATGCATACAATGATGCAATCACCATGGCGTTAACCTGTAGCTACACAGGAGGTCGATGTCCATATGTAGGGCATGACTAACTGCCGAAAGGTAGTTTGGGTAAAATTCTGATATAATACTGAGAGCACAGAAAGTCTAGCAGGATCGGTAGTTCAGGAGTGGAGAGTCAGTTTCAATAGTCATTCGGTCTTGTATCGGCAAGATGGATCCCCGCAGTCTAAGACAGGGTGTGGGTTAATAAATACTGATAAAGGTGATCTTTTGGAAGCAACAAACACAATTAAGAGAATAAAGCAGCAGACTCGGTTTTATTGATTCTGTTCATGAGAAGTGATGAAAGAAGCAACACCTCTCACGCCCCCTAGCACCGGCTTAAGCGGTATTCTACTTAAGTTAAACTATACTATGGAAGCTAGTATAGTAAGGTAGTTCAGTATTTGGACATTCGAAAGTTTCTAAATAATATTTTACTTTGTGAACCTAAGACATTTAATAATAGGGACTATTTAAGTAGTTAATAAATGGAAGTACTGAAACCCACCATACGAAACGGATATGTATATTTAACAAATAATGTATGGTGCTGAGGTCCATATGCAAGTTTATGGACTGGGCACTCAGCTGAGGTCCATATAACGTTCTAGGTCTGACGGCCCAGTCCATAAACTTCATATGGACAGAAGCACCATACATTATTTGTTCTATTATACCGAATCTGACCAACAAATTAAATCAATACGTTTTATGATTTATTATTTATTTTGACATCGTTTTTTCACACGTCCTTTAATATAGCTATCGGACCGGGCGCCCGGTCAATATGCATCCTTATGGACCGGATGACGTCACATTTAACAAAGAGTGGAATATGCAAATGAGGTATAATATATATATAACAGGATGTTTATAATAGCGTAATATGAATTTGTAATTGTTCGGACTGTTATATGTACCAATAAATTACGGAAATCACAACGCGAATTGTTATTAAATGTACCAAGTGACACAGCTTGCTTACAGGTAGTAGTCATCAGAAAGATCCACATTATGTCAGATCTGTCAGGTCATCGCTCAGTCTAAGAGGAAAGCATGGTGGCGAATAGTAAATGGGTCACCCACTAAATATGCAGTGACTTGCAAAATGATAGGGTCATCGAATTTTAAAATCTTTGATGTAAAATGTATTTAAATGACAATTACCACGGATCGTGGCTGTAGTCTAGTGGTAGTCTAGTGGTAGAGCGTTGGACCCATGATCGAAAAGTCGTGGGTCGATTCCCTTCATTACCATATATGTTGTGTCCCTGAGCAAGACACTTTATCTCCATTTGCTTAGTACTGGTTCTACCCAGGAAGATATCGACTATCTGCATTTGCTTAGTATTGGTTCTACCCAGGAAGACATAGACTATCTGCATTTGCTTAGAACCCAGGAGAAATCGACCATCTGCATTTGCTTAGTAATGGTTCTACCCAGGAAGACATCAATTATCTGCATTTGCTTACTACTGGTTCTACCCAGGAAGACATTGACTATCTGCATTTGCCTAGTATTGGTTCTACCCAGGAAGACATCGACTATCTGCATTTGCTTAGTACTGGTTCTACCCAGAAAGACATCGACTGTCTGCATTTGCTTAGTACTGGTTCTACCCAGGAAGACATCGACTATCTGCATTTGCTTAGTACTGGTTCTACACAGGAAGACATCGACTATCTGCATTTGCTTAGTATTGGTTTTACCCAGGAGGACATCGATTATCTGCATTTGCTTAGTACTGGTTCTACCCAGGAAGACATCGACTATCTGCATTTGCTAAGTACTGGTTCTACCCAGGAAGACATCGACTATCTGCATTTGCTTAATACTGGTTCTATTCAGGAAGACATCGACTATCTGCATTTGTTTAGTACTTGTTCTACACAGGAAGACATCGACTATCTGCATTTGCTTAGTACTGGTTCTACACAGGAAGACATCGACTATCTGCATTTGCTAAGTACTGGTTCTACCCAGGAAGACATCGACTATCTGCATTTGCTTAGTACTGGTTCTACACAGGAAGACATCGACTATCTGCATTTGCTTAGTACTGGTTCTACACAGGAAGACATCGACTATCTGCATTTGCTTAGTACTGGTTCTACACAGGAAGACATCGACTATCTGCATTTGTTTAGTATTGGTTCTACCCAGGAAGACATCGACTGTCTGCCTTTGCTTAGTACTGGTTCTACCCAGGAAGACATCGACTGTCTGCATTTGCTTATTACTGGTTCTACCCAGGAAGACATCGAATATCTGCATTTTCTTAGTACTGGTTCTACCCAGGAAGACATCGACTGTCTGCATTTGCTTAGTACTGGTTCTACCCAGGAAGACATCGACTGTCTGCATTTGCTTAGTACCGGTTCTATCAAGGTAGACATCGACTATCTGCATTAACTTAGTACTGGTTCTATTCAGGACGAAGAGAGTGATTAAAGTAAATTCATGGAGTTTTCATTAACTCAGTGTCAAATAAATATGTTTATACTCAGGGTTTTACAAACTTTTTAACTTGTCATACCTTAGAGGCCAGGTTATGATATTCCTTGTCGCAGAAGAGTTCTTCAATTACTTTTATATTTCAAAAATAGATCAGGTTCTCGATAATACTAATTGTTCGCAGATTATTGGAACGGTAGGCCTGAATAAAGAAACTAACCCACAAAATAACGGCAAAATTACACTAAAAAAACGTTTATCAAAACTCTATGCAGGTATTCAGGTCATATAATATGTACATGTATATGTGGAGATTAAAAGTGTATGATTTTTCACGGGTTCTTAAAATATCCGTGAATGAATATGCGTAAAATGAATTATATGATATGAGTTGGTAACTCTTAATTCAATGCTACAGTTTTGGGGTTTGGCGTAGTTGGTTAAAACCGTTTATATTGTGTCTATAGAGTTTGGATTCTCAAAATAAGTAAGTTATATATATATATACCTAGTCGTCAGTAGGTTTAGAAGCAGTGTACATGTGTTGTAAAATGTGGCTGTTGTTGGCGGAATTGCTACTGTAAGTAGCGTTTTTATTTATACAAATAAAGTCCTCAACTCCACTACATGCTCTATAAACAAATTAGTTTTCAGAGTTTTCCGTCAGCATCATTTTCAATATATTTCTTCAGCAGCTCAGAAGCGATATGTACCTAAAATGTTAAACTGGCTAGCGGCCAGCGGCCTTTTTTGCCACTGACTATTTCAAGGCGGTAGCCCTATAGTCAACCCTTTTATGTTTGTGATATATTTCCATCTTTGTAATTATTGTTTGTTTCTATGAGTGTTTTTGGTTTCTGTAGTCCTTGAATATATTTCCTGTTCGACTTTTATATCTTCTTTAAATGTTCCTGTTGTAATATTTCTTACGGATGGCGCGAAGTATACAGTACTGGTTTTACCAAGGAAAACTGGGGGGTCTGCCTCTACCACACACACACACAAATCGACCGTCAGATATGGCCTAAAATGTGCTAAAAATGACGTAATACACCATTTAAACAAACAATCCTATTGCAATGTAACTAATATATTCTCAGATACAAAAGTTGCTGACCGGTAGTGCTGTCCACGTGACCGCTGGATGCCAAGATTTGTGCACGGATCACGACGAGATTACAGCCATTAGTAATTACACCTGTTGTAACAGCCCGAAGTGTAATGGAGTCGAAACGCCAGCTTCCAGGAGCAACATAGCCACGCAGAGCCAAGCCGTATTTTCTGGTTATTATGTTGCCATGGGAATGTTCTTCATGTGGAGTCTCAGAATGGGAAATATATGTGACTTGTTTAGTTTTGACTAATATATATCTAGATTTTAAGAGACACGCGGCATTCATGATTTGTATAAATCTGGCGGCGTCCTGTTAGCTTTTCTACAGAACTTGTATTTTGTTCAACCATTCAATATTAATTACCAGAACAGTTCCAAGTAATTTGATTTTTGCTTATTACTAAAGGTTGATTATATTCACCAATAATATATTTAAACCTATGGCAGAATAAGGACGAAAACCTAAAACTCAAAATTTCATTTAATGATATGCAAGCCGTTTTGAAGTCAAAATGATGCTGGATAAATAAATCGAGAGGCTAGTTTAATATTTGATAAAAACTTCAAGATTGCCGTATGTCCCTTTAACATCAGCGTTAGTTTTATTTTAACTTTATCTTTGTGTGGTTATTTATGTTATAGTGTAGTATAAGGTTTGCTTCTGCATTCTATATTGCTGTACGCTGCATCTGTGTAATATTCAGTTCAGAGCATTTTTGTTATTGCTAAATGTGAGGGCAGTAAAAATGCCGATTTTAGAATTATAATGCAGTCCATTTTAACAGACACCTGTATGAATCATTCACTTAGTGTTTATACATGACTGCTAAATTACGTATTACGCAGTAATTAAGGCTGGAATTGCCTTGCAACAAAACAACATCCTGCGTCAACAATACGTTTTATTTATATACAACACGAATCACTAATATAGAAGTTGTTGTTGTTTTGTTGTTGTTTTTGTTTTTGTTGTTTTTGTTTTGTTTTTGTTTTTGTTGTTGTTGTTGATTGTTGTTGTTGTTGTTAAACATCTTTGGAAGTTTAATGGTTTATGAAATTGTGTCCAATTATTGTTCTTATAAGAAATTGTTTCAACAATTGAATATCGGTAACAGTTACAAAGAGAACTATATATGCCTCCTAAATACAGTGTTACACAAAATTATTCAAATTAAACATATTAACCAATATAAGTTCTGTGATAGTTACACAGTATGCCTCTAAAACACAGTGTAACTTCACTTTAAAATTCTCATCAATTTGGTTTCTTTCCGATGTAACCCCGGCGGTGTTTTTAGCTTCACTGAACTGTGACTAAACACAATGTAACTTCACTTTAAAGATCTAATCGATTTGGTTTCTTTCTTTCCCGTAATGGACACCGTCTTTCTGGTGTAACAGCGACAGTTTTCGCTCCACTGAACTGTGGTGACATCTTTGTTTCTTCCAATGGGTTCCGTTGACCTTCCACTGGTCTTCTTTCAACTGGTGTAAGCGGTATATCACATACTAGATCCTCCATATTCAAATTAAATTAGTGTCGGATATTTGGTCGGTGTGACGTCTCCAGTTCACGTTTGACGCAACTTCCACATGATAAGATACTGGACCAGTTGTTGTTTTCACAACTCCAGTCTTCCGTTTATCCTGATCAATCCTACAGTCACGCACTGAGACGGTTTGTTCCAGTTCAAAGTCTCTATCTCTATGAGATCTAATCATTTTCTGCTGAGATGCTGCTATTCTGTTTCTGGCAGATTTTCAAACTGGGACATGTTGAACAAATCTGTTGCATGTAACTTGCATTTAGTGTCATTGTCATCCAGTGGCAGTCTGGATTAACCGTCACAATTCCCGTGACCTTTTGTGTTTTTGTACATGATATTGTAATCATTACCTGCAAAAAATATCGCATATAATCTTGCAGCGGTCGTTGGATTTGTTCCCTTGTTCGGATGAAAGATGGTTAGAAGCGGTTTATGGTCTGTAATTAATGTGAAATGTCGAGCCCAGAGGTACAAGTGAAATTTCTTTACTCCCCAGACAATTGCCAATACTGCTTTATCTATCTGACTATACCGTTTCTCAGCCGAGTTTTACTATCTGAATGCAAAAGCAATCGGTCGTTCTGTTCCGGTCTGGCATCACATGAGAACAACACACGCAGCCCAGACCATACCAACTTGCGTCAAACGCTAGAGTAAAAGGTAGCTCAGGGTGATACTGAGTGAGCACTATATATCTGATGTCTTTTGACTTCTGATACGGCTTCTTCACATTTACGAGTCCACTTTCATTATCTATTGTTCTCTAATAGCTCATGCAATGGCTGTAGAATGGTAGTATAGACACGTTTGGCAGAAACTTAGCATAATAGTTTACCAGTCCAAGAAATGACGGTAACTGATCCACGTTTCAATTTCTGTTGTATTCACAATAGCATTCATTTTGTCTTGCATTTTGTGAAGTCCTTGTTCGTCTATTTCATGTCCGCAAAAGAGCAGTGGCAGAAAAACAATAACGTGGCTCAAGCGTAAATGGAGTTTCTACGATAGAATTTGCAGCAACTCTGCAGTTCAGGGTGAGAAGGTTCTAGGCCCATTTTCCATATTTTATCTCGATGTACATACTAGATGAGCCTGGCATGTTCATGCCTGTTAGGCGCCATATAACCTTTTCATGTGTTGGTGCGCCTTAAAACCCCAATTCAATTCAATTGTCTTGAAAGAAATTGCACTTTTCGGGATTAGCTTTCAGATTGTTTTCTTTTAATCGCTGAAGTACGCTCTCCAAGTTCGCCAAATTATCCACGTCAGATTTCCCTGTGATGATCATATCCTCCAAAATCACTTGCGTTCCGGGGATTCCGCTAATCACTTGTTCAATAGGCCTTTGGAATATTGCAGGAGCCGATGATATTCCATATACTAATCTGTTATATTGAAATAAGCCGCGTTGTTTATTTAGCGTAAGGTACTGTTTGCTTTCTGCTTCCATTTCTAATTGAAGGTACGCATTTTTCAAGTCGATTTTTGAGAAATGTTTCCCCTCTGACAATGAGGCGAAAATGTCGTCAATCTTCGGCAAAGGGTACGTTTCCACATCTAGCGCTGGGTTGACCGTCACTTTGAAGTCTCCACAAATACTAATGTCTCCATTTGGTTTGGGAACTGGTACGATAGGCGTAGCCCATTCAGTATGAGTAACTTTTGTCAACAAAGAAGTCAGGTTGTCCATGTCGCAAAAGAGTTCTTAAATTACTTTTATATTTGGAAAGAAGATCAGGGTTACGATAATATTATTTTACAAAAGTTTTACGAAGTTTATGGTAACGGTAGCCCTGATGGAGTAGCATTTTGTAGCATTTTAGTGATACAAAGATTACGAATATTAAAGTCCTCAATTCGAGTACAAGCTCTAGAAAAACGTATAAGTTGAGACACATATACCCCATAAGAAGTTGCTCGGGGGGAACATCCCCATCTAAATGGGAATAATTAACAATATCAAAATTAAAATCATCTCTCTTGTCATAGATTTTGCTAATACAATAGAGAGATGTAAATCGAGAAAAAAAAGCCTTAGTATTAGAAATACTAGCTATTTGTCGCTTTTAATTGTCAGTTTTAATTGACTACTGCTGTGTTTCATTCATGTAAGTTTTTACTCCTGCCGTTAATTTTAGCGAGGATTTGCCTTCCCCGCCACTTTTTCAAGGGGATATCCGCCTTAGAATGTGCGGCGGTACTAGTTTTGGCGGACGTGGGGGAAGTTGGAGAAGGTCTGGTATATAAACCACCCTGTAGATTTTAGGGAGGACTCCGTTTTTAGATTCATAGAGATAGAACACATATTAGTTTTCTCTTCAAAATTACTTTACATTATAGTTTACTTGTAACAATTTTTTGAATAGGAATATTTAAAGATTTTTTATTATAAATTTAGAACTACTAGGGTTATTCATTTAGTTTTTAAACAGAATTTAAGATTATACTTTTTAATTGCTAATTTTACAGTCACTGACAGATTTTAGTTGAGTCCTGGAAATATTGTTAATGTTTTCTTATTCATATACTAGTCCAGTTATATTTATTTTTATGAATTATTGAATGAATTGTGATTATTTAAAGAATTGTTGGATTAAACATATTAAATGAGCTTGATACTTAGCAGTTTTTGAAGACCATGTGTTTGTTTTTTGGTATATTATTTAAGGAGTCCATATGTTTTATTAAGTGCATTATAAAAGCACACTACTACAATGAGAGGCAGTACCGGCGCGTAACAATATTTAGCTTAAAGGGAGTACATCAAGCGTTGGGGCCTATTTGTTTAAAACAAAAACAAGTATGAAATGACCAATTTAAAATGTAAAATAGTTCATAGATATAGATGGACATTAATAGTTTCCTATAATTCAGCGCAGTAATTAAAAAGTATAATTTATAACAAGTCTTAAAAGTTCGAGGCGAAATACCCACGTTGAATAGATGTCACGCAGTGCCGGAATCGGCACCATGCACATATGACGCTCGCAAAAGTGCAATACATTGCGATTTATTTTACCGCCAACTTTAAAATAGCTATCCCTGGCGTGTCACCATAGTTAGAAAATACCTTCTTCGGGTCGTTTATTCTTTATGTTCAGCGTAATTTCTTTTGGAGTTTTATGGCCCATTTAGATTATTTTTATCAATTAAATATATAAATGTATTTTAACAATCCTAAAATAATTCCAGTTCTGATGTACTTCCTTTAATTAGTATGTGTTATGATCCTTTTTAAATATATTGAGTAAAATATATTTTGGCTGCAAACTTTAATGATTTACAATCGCCTATTTTGCTTTATTTTCTCCCAGTTTCTTTTTTTAAAGTAAGAACTTATCCGTGCGGTTGTAGTTAAACGTAAGCCAAATAGAGTAAATTTAACTGTTATATTAACTTTCTTATATTACCTTTCATGAACAGACTCAATAAAACCGAAGTGCTATTTGTTTCTCTTGTTTATGTTTGTTAATTCCAAGGAATCCCCTTTTCATCATTTTTAGTTTTACTTAAATAATCGATTTCTTTAAGTGAAACAACTAAAATTTAAATTATTATTAACTGTGCGTTTTTTTCTGATTTTACTCACAATGGATTGCATCATGTAGCCATGTCAACATGAAATCTCTTTCATAGCAATACAAGAACAAATCTGCGACACGAAGGGCACAGTTCTTACCCAAAGGAATACCAACAATTGGTCTATACACGGTAGTTCCCCATACTTGAAATGTAATCTAATAGGAAAATGAGTATCGAAGCATACATTCAAATATAGTATTTGTTTAACACTGGGAATGGACGGCATTTTTTAAAAAGGCGTAACATAGCAGGTAAACGACAAGATTGTTGACACTCGCAATTTTGAAACCTTGTTTTACTCTGTCAGTTATAAAGAATGAGAATAGACATCTAACCTTTAATAAGGTTGTAGCTGTATACAGTGTAGAAAAGTCATGAAAACGTTGAGGTTTATTGCAAATTGCATCAAGAACACCTCCTCGATGTTTAATAGAACAATATAAATTAACGACAGAAAAAAACAAGAAGTTAAATGTTTGGAAATATTTGTTGTGGTTCGGGCACTAGAATTAGAAATAAAAAAGGATGTATAATATAGATATAAAAATCGAACAGGAAAAGCAGCATTCAAGGACGACAGTCAACCACAAACACACACAGAAACAAAGAACAAATTTAAAGAAGAATAAAAGGCCAAATAAGACACCACAGACACAAAGGGTTGACAATAGGGCTATCGCCTTGGAACGGTCAGTGGCAAAAAAGGCCGCTAGGGTTTAAACCAGGTTCTAGGGTGCGCCAAACCTCACACTTACCCCACCGTCAATCCAATAAAACGGGACAGTGTAAATAAAGAAATCCCTGCCATGAACTATTCTCTAACCAACAAGGCAGCATTAATAGGCAATATAAGTAAAACACAACGATGCTCGTGTATATATAAATACAAAAAACAATAGCATAGCAAGCCACAATGAAGGTACTCAATGACTTGGCAGAAGCCAGAGCAGTAAGAGAATAAACCATTGAGGGCACAAGAAGACAAGACTGCAGACAAACATCAAACGTCACCGTCCTTTTGGGCTTTAGGTAGACGTCACCTTCGAGTCAACAGCCTGTCCGGTCATCGCACAATCAAAGAAGAAAGCATAGTGGAGAACTGTAAATGGGTCCACCACCATGCATGCAGTGCGTTGCAAAATGATAGGGTCATATCTTCTTTTGATAAACCTTTTAACAAGTTTAACAAAGATAGTATGAAAGTGATCATGACCAAGGATCTTACGATCTGAACACGGCAGGCATTAAAATCGATAATCTATGCTTAGGACCTTTCGAAAACAGATGCCGAATACGTTTATCTTACCAGTGATGACATGACCTGCTGGAGCATAGCAAAATTTGGATGTGTCAAAAACTATCGTGTTGTAGTTGAAAATAATATTTCTAATAGGTTTTTTATACTTATAAAAATATTTATGGATATAATCAACTACATGATTCGCTCAAAAAATACTAGGCATGTCAATGAAATCAATACATTTATTAAGATATAGTATTTTTAGAAAATGCCTGACTCCTTGTCAATATGGGGTCGGAGAACAAACTGTGGGTAGCTTTGAATTATGGAAGCAGTGTTATACAAGGGATCTGTACGAATGAAAATTGTATCTGCTTCCTCGTCGATCAACTTAAGTGAAGAAATGGACAAAGAGGTAAGTCGTGAAAGCATAGAGTGCTTTCCAGATCGTTTAAAAATAGTATGTAAATCGGCGACTGAAATGATTACACGCGGTTATCATTACGCCTATGACTATGAGACCTAGAGTTATGCTTTTGAATAGGAAATATAGAAAAATGTCAATTAGGATATTTTGAAATATTTCCTTGTTGATAACTATTGTCATTAAGGCCGAGTGGATATGGTGTCTGCAAGTTTTTCATCCACTTAAGTTCTGCAATGTGTCTAGCTTTTATTTTAAAGCTTTTAGTAGCATCATTATCATAAATTATATATCCAACCGGTTGAAAAGTAACGTTACTACCTGAATGACGAAAGTGTTGGTAAAAGTATTTTTTTTACTTTTTAGGATTACCTGCATTATATTTATTTTCACGAAATCGAACTTTTAAAGATCGACCTTTTGTCCAACGTATTGTATACCACAACTTGGTGCATTTCAAGTCAAAACATAAATGACGTGAGATGTACCTCAATCAACATTTGAAGCTAGACATACATTAAACATTCTACCATAAACAGCTGATTTAATGGTGTACTTACAAGGTAAAATATTGCAACAAATGCACCTGCATTGCACTTATTAATAGAGGGAGACACCATGCGTCTTGAAATAACTAAACGACTTCTGAAAGGAGACATTATATGGTATTTCCTCAAAACAGGTGATCCTAGAGGAGTAACTGAAACTTTTGAGCCGTTATTAAAAATCCTGGTAATATTATTAGAAGGAACATGAAACGAGGTTGCCGAATGAAGATTTAAAGGTGTAAGGCGTACACATGGTTTAATTCTAAGAAATGGAGAGTTATTTTTTGGAATTTGTATTGATGACGCAGAGTTTAACCGAAGAGGTGAAAGATTTATTTTAAGTGGTTTACTAATAGACTCATATACGCAAGTTAGAAAGACTAATACCATGCTGTGAAAAGCGAAATACGTGCCAATTAGTAGTTATTAGAGATACGATATAGAATCGTATCAAAGATCGGTTAAATTTAGGTCCACAACTCAACACCAGTGTATAATAGGAGATCACGAGGAAAGTTAAGGAAACCCTAATAAAACGAGCCAAAATGTCGATGAGCCAAAACCTTCAACACGGTGTAAGAAAAACATGTCATTAGGGAACAAGTGGATCAATGAATGTCATACAATCCCTGTGGATGGAAAGATGACAATATTGATTAGAAGTACGGGGAGACTTCCTACGGTCGCCACATGGCACAAACAACACTATGTGACAGTAAATATAGATATAAAAATCGAACAGGAAAAGTAGCATTCAAGGACGACAGCCAACCACAAACACACACAGAAACAAGGAACAACTTTAAAGATGAATAAAAAGCCAAATAAGACATCACAAACACAAAAGGGTCAATAAAAGGTAACAACAGTAATACCTTTGTTTCTTTCTGTTCCTTTGTCAATCTGCTGAGATATCCGAGTCAAAAGTCAACAAAGTGTAATTTCAATCTGCATGTTTTTGTCTTGATATCCGGTTTACATTCCAAAATGCATTCGCAACATCTCGTAAACTGCGTCGCAGCATTACTCAAATGTAAATGGCAGGTTTCCATATTGGTTACGTCATCGCGCCTCAGATTCCCGCCAAAACAAATTTGCATTCAAAATCAAAGTTATCATCCAAATATTGCAACCGATTGCTCCATCTATGTTTATTTACATGAAAGCAGTGATAAAACCTGTATCTGTATTGTAAATAACAAACATGCAATGCAAATCATACATCGACAGCCATATTGTTTATAAAGCAACAGCTTAGAAACCGTGCACTATTTTCAGCGCCGTTGCCTTCCGGCTAACAAAATGTTAAGATTTTGAACATACCGAAGCGTCGTGATACACGCAAGGCGGGATCAGGAAGAATGACGGGATTGGCCGAGCATTCACGATTGTCCAAAATGATGTGTCTGTTGTTTTTTCGGCAATCCGATGCAATCGAAATATTGCGACTGAACTACTTATATCATAAATCGTCATTATGACGTAAGTAGTTCAATGACAGTATCTCGATTACATCAGATTGCCGAAAAAAAACAGAAACATAATTTTGGAATGTAAACCGGATATTAAGACTAACAACGAGTAGATTGGTAGATTGAAATTGCAGTTTAATGACTTTTGACTCGAATATCTCAGCGAATTAACCAGGGATCGTAGGTAGAAAGGTATTGTTGGATAGGAAATTCTTTTCTGCATACGATATTGTATCATATGCGTGTATTTGATATCTTTATATACGTATGCTTGACCTAAGCAAAAAAACTCTAAAAGATCGGGTTACAGTCTTTCATAAGTAATTATAATATTAATCAAAAGAATACGTATTTCGTACATTTTGGAAGAATAATCTTCAACATTTTTTACTGTAGTGTCGATTAATTTACTGTAAAGCTACTCTCCTAATGGTCACAATTGTAATTTATATCAAGATATTAAAGCACACAAACAAAGTCAGAAGAAATAGAAAATACAACATATGACATGTAGCTATGGAGTTTAGTAATAATAGTAATTATTTTCGTCTTCCAATGCAATCGGCTCGTATAAAAATGTTTTAACAGCAGTCTTGAACTTATGTTTATTTTTTAATGTTTTTACGTGTTCTGGCAAAGAGTTCCAGTTTTAGCGCCATTGTAATAAAATGAAGTGTTTTCAACACCTTCACAAGACGGAATCGTAAAATGTGTCTATTTCTTGTATTATAATTGTGAATATCAATTACACGAGTACAATCTTGTTTTAAATATGACGGACATTTACTATTAAACAACAACTATTATGCACGTGATTCAGTCTTAATTGTATAACTGCTTTTCACATGAAGCATATTAAGTTCAGATAACACCTTGTCCCTTATACCTTCTCTCGGACGCAGACCTTTAATGAATCTTACAACTTTATTCTGCAACACTTTTAATTTATTGTGTACCTTACTGTTTAGGCCATCATACCACTTCCAGTTCCGGTTTCTAATCAAGAAGGACGTCTTTAAAATACTATCTCGAAATCGTCGACTATATCAACGCAGAATCAACTAACCCATCTCTAAAGCATCTATAATATCAACAAACATTCAGGATGGCCTCTACCTGTCCATGTTTGTCAAAATAGCGAACTGTTTGTTGTTGTTTTTAACTTTTGTTCGGGTGTGTCAACCATTTTCAATATTGGATGATTGTTTACTTGTTTCTCTTCTAATGCATTCAATAAATCTATTTTATCAATGTTGAAACTAGGTCTCTAATGTGTACGCTAACTGTACACCATAGTACAGTGTCGTGCCACCAGAACGGGAAAACATTTCCAAAAGGGCCCAAGAAACCAACGGTTTGAAATGGTCTCCATTACAGTATGGACAGGAATAATAAATATGACACTGAATTAAGGCAGAACAAATTATATGCCTGGTTCCAGTAGTAAGGCAGCTTCTTTGTATGTATATATATATATATATCTAAAGATAGATATATTGCCTGAATCTTTGAGACAATAGTATTTACAATAAGGTCACCAGATAAAAAATGGTCAATATTTAAGACAATATATTTTAAAGAGTTTGATAATATGCCCGTTACACTGAACCTATATTTTTTTAACTTTATTTAATTTTCTTCTTGTTCCAAACAAGATGCATTCTGTTTTATACATACACTCTAACAATGCTAGTGGGGGAGTTTACTTTTATCTTGGAGTTCGAAATAAGTTTTGTTACATTTGTAAAACTGGATCTAAGAAATATGTGTTACAAGAATTGGTCTAGCAGTAGTCAGTCAATGGAGAGTCACATGATTTTGGAGGATTTTTTAGAGGCTGAGAGTGTTCACGGAGTAAGATACACGAAATTAATTGCAGATGATGACAGTTTAGTATATGCCAAAATTGTTGAGAACGTGCCAGTGTGACGTCCTTCTGTAAAGAAACTTGAATGTGCGAACCACGCGTGTAAATGCCTTAGGGCAAACCTGGAAAATCTAGTTCAAGAGAAACCAGAATACAAGGGTAAAGGCAAAAAAAAACGAGACTGCAATACTTCGTACTGTCGTGCTCGGCCGTTTCCAAAGGTCCATTATCGTTCTCTTTTTTAACAAACAAGTACGAATACGATTAACCACTGCCGTGCGATGTGTAATCAGAATGCGCAGTGAACAACATAATGCCCAATTGTTTAAAAAGGACATAACAAATTCCATATTTCACGTTTTTGGAATCCACGATAGTTCTTCTGATTTTTGCAAACTAAGACCAACAAATAAATCTTGATGATATGACAGAGATGATGGAGATGATAGTTTGGACGGACATGATGTGTTTGAGGATCAGGCAGCATTTTGAGAAGAAAGACAAAAATATCGGACAGGGAAAGCAGCATTCAAGGACGACAGTCAACCACAAAACACAAAAACAAACACGCAAACAGACAAACGAGAAGGCAAAAGTAATAAAAAATACAAACTACATCACAAACACAAAAGTGTTGACAATAGGACTACCGCCTTGGAATGGACAGTGGCAACAAAGGCCACTGGGGGTTTAAACCGGTTTTAGGGTGCACCGAACCTCACTCTTACCCTACTGTCATCCCATTAAAACAGGACAGTGTAAATAAAGAAATCCCCGCCATGATCTAATCTCTAACCAACAAGGCAGCATAAATAGGCAATATAAGTAAAGCATAAATATGCTCGTGTAAATATAGTACAAAAAACAATAGCATAGAAAGCCACAATGAAGCCAGAGCAACAAGAGAATAAACCATTAAGGGCACGACAAGAAAGATCATAGACAAACATCAAACGCCACCGTCCCAATGGGCTTTAGGTAGGCGTCATCATAGGGTCCACAGCCTGTCTGGTCATCGTACAATTAAAGAGGAAAGCATAGTGGCGAACTGTAAAAGGGTCCATCACCAAGCATGCAGTACGTTGCAAAACGATAGCGTCATAACCTTTTTTGACAAACTTTTTAACAAGTTTAACAAAGATAGTATGAAAGTGATCATGACCAAGAATCTTACGAAGTTTATAAATCACATCACCATAGAAGTCAGGTTGTGATAGTCCTTGTCGCAGAAGAGTTTAAGTTGAAAGTGACAAATGAAAGAATCTCGATATGCTGAACTGAAAAAACAACTGCATATGTAAGAAATGTTATTAAGGCCACAAAAAAATAATTACCTGGTTCTCAGGCCACTTTTTCTGAGAATAGATGCGGGCGGGCGCATTTTTTTTTTACAATTTTACAGTGGTCAACAGACACGCGGGCGATTTTTTTTTAACCAAACTTTTAATTCCAATACATGTATTGATGCAAAATATCTCGAAATTCATGTGCAATAACCAGTTGGATCAGCTCATCTCTATTGTCGATCATTACCTTATCATTTCTTCCCGACTTATGCTTATTTCACACACAATAAGTCCGTATTTATTGCATGTTGTTGTGAGACTTTGTCGATTAGACGCTTGAATAAATCGCCTGTTCTGTAGAACCTACTAGTTCCAAGCGTCTCAAGCGTCTGACTCTCCTAGATTGGTACCCGTACGACTGCAACACTCACAAGCTAGCGAGCAGAGCGGCAGATAGTCGGCCGCGCACCAGTCTACCGACAAGGGGATTCCCCATGAGGTGGTTGCATGTAAAAACCGGAACAAACTTTATGCGGAACTTTTTTTTCGAAATTTCGGTAGCGCATTTCCAATTTTTATTTTATTACTTTTGAGATAAAATCGGCAATGCGGCACCAAAAAAAGACATGCGGGCGGGCATGAGAACCAGGTAATTAATTTTTTATGGCCTAACGATGTCTCAGTGTTGCTTAATAGATTAGCTGACGAAAGTGAAAGGTTGATCGGCAACTTCACTATACATCTTGCGGACAGCTGGATGAGATTCGATGTAGCCTATCAAAGAATTACTGAAAATCAGCCAGGACAGGGTTTCATTGACATATTTCGACAGAAAGCAAAGCACCTGACAACATCATTAAAAACACAGTAAAAAGAAAGGGCAAAATATCAAAGAAAAAAGAGGAAACAAAAGAGCAAAACGGAACCAAGTATAAAGGCAAAATTAGATTATGGACCCTCTGTTTTAATAGATACCGAAGCTGAAAAAGTTGGAAATATTTCTAAACAGTTTTACAGTAAATAAATAGAGAAATCGTCTGACGAAATTAAACTAATCGAAAAAGATACTAAGGAGAAATCTTTCACGGAAATGGGCTAGAGAAAGAAAAATAAGGCTAATATCATCCAATTTTGGAAAGGGCAATAGTAAAAAATATGCTGTATACAAACTTTTAAAGGAAATTTCGTTACAATCAGGGGCCTAGCACAAGAATCAAACACAATTATTGAATATAGAAATACAAAAACTAAAGTTAACAAGAGGTCAATGACATTGAAGCTCTACTGATTGATTTTGATTTCAGGAAGTAGTCGCTACAAACTTCTATTTTGAAATTTTGCTAGGATCAATTAGACATCAAGAGCAACATTCCTGTGAAGTTTCATGAAAATCCGTCAAGTAGTTTCAGAGGAGTAGTCGCTACAAGTTTTCATTATATAACTCTATGAAAACAAAGATGGCCGCTGACAGCCATGTTTAACATCGAATCAAAATGATTTTTGACAAGGACCAACATCATGTCATGCTGATCATTTTAGAAAAAGTTCCATATCAATATCACTTATAGTTTTCAAGAAGTAGTCGCTATAAACCTGTATTTTGAAAATCTATTTTTAGCCATGGCGGCCATCTTAAATTTCCGGCCGACATGAAATTTTGCTAGGATCAATTAGACATCAAGAGCAACATTCCTGTGAAGTTTCATGAAAATCCGTCAAGTTGTTTCAGAGGAGTAGTCGCTACAAGTTTTCATTATATAACTCTATGTTAACAAAGATGGCCGCTGACAGCCATGTTTAACATCGAATCAAAATGATTTTTGACAAGGACCAACATCATGTCATGCTGATCATTTTAGAAAAAGTCCCATATCAATATCACTTATAGTTTTCAAGAAGTAGTCGCTACAAACTTGTATTTTGAAAATCTATTTTTAGCCATGCGGCCATCTTGAATTTCCGGCCAACCTGAAATTTTGCTAGGATCAATTAGACATCAAGAGCAACATTCCTGTGAAGTTTCATGAAAATCCGTCAAGTAGTTTCAGCGGAGTAGTCGCTACAAGTTTTCATTATATAACTCTATGTAAACAAAGATGGCCACTGGCAACCATGTTTAACGTCGAATCAAAATAATGTTCGACTCGGATAACCATCATGCCATGCTGATCATTTTAGAAAAAGTCCCATATCAATATCACTTATAGTTTTCAAGAAGTAGTCGCTACAAACTTATTTTTTAAAAATCTATTTTTAGCTGTGGCGGCCATCTTAAATTTCTGGCCGATCTGAAATTTTGCTAGGATCAATTAGACATTAAGAGCAACATTCCTGTAACATTTTATGAAAATCCGCCAAGTAGTTTCAGAGGAGTAGTCGCTACAAATGTTTACTATATAACTCTATGTAAACAAAGATGGCCGCTGGCAGCCATGTTTAACGTTGAATTAAAACGGTTTTTGACAAGGACCAACATCATGTCATGCTGATCATTTTAGAAAAAGTCCCATATCAATATCTCTTACAGTTTTCAAGAAGAAGTCGCTACAAACTTGTATTTTGAAAAAAAAATTAGCCGTGGCCGCCATCTTGAATTTCCGGCCGACATGAAATTTTGCTAGGATCAATTAGACATCCAGAGCAACATTCCTGTGAAGTTTCATGAAAACCCGTTAAGTTGTTTCAGAGGAGTAGTCGCTACAAGTTTTCATAATATAACTCTATGTAAACAATGATGGCCGTTGGCAGCCATGTTTAACGTAGAATCAAAATGATTTTCCACAGGGACCAACATCATGTCATGCTGATCATTTTAGAAAAAGTCCCATATCAATATCACTTATAGTTTTCAAGAAGTAGTCGCTACAAACTTGATTTTTAAAAACCTATTTTTAGATTTGGCGGCCATCTTGGATTTCACATCAACATGAAATTTTGCTAGGATCAACTAGACTTCATGGGCAACATTTCTGTAAAGTTTCATGAAAATCCATTCAGTAGTTTCAGAGGAGTAGTCGCTACAAAAGAAGTTTACGGACGGACAGACAGAGAGACAGACAGACAGACAGACGGACGGACAGACGGACGGACGGACGGACGACGGTCACCGCACCACGGCATAAGCTTTGCTGATCTCTGATCAGTTCAGCTAAAAATGTTGAAAAAATGGGTCTGATGATTTCAGAAGAAAACCCATTCCTAGCTGCATCTACAGATGGTCGAGTGATAGAGAAAAATGGTGATATAGGTATTTTGGAGATAAAAAATGTGCTTTAAAATGTATTAACATACTGTCTTTTAAAAAGGGAAAGTAGCATTCAAGGACGACAGTCAACCACAAAACACAAAAACAAACACACAGACAAACGAGAAGGCAAAATTAATTTAAAAAAATGCAAAGGACATCACAAACACAAAAGAGTTGACAATAGGGCTACCGCCTTGGAATGGTCAGTGGCAACAAAGCCCACTGGGGGGTTTAAACCGGTTCTAGGGTGCACCAAACCTCACACTTACCCTACTGTCACCCTATTAACCTCAGTTTAAACACACCCTTTTTACTACCCGTGCCAAGGACAGTTGAATATAATTCGGTATGAATGGACGGATATTGTGGTTTGAAGAACAGAACCTTATGAATACACATTGAACGGATATAGCGAGATAACAACTTTGGAAATACATGGTTCCTACATGAAATGTGTTCTTCATGAACTTGATTTACCAAGACATGGCACAGTGACTGGCATCAGAAAACCTGTTTATCCATGGGTAATGCTGTACTGAGTTGCAAAAGAAAGTGGACACTGAGTTTTGTTTAGATTTAATTGTATTAAGTTTTTTTTAGAATTAAATTGACAAATTCCAAAATGAATATGCCATGCTTGGTACCAAAGTTTTTATCATTCCAATGCCAATATCATGTTGTCATTTTTTTCAATAGGTCGAATCATTAAGGGACTGTCGCTTGATAAAGAGGATAGGGTGTAAAGTAACATTTTGAAAGTGTCCAGTTTCTTTTGCAACTGAGAATATTTTGTATTATACGCCCGTCTTCACGGATCATATATAATATGTAGTGTGCGCTACATAACTGGAATAGTTTTAATGCAATCTTGATGAAACTTGCACACAATGTCACCAGTGTAAGCACTGTGTTTATTTTGCAGGTACTGTACTGGAACTGAAGAAAGGTAGAGACGGTGAACCCTCGGCTATATATGGAGTTATTTATGACCAGAAAGACACAACATATGAAGTAACAGATCTGTAAATAGACTTGAGTACGAACTGTGCACCACTTGTCACAGATTTGTTTTTATTTTGCTATGAAAGAGATTTCATGTTGAGCCTTTCACCAGATACCCAGGCAGATGTTATTGAAGCCTTTAATGACACCTCTCGGTATCTGGATGACATACTGAACATTGACAACCCTTTCTTTCCAACTATGGTTAATAATATTTATCCTAAAGAACTTCAGCTTAACAAAGCTAATATATCTGATAATAACGCTTCTTTTCTTGATATAGATCTCTCGATTGAAAATGGTGAAATAATTAGCAAAATCTATGACAAAAGAGATGATTTTAATTTTGACATTGTTAATTATCCCCCACTTGGATGGGGATGTTCCCAGAGCAACTTCTTATGGGGTGTATTTGTCTCAACTTATTCGTTTTTCTAGAGCTTGTACTCGAGTTAAGGACTTTACTTTTCGTAATCTGTGTATAACTAAAAAGCTACTCAATCAGGGTTACCGTTGCCATAAACTTCGTAAAACCTTTGCGAAATTTTATTATCGTAACCCTGATCTTCTTTCCAAATATAAAAGTACTTTAAGACTCTTCTGCGACAAGGACTATCACAACCTGACTTCTATGGTGATGTGATTTATAAACTTCGTAAGATTCTTGGTCATGATCACTTCCATACTAGTGTGTTAAAATACACGTTTAATGCTCTTTTGAAATTTTTCGTATTGGCGAGCATCTACGTGTTTTGATTATTGCACATTTTACGACGATCTGTTGGGAAGGTTTCACGCTTTTAAACAGCATCGTTTGTATATTATATATGCACAGGTTGAAAGAAGATTTTTTTTGAGTCGATTAGTGTTACAAAATTTACCTGCCACGATGAAATATCTCAGATTATACAAATTTATCACGATTATATTCACATATTTACGAATTATCGAACGTTACCGCCATCTTGTTTGAACTTCTTACCCAGGGTTCCTTGCGCATATTAGTTCACCATACGCAACCCATCATGCACCGTTGATAGAATAGAATAGAACCGTGTATTGCTACAATCGTAAACGTTGGGAGTGTGTTTAAACTACACATATTTCATGCCGATTTAAAAGTAATATTTTTGTTATATTTATAGTATTGTTAAAATTACTTGTTTTATTCGTTTATTATTCTACAGTAATAAAGAGAATATAAAATATATGAAAATTAGCAGTTTGGTAAAGATAATAATAATGAAGTTGCAAGAGTGTTCACAAGGCAAAAGTTAGCGGACGACGACCGGCGACGGACAGCTGACAACGGACAACTCGTCATCCCATAAACCCTGGGGGGTGGGGGTGGGGGAGGGGTGTTGGATGGGGGATTTGAATACTAGTGACAGTTATTGTTTTCGTAAACGAAATCACCATGTTCAGCTCCACCAAACACACAACGATTTCTTTTTATAAAGCACAACGTCCCATCCTAGCTCAACTAAATTTGGGAATTGGTTTCCTTATAGTATGTTGTAAAGGGTTGCTTAAGTAACGTTGCCTTCCGCAAATTCTGGGCTCCCATGGAACCCCAATTGTGATGGCCCATAAAATGTGCAATAAAGGCAGATCTAGGATTGCATGTAAGCTGGTGTATATATAGTTATAATTTTGGTTTGGGATCTTATATCAGTATGCATCTTATTTGTACTTCACCCATATTTGGGCATGGGCTCCCTCCTCCCCGCCCCTCCCCCACACACCCCTCTCCCCATCCCACATTTTTTTTTACATATTTCCTTGTTGTTTTGGTCAATTTTTCCACATAAAGCTATGTTGCACCCCAACCCCCTCCCATTACGCCCCTCCCCCACCTACACCCGAACTGGAAACTTTTTGTTTTTTTTACATATTTCTGTGTTGTTTTGGTCAATGTTTGTTACCCCCACACCCCCCATCCCCAACCATCCCAACACACCATCATCACTACCACCCGAATGTTGTTGTTTTTAGTTTGTTTTTGCATATATCTGTGTTGTTTTGTTTTATCAGTTTATCAATATGTTTCGCCCCACAACCATCCCACCACCACCCAAATGTATTTTTGTTTTTATTTACATAAGTCTGTGTTGTTTTGTTTTATCAAATATACAACTATATCAATTATTAAATTTAATTTGAACGCAATCATTTACATATAAAGCAATTTAGATAAAATTCAGATACACAGATGAAATATCAATAAAAAAACAACCTGAAATGAGGCCACAATAAAAAATCGCCAGGTATCCCCTCCCTCCCCGAGTTGCCTTTCGACCACAATTTTTTTTTAAATGACAGCAACTTTTGATTAAAACTGATAAAAATAAATGAAATGTCACACCCTGCCCCAAATTTTACTATAATTTGTATGAGATTCTAACATTAATTTTTATATCGGCCCGAGTTTCTATACCAACCCCGCCCCCGTCCCACCCTCACAGTTTTAGCCTTGTTTTCTGATGGTATATACTGGCTATACCATTTATTATTCTCTGAATAGTCGAGCTGCGCTGTTCTCCTACAGCTCTTGTTTAATATAAATTTCCATATTTTACAGATTTTTTAGTGGGTCGCCCCCTGAATCCACCCGTAAACTCACCCCACCCCCTACACACTAAATGAAATGAACATAACAAAACAAAATAAACAAGCTTAAGTTAGGTCATGGACATACAGTAGGTCTATGGTTAGGTGCTTTTTCCCCCAGATCAGGCTATAAAACAAGCGAGATTTTTTAATTTTTCTTTTAGGAGAATGTCTGAAGGGGTAATATATAATAAATATCCCGGCACCCTTCGCCCATTACCTTTTGTTAACCTAAGACTTGAAAACTTTATACTAGGTACATTATACACAACGCAGTTTCGTGACACGTTGTCCACAGTGGAAAATGTGTACTTATGCGCATGCGCATGCAACGTTGGGAGAAACGCGCACTTGTCAATAATTATATTGTCAATACACATGTATAGCGATCTACGAAAAACGGTAAATGGTAAATAACTTATTATCTTGTTAGATTATCGTCATGGTTTACGCACATAAGTCTGATAAGCTGCTCAAGCTGCTCAATTTCGTTCGAAAGTCACATGGGTGTTCGAGCGTTTTTTCCAGTCGGGTTTTGTGCAAAGGAAATTAGGCGTATATGTAGTTACACAGAACGTCAGAATAATAAAAAAAATACTGCATAGGAGCCAATTTATTAGGCTAACGTTCATACTGTCTTTGTTAAACTTGTTAAAAAGTTTATCAAGAGAGGTTATGACCCTATCATTTTGCAACGTACTGCATGCTTGGTGGTGGACACTTTTACAGTTCGCCACTATGCTTTCCTCTTTAATTGTACGATGACCAGACAGGCTGTGGACCCTATGATGACGCCTACCTAAAGCCCATTATGACGGTGGCGTTTGATATTTGTCTATGTTATTTCCTGTCGTGCCCTTAATGGTTTATTCTCTTGTTGCCCTGGCTTCCGCCAAGTCACTGAGCACCTTCATTGTGGCTTTCTAGGCTATTTTTTTTTTGTATTATATTTACTCGAGCATATTTGTGTTTTACTTATATTGCCTATTGATGCTGCCTTGTTGGTTAGAGATTAGATCATGGCGGGGATTTCTTTATTTACACTGTCCTGTTTTAATGGGATGACAGTAGGGTAAGTGTGAGGTTTGGTTCACCCTAGAACCGGTTTAAAGCCCCAGTAGCCTACTTTGCCACTGACCGTTCCAAGGCGGTAGCCCTATTGTCAACCCTTTTGTGTTTGTGATGTCGTTTGCATTTATTATTACTTTTGCCTGCTTGTTCGTCTGTTTGCGTGTTTGTTTCTGTGTTTTGTGGTTGACTGTCCTCCTTGAATGCTACTTTCCCTGTAAGATCTTTTTATATTTCGTGAACAGTGGTGCATTGGTATTCATTGATTTATAGGTAAAATAAAGATATACTTGTTCTATTTTTAATGCTGTCTATTAGGCATTTCTGTCTGTAAATCACATGCTGATTTCAATTTGCCATAACAAAATTACTGTCTTTAATACCGAAATAATACTGACATTTTATAACACTTGTAAACAGTGATGTAATGTCACATATTGGACACCATACTTAACATGTGCACTACTTTATTGTGTAAAGTGAAAGTCTGCATTTATGTGAGAGTTAGTGATTTGAGTTAAACATTTCTAACAGGTTGTGCATTATTAAAGGATTTAAATGGTGGTTGCATCTGCTTGAATATTTAGATTTTAGTAGTCAGCAATTTTTGTTGAAATATCTGAAATATATATGCAGAACGATGTTATGGAAAATAAGATTCCTTTAATAAGCACAAAGTTCTCATTTTTAAATAAAAATATATTATTTGCCTGTTAAACACGTTAGTTAACCATTTAATATGAGAAAATTATTTAACTCCCCTTAAAAGCACAAGAAATTCGCGGATTCACATGTCTCGCCTAACGGGGGCTGGATTTAAAAATAAAAAGGTCAATGATGTTTAAATGAAAGTTTGTAAACATTTTAGTATCTAAAAACAATGGACTTTGTAGTTTGCTGAGATGACATTTAAGTGCAGATGTTTAAAAACAAAATGCCATTTTATTAAAAAAAAAAGGCACAAGAGGGCCTGTGGACGCTCTACTGGCTAAAACGACTCTTATATCAAGGGTTGTCGACATAAAATTCCCAACACATTGCAAAAACAACAGGGATAGAATGGCCTTAGATCGCTCACTTAGATCACTCACCTAGTAATCGTGGGCAATAAGTCTGATGTGTCTAGTCTGGGTATTTTTTAATTAATTTGTCCCAATTTCTTCTATGAATGAAATTTTAATGATCAGATAAAAAATGAAGAAACTACAGATTTAACAAAGGAAAATACAATATAACATTTTTTAACAAATCAAGGGCCATAACTCAAATGAAACCGCCATGTTGAACTGATTTTAAAAGGCCGAATGACGTCATAATGCGATCCCGCAGCTATGGTAAGTATTTTTACTTTTTAAAATTATTTTTGAATGTATTAGAAAATACTTTTGTGCTGATCCATTACACTATTATTTTATTATTAATAATAAGAACAGAAAATATTTTGTATCTCACACAAACTCCAAATTTCCCTCAAATTTATCATTTCCGGATAGATTTGTAATTTTCCGCACTTTCTCTTGGTAATAACATGCTTTATTTGAAACATATCGAGATATTGCGATTGTTTTGGTTTCAGATTAGCTGCGGGATCGCATTATGACGTCATTCAGCCTTTTAAAATCAGTTCAACATGGCGGTTTCATTTGTAATATCTGCTAGTGCCGATAACAAGTGGCGAAATTCTCGTTGTTATGTGACTTTCTCGTGATACGGACTATGCAAACTGATAAAATATGGATTTATTTACGTATCGGTGCTTTACGTTAGTGA
Organism: Cyrtodaria siliqua; assembly: GCA_037043455.1. Lineage (NCBI taxonomy): Eukaryota > Metazoa > Mollusca > Bivalvia > Adapedonta > Hiatellidae > Cyrtodaria > Cyrtodaria siliqua. Next base: position 73,154 of record JAWPHD010003985.1, read on the forward strand.
ATTGGTTGTGATTTGAAGCTGGAATACTGCGCCGAAATTAACGGAATTAACGGACACCTGATTTTCGGTAAAATTCATTTGTTTACATAGGGGACATAGACAAACGACGTGCAGCGTGAAATTGCACTTTGCAAAATTGGTGACTTTGAACTCGGATATCTCAGCGAATTTACAAGGGATCGTAGGAAGAAAGGTATTGTTGGATAGGAAATTTATTGCTGCACATGTTAGCATATAGTGTGCATGTAACTGAGATTGTTTCGAACGTCTGCTAGACCTCTGAAAAAGAACACCAAAATTTCCCATTAAACTCCTTTATAGACAATTATAATAATAGAAGGCAAAAATTAAAAGTGACCAGTTCCTGTGGTTGGTAGGCTTATTATAAAAATAAAATATGTATACTGAAAGGAAAAAGAAACGCATAATAAAAAAATTGCCTATACTACACTGTTACATACACCTAATTCCATGTAATATTCCAGATATATGTCAAAGAGGCAACAACTAATTACAGAAAGGACAACTCTGTCATGTATTAGACCTTTTAATCAAAGTATACTTTGTTACACGAAATTCATAAATGTTGAAGTTTCGCTTGAAACAGTCAAGTTATTTCAGTATTGTGTTTAATGTTAAGAGATTGCAAAGTTTAAAGCCTAAGTTTGCTCACCAGATTGAGCCAAAGGCGCATTCTGTCGATAATGAAACGTTAAAGGCGTAACCATTGGTGTGTTCGGTGCTGTTTAAACCTTCTTTCGAAAGGACAGGCCTAATTCCGCCCTGTACCATTCCATTAGCAGTAGTGTATTAAACATTCAATATTCAGCGGAAATACATATTATGTTTTTCCTTTCAGTATATAATCGAATCGTATTTAAAATGATTTATGTGTCCGTGTAATTTATATATATAATTAATATAATATTTAGTGTGTTATCATGCTTGTTGTGTAAATAACAAATACACATTGTTAATATAATCATTATCGATATTGCAGTTATACTTTTAACAAGCACGGGAATCGGCATGTTTCGGATTTATTGATAATATATTGGTTTCATATGTATACGACACAGTAACCCAATTGTTGGCGATTTTCGCATGCGTGTGTAAGTGGAAAACACGTTCCTCACCACGTGAATCGCCAGTTTCTGGGTTACTGTTGTAAACGGTAGCAACCCACAATTTGGTTTCCGTAGTATACCACAGTAATCCAATTGTTGGCGGTTTTCGCTAACATAAAACATCAGAGTACGTTCCTCACCACTTTATTAATCACGTGAATTGCCAGTTTCTGGGTTACTGTTGTATACGGTAGCGAGCCATAACATGTTTTTTGTAGTATACGACAGTAACCCAAGTTTAAATGGCGGGGCCCAAGTCATATTCAAAAATGGGAATGCATGAGGAGTCGATAAACATAAAATGCGGCGGTAAAGGCGGTGACCAACACCTTCACGGCTATTTGATAATATTTGCATGATCATTTATTTTTCCATTGAATTCTTCTTCTCTTTTTTTGCGTTAAAAGGACATGATGGACACAAACATAATACAAACACATTATATTTCGAGATTAAACTAACTTTCATTTATTCACTATTATAAAAAAATATGATAAAATAATTGATAATTACATCATATATCTACATACTCTAGGGTACCTGCATATACATGATTACATTAAGTAGCCAACAATTATTGATATTAGCAGTGCATTAGACCCTACTGCAGTCTACCCCCGCGAAATGGCGGCGCCCCCGCCGGAAAACCCGCCATTTACTTCTACTTCTACCACATAACTGGCCACCTTCAACAAGTTGAAGTTATTGCCAGTGGAGGAACGCTTTACATCGTAAGGAAAAGAAAAGAGTTTGAAATTATTAGTATTATTATACCATATTTATATAGCACTTTTATCATACAGAGTACGTTCAAAAGTGCTTAACAAACATAAAATTTAAGATATTTATAATAATTATAAAAAGGTAAAAAGTAATAAGAGACATACAAAGAAAAGATTAAACAAAATAGTAAAACAGGACTTTAAATAGCTGTTTATTTAAGAAATTATATGAGCTTATACATGAAGGCATTTACAATTAAAATTAGTAAACGATAAGACATTTTTCATTATCCGAAATCAACATAAAAAAGGAGAAACATTTAAAATTAAAACAATTTGGTTGAAAAATTATGATAAAAACAACATAGGAGTATACGTACAAATGTTTAATGCTTTTAAATGCAACTATTTCTATTTTATGTATAATAGTTTACTTTAACAAATTAATTGCCGTACATTCGGATAAATAAATGTGTTTTCAGCGATTTTTTGAAGGAAGACAGTGTGTTACAGTCCTTGATTCCGGCAGGGAGTGCATTCTATAGCTTCGGCGCAGCAATCACAAAGCTATCGGTCACCGTATGTCACAGTATGACATCTTGGTACCACTAGTACAGAGTCATTCACTAGTCATTTTGGGACCTTAAGGTTCTACGCGGAACATACACCTGTAACATGTGTCTGATGAAAGCTGGCGATTCACCGTGTAATGCTTTATATGTATGAGTCAGTATTTTATACTCCACTCTGAACTGCACAGGTAGCCAATGAATTTCTTTCACCACGGGAGTAATATGATCGTAACGGGAAGTTCTTGTGATAAGACGAGCTGCAGTGTTTTGTTCGTTTTGCAGTTTCCTTAAGATGGTCTTCGGCACACGCCGTACAACAATACATTACAATAGTAGAGTCTTGATGTAACCAGAGCATTGACGAGAGACTTGGTGGCATCAGTGGTCAAGTATTGTCTGATGTGGCCTATTTGCCGTAACTGCATGTAACACGATCTACATACCGAGTTCACATGTAGCTCCATGTCCATCTGTGAATCAAACTGCGCCCCAAGATTTCTCACAGATGACGATGGCTTTATCTTGGAGTCTCCTACCTCAACAGATATATCACCTACTAGACTAGAATTTCGTTTTGATGAGAACAAAATTACCTCAGTTTTATCAGTGTTAAGTTTCAACATATTGCTATGCATCCAACACACTTTGTCCTTAAGACAGTTCTCAATGCGGCTCAAGGCCTCAACTTGAGAAACGCTATCTGATGGTTTGAAGGACAAATATAACTGTGACTCATCGGCGTAGAAATGATGCTCAAGTCCATGGTTTCTACAGATTGAACCTACTGGTTTGGTGTACATAATGTAGTTTTTCGGTCCTAAAACCGAGCCTTGTGGCACACTGTATTTCATCAGCACTGGCTGGGACAGTTCGCCATCAATGATGACAGTTTGGTGACGTTTACTGAGATATGAGGTCATCCATTCGAGCGGTTTGCCTACAATTCTAAAATGATCCTCGAGGCGGCGCAGAAGAGTGCTGTGATCAATCGTGTCGAATGCTGCCGACAAATCAAGAAGAACAAGTACAGTCGCGTTGTTCCGGTCTAGAGATTGGAGGATGTCATTCTGGACTTTCATTAAAGCAGTCTCGGTGGAATGGAATTTTCTATATGCTGACTGCAGTTCTTCATGAAGATTGTTTTTTGCCAAATTCTGTTCTAAGCGCGCATCAACTGTCTTTTCTAGCACCTTGGAAATGAAAGGCAGGTTCGATACTGGCCTCTAGTTTTTCAATGTATTTTGATCAAGGCCTGGCTTTTTCAAGAGAGGTCTAATGTGGGAACTTTTAAATGAGTTTGGTACCTGTGCAGTTTCCAGCGAGGTGTTAACGATTTTGTCAATACAGGTAAAAGTTCATTCAGACAATCCTTCAGAAGCCATATTGGTATGGGGTCTAGTTCACATGATTTGTTAGGAGATAATTGTATTATTCTTTTAACCTCTTCCTGTGAGGTAGGATTAAATTCTACTAGACGATTTTCTGCAGAGTGATGGCTTATCTCTAGATTCACTGCATGTGAAACAGACTGAGTGTGAGAAGCTATTTCGGTTCTTATACCATCTATCTTATCTATGAAGAAGTCACTGAAATCCTGTGCAAGTTCCTTTGGAGACTTGTTGGAAGGCACCAAAACCTCATTGGCTTCACCTAATAAATGTTTGGTAATTTTAAAAGACTCTTTTGATCACGCCCACATGTCTCCACTTTGTCCGAGTAGTAATTTACTTTACATTGTCTAAGTAACTTATTAACAGAAGCACATTGATTTCTGTAGATCTCGTGGTCAATTGTAAGATTAGATTTACGCCATTTGCGTTCTAACTTTCGTCTCATATGTTTGGCATCATGAAGGTCTTCTGTATACCAGGGACAAGAGGGTCTTAACACAATCGTTTTAGTACGAAGAGGAGCATGTTTATTAATAAGTGATGAAAGCTCATCGTTGTATGCATTGACCAGCTCCTAGGTATTCGTGGATTGCAAACTACTTTTGAGAACGTCTGATGTTAAAATATCGTTCTTAAATGCATCAACATCGATGGAATGAAGCTTTCTAAAAGAAACAGTTTTCATCACAGGAGCAGGTTTAAAAGCACGGGCGTTGAAAATCACTGCAAAATGATCACGTGACGCTTTGCCAGTGTTGTCAGATACCCCAGACACTGTTTTATCTGTGTCTCTGGTGATGACCACATCCAACGTGTGACCACCTACATGGGTTGATTCACTGACATGTTGACGCATGCCACACGATTCTAGCACACTACTGAACTTTGAAGTATCCCGATCTGCAGGAATATCTAGGTGGATGTTAACATCACAAACAATAATGATGTTGTTGTCCACTGTTGCATACTGGGCTAGAAATAATGGCCATTCATGATCAAGGAATGCACTTGTCTTTAGACCGTTTTCCCGTGTAGGGGGTGGTCTATATACTACTGCCAGACGTAGTGAGTAGCTGTTAATGATCAAGTTACAGTCCATGTATTCAAAGTTTGAAAAACTATTATCGTGACTGGATGCAACGAGATGAAATAAAAGGTGGAGATATGTACAGTGATAAGTTAAAAAAAATAATAATGCACTTAAGGAGGTTTAGATAAAGAGTGTGGACAATTGAGTCTTGAAGGACTTAACAGACCCAGCATTCACTACATCTAGTGGCAGGCTGTTCCAGTCTCGAATAGTATGAGGGAAGGAAGACCATTTTCGGTAATCGGAACAAGACGTTGGTATTTGGTAGGATTTTGGATGCATATTTCTGGAGAGTCTGTGGGGAGGAATCAGTTTTGTGTGCTTGTCAATGGCTACTAGATCATTTTCACTCTTGTACATCATGGTAAGCCTGGCTTCCTTCCTGCGAATCTCAAGCTTCTTCCATTCGAGGTCTTTTAGCATTTCGCTGACACTGGAGCGGTTCCTATATCTGTTGGATACAAGGCGAGCACACCACCTTTGCACCATAGTAGTTTAGCTTATGAATGAGCATTGAGTGACTAACCTTGTCGAACGCCTTTAAAAAATCCATGACTAGCACATCAGTCTGTTTTCCCTGTGCCATGTTTGTTGTTATGTCATCAACAAATTCCAGTAATTGTGTCTCATAGGATCGTCCTTTCCTGAATCCATGCTGGATTCTGGAGTGGGTACAGTATGTTGTGATTCTCAGCATGCTTCATTATATGGCTTGTGACGATATGTTCCATGATCTTGCAGCAAACACAAGTCAGGGATATCGGTCTATAATTCGCAACGACATACTTCTGTCCTTTTTTATAAACAGGAGTGACATATGCTGTCTTCCAGGTGTTCGGGATAATGCCAGATTCATAGGATTTCCTGTATATGTTAGTAAGTATGGGGGCAATATATGTAGCCAGTTCTCGGAGGATCTTTGGTTTCATAGAATCTGGGCCTGCAATTTTGTGGTGGTCTAGTTGCCGAAGAATTTTCTTCACGCCATTACAGCTGATGTTAATTTCCGGTGCTGTTTGGTAATCCACTTGTCTATCAGGCATGTTGCAATGTGTTTTGATTTCCTCCTTTGTTGTTTTTTCTGTGAAGACGGATTTGAATTGCCTGTTAAGGATGTTGGCCTTGCTTGTTTACTGTGTCTGTCTCCAGTTTTCCATGTTCTCTTAATGCTGATATTCCACTATTGTCTGTCTTCCTGTGCTTTATGTATGTCCAAAAGCGTTTTCTGGAGTAGGATTGTGTGTTTTCTTCTTGGTTCGGGAAGATAATGTCGTGGGTATATGTCCAGTAGGCTTGTCGGAGCTTTTTCTGGATGAGATGTTTAATTGTCTTGTAATGGGTGATATGCTTGTGGTCTGCTGACTTTTTCTTTTGTTTGTACTTGCGGTCATGTTTTTTCATCAGCTTCCTGATCTCTGTGGTGATCCATGAGAAACCGTCTTTCCGCTTGACTAGTTTGTGTGGGATGTGGTCAGAGATGCTTTTTTCAATAGTTTGTTGAAATTTATTCCACATGTCGTTCACACCTATTCCATTATGATCCATCTCATCAATCTCGACCTTCAAGTTTGTCATCTCCTGCTTCATGCTGTCCCAGCGGGCTTCTTGTAGAGAGGGATGTTTCGGGGTTTTTGCTTGTGTGTGACTGGTCGCATGTCAATCTCTGTGTAGACTATGTCGTGGTCTGCAATCCCAGGCATTACTTCAACTATTTGGTCTTTTCCTGTTATGTTGGTTAGCATCAGGTCCAACGTGTTCCCGTTTCTTGTTGGCTCTTCTACACTCTGCACCAGTCCATTATCTTCTAAGATATCTGTGAACTTGTGATGTAAACTGGCATGCTGGGTGTTTGGCTTTAGGACCTAGCTTTCTTTTCCAATCTCATCCAGAGAGGTTGAAGTCACCTCCAACCAGACGAAACGAGTTATTCGTGCTACTGACCCTGTTTGTGGACTCAACAAACTGGGATAGACTTCTCTCATCTGAGGTTTTCGGGTTGTAGTAAGAAGATACAAGAAGATATTTCTGTCCTACCAACTTGATCCGTATCACGCAGCCTCAGTAGCTATGTCTCAGTAGCTATAACAATATCTGGATTGGTGCTTTCCAATATGTTTTCTATTCTGCATTGCTTCTTTTTGATTGACTGACAGTTGATGTTGAGGACTCGTAGAGGTTTGCCATTTCGACTACTTATTTTTTTGTTGCGGTCAAGGAGTGGAGGTGTACATAGGCTTTAGTCTTTTTGTTGGGTCTGGACTGTTTAATGAGGTATCAGAAAATATGCTGAAGTGGTTGGCGGTTTCAAGGTTGAAGCAGATGTTGCTGTAGTTTGGATTGTTACATATGATGCATATAGTGTTACCTATCTGATAGCGCTTTCGTCAGTTAGGTTCTGGTAAGTGCCGCTGTGTATATCCTGGCAGTCAACATGTACCATTGATCGCATGTGTCGCATACTACGGCTCTGTGGTCCCAGGTCACTTGTTTGTCACATGTGCCGCATAGATAGATAGTGCTTTAATTAATACAGGGTCCTGGATTTGTCTGGACATCGTTTGCATTTGCAAGAAGCAAAAGCGCGAGTTGGTTAGGCAGGATCCAGATCTGTAGCCATTGACAGCAAGGCTGTTTTTAGCACAGTGGAAAAGAGGTGGTGCTGGAATTGACTGAATTGCATCGCTAGTTTCGAGAGCACATAACGGTTGTCTTGCTTAACAAGGGTATGTGGCCACAAGTTACATAATGTAGCATTACAGAAGGCAAGAGAGAGACATAATAACATCGTTACTAATATGGCGTGCGTAGGTAATACCTTATGAAAGTCTGGAAAACTTGAAAAAAGGTTTCATTTAAACTTGTCCACCCAAAAGGATCAGAGTGTAGATATTCTTCTTCTTCTTCTTCCAGTACTGTGCTATATTGTAAACACTTTCATCACCACTTTATTACACGTTCAAGAATCACACTGTTCTGGGTTACTGTTACCAACCTACAATTTGGTTTCTATAGAATACGACAATAACCCAAAAGTTGGCGATTCTCGCCTACGACCACGGCCCAATCTAAAATATATAATGGTGATTCTAAAACGGGCCCGGCGTTTTCAATGTCATAGAAATACATCCCTTATAACATCGCAAATTATGAAAATAGTTTTCAGATTTTATTATAATCCTTTATTTAATTGTAAATCTTCGCAACAAATTCTAAAAAAAACATTGTTGATGTTGAAAAATTCGATTTTGCTTTGAACGCCGAGATCGGCAAGTCCCGGGATCAGGGCCTGCTTTTACCCTCACCAACTTTATAATAAAGATGCTGCGATTGGACCCAGTTGCAAAGTTCTCGTGTTCACAGAAATCTAGATAATCCAGGTAAATAAATACAGCTGCAATAAAATTGCATTTCAGAAAATAACTTTTTTTCTAGAGGTTGTTGAAATGTATAAAAGAATGAAAAATATTGTTAACCGTCACTTTGAAATTTACATTGTTATTGGTTTTCGCGACTGGTTAGGTATATATCATCCCAAAATAGACAAAGGCAAAGGTCACAGACAACTATTGGTTCCCATAGGCCTCCATTATAGTCTTTGCCGGCCCTGTCCCAATTTGAGTAAACTAATTTTGAGACTTTTTTTAAGTTTTTTTTTATGTTTTTGCTATGTAATATTGAAAAAGTGGACACGTTCATATAAGGCGGTGTGTCCAAATGTTAAAAAAATATAAAAAAATAATTTTATTGCCTTATTAACCATTTTTAGACCAAGACGTATTTGACCATTTTCCGAAATTGACCCTTTTTTTAAAAAAATATGTTCAACATCGATCGATCATTGTGGAAAAAATCAGTGATTCTGGAGGAGACGAAACATAAAACATGAAACAATAATACAAGTCTAGTGTTTTTTAGTGTTTTTCTGCGTCAAAAAAATTACCTTCAAGGATCGTTTTATGTTCGAAATACGCAATTTATTTTGACAACTGCACTTTTTCCTATTTCTCTGACGCAGCCATCTTAGCAGACAACATCGAGGTAAAATGATTAATCCATTGTAAACCAGTCAGAATTATGCAACAATTGTTTTGATTGGTCAATTTAAACTAAAAGGCACGCGATAACATTCTCTGGTTTAGGAACCATAATCTCGATGAATGAACTATATCGCTTCTGCAAGGGACGCAGTCAACAATTTTATGAATGAAATGAATGCCTTTACAATTGTGTCATCACAAGGACATAGGCCTAGTTCGTAGAAAATATTCATGGCACGTTAACTACTGTGGTGTTTTCTGATATTTCCTTATAACTACAAAAAGAGCTATATGTCCGTATAAAAAGTTTTCATTCCCTTCAGATACTGCAACCTTGATAGAATAACTTTTAAGTTGAGATCATTTAAATTCTTTTTTCATTCCCTTCAAAACTTGCAACATAATAGCTGTAAATAGATACATTTTTTTTTTTATTCTCTTCAGAACTTGCAGCATTCGACTAAATATGTTCTATATTGAGAAATATTATGTTTCATTCCCTTCAGAACTTGCAGCATTCGACTAAATATGTTCTATATTGAGAAATATTATGTTTCATTCCCTTCAGAACTTGCAGCATTCGACTAAATATGTTCTATATTGAGAAATATTATGTTTCATTCCCTTCAGAACTTGCAGCATTCGACTAAATATGTTCTATATTGAGAAATATTATGTTTCATTCCCTTCAGAACTTGCAGCATTCGACTAAATATGTTCTATATTGAGAAATATTATGTTTCATTCCCTTCAGAACTTGCAGCATTCGACTAAATATGTTCTATATTGAGAAATATTATGTTTCATTCCCTTCAGAACTTGCAGCATTCGACTAAATATGTTCTATATTGAGAAATATTATGTTTCATTCCCTTCAGAACTTGCAACATTGACAACATCTAGATATTCTATTTCATTCCCTTCATTACTTGCAACATTGAATGTGTCCAGATTTAAAAAATAAGGCCGTGTGTCCACATATAAAATGTATGATTTTTAGCTCTACTGGCCAAGGGCCAGCAGAGCTTAGGCCAAAAATAAAATTATGTTTGTTTCCCCTTCCCGACCGACCCACCGAAATTGCCGCGACCCGAATTATTTTTTCGACACTTTTTTTTTTTTTTTTTTTTTTTTTGTCTTAAATGTGTCTTATAGGTAGCATGTATTCCAGTTTTGATCTCAAATAAAAGAAATGAAATAAAAAAAATATTTTACCTACCTACCTACCCAACCCTTTTTTGCATGGGTCGGGAAGGGGAAACAAACATAATTTTATTTTTGGCCTTATGGGATGGTGTGTTGTCCGTCGTCCGTCTGTCGTCCGTTAACTTTTCTTCAAACGACTTCTCCTCAGAAACCGCTTGGCTAATTTTGACCAAACTTCACATGGATGATCCTTAGATGAATGCTTTTTAGATTTGTTAAAATTAGGTCAGCGCTACATCCAAGATGGCTGCCATTACCATATATGGTTGAAACCTTGAATAATCTTCTTCTCCAGAACCGCTGGACAGATTTCAACAGTTTTTCTTTTAAAATGATCGCCAAGGCCTAGACTATCAAGATTGTTCAAATAAAGTCCCTGGGTTCAAAAATGGCCGTGCCCCGGGGGTCCAAAGTTTGTATATTGAGGTTTTGCATGTTTTTCATATAGACATATAGGATTTTTTTTTAAAAAATCTTCTTCTCTGAAACCACAAGGCACAGAGCTCTCATGTATTACATGTAGCATCAGCTTATGGTCCTCTTCTAAGTTTGTTCAAATGGTGACCCTGGGGTCAAATTTGTCCCCGCCCCGGGGGTCACAGTTTTACATAGACTTATATAGGATTTTTTTTTTAAATCTTCTTCTCGGAAACTACAACAGCCAGAGGTTTGATATTTTGCATTTACTATAAACTTATGGTCCTTTACCAAGTTTTTTTCAAATGATGACCCTCGGGTCACATTTGGCCCAGCCCCAAGGGTCACATGTTTTACATAGACATGTATATGGAAAAACTTAAAAAATCTTCTTCTCTGAAACTGCAAGAGCCAGAGGATTAATATTTTGCTGTTGCTATAAGCTTACGGTCCTTTACCAATTTTGTTCAAATGGTGACCCTGGGGTGACATTTGGCCTGACCCGGGGGTCACAGTTTTACATAAATGCTTGTATAGGGAAAAACTGAAAAAAATATTTTTCTCTGGAACTGCAAGAGCCAGACGTTTAATATTTTGCATTTGCTATAAGCTTATGGTCCTTTACCAAGTTTGGTCAAATGGTGACCCTATGGTCACATTTGACCCCGCCCCAAGGGTCACATGTTTTACATAGACATGTATAGGGAAAAACTTAAAAAATCTTCTTCTCTGAAACTGCAAGAGCCAGAGGTTTAATATTTTGCATTTGCTATAAGCTTATGGTCCTCTACCAAGTTTGTTCAAATGGTGACCCATTGGTCACATTTGGCCCCAAACTGGGGGTCACAGTTTAACTTAGGCTTGTATAGGCAAAAACTGGAAAAAAACTTCTTCTCTGGAACCACATGGCACAGAGCTCTCATGTATTATATGTAGCATCAGCTTATGGTCCTCTACCAAGTTTGTTCAAATGGTGATCCTGGTGTCAAATTTGGACGCGCCCCCGGTGGGTAACAGTTTTTTCAATTTCAAGTGTTGTTTTTTTTGTGTTTTTTTTTTGAATTGTTTCAATTTTATTTATTTTTTAATATATATTTTTTTTTTTGAATTTTTTTTTGTTGATTAATTTGATTTTTTTTTGACTATATATATATTTTTTTCATTGTCTTGTCGGCGCTAGTCATCCTAAATGCCTTGTTGAATTTCAACGAAACTTGGCAGGAAGCATTGGTAAGATGTCTAGTTGTGCATATCACGCTTTTGTTCCAGTTCGCTGATTTTTGACGAAGTTTTCGCCCTTTGACATTTTTATTTTAAATATCTTGTCGGCGCTACTCCTCTTAAACGGCTTGTTGGATTTCTACGAAATTTGGCAGGAAGCCTCAGTATGATGTCTAGTTGTGCAAAGCGGTGTATATCAATGAAATCTTGGACAGTTTCGAAAACCAGCTAGATCTTGTTAGTAATAACAGAGTTATGGTCCTTGATTTGTTGAAAAATGCTATATTGTATTTTCCTTTGTTAAATCTATAGAAGAGAGCTATATCTAGCTATATCTATCTAAATCTATAAGAGCTGTTTTAGCCAGTAGAGCGTCCACAGGCCCTCTTGGGCCTCTTGTTCTTTTAAAAAATGCATTTTTTTCTCAAGTGGACACTGCCCTATAAGGTTGCGTGTCCACATTTAAAAAAAGCGTTTTTATTAAGAAAAGTGTGTTTTTCAAAATGTGGACACGACTTTATAAGGCGATGTGTCCACATTTGAAAAAGCATGTTTTTCTTAAGAAAAGTATATTTTTTCTCAAGTGGACACAGCTCTTTAAGGCTGCGTGTCCACATTTTAAAAAAGCATGTTTTTCTTAAGAAAAGTGTGTTGTCCAAAATGTGGACACGGCCCTTTAAGGTGGTGTGTCCACATTTTAAAAAAGCATGTTTTTCTTAAGAAATGTGTATTTTTTCTCAAGTGGACACAGCTCTATAAGGTGCCTGTCCACATTTTAAAAAAGTATGTTTTTCCTAAGAAAAGTGTCTTTTTTTTTTTCAAGTTGACACGGCTCTATAAGTGTCCTCTCATTTAAGAAGTTTTATAATGTGACACATGGAAGGTATATTCCGGGGAAAGGGTTTCCTTTGGGGGCAAATATATAGAAAAAGGGGCTTGGAATTCTTTTGGGGGGTAAAATACCACAGTTTTTAGAAATGTGGACACAGATCGTGTTTGTGAATTATGTATTTTTGTCTGGACACGTTCAATGTTGCAAGTTCTGAAGGGAATGAAAAAGAATATCTAGAAATACATGCTGTCAATGTTGCAAGTTTTAAAGGAAATGAAAAATACTATTTCTCAATATAGAACATATTTATTCGAATGCTGCAAGTTCTGACGGTAATAAACAAGAATATTTCTCCATTTACGAGGGTGCTTCAAAAAGTTCTGTCACTAGGCATATATCCTTTGAGCTGGATATTACACTGAGATAAAGTAGTGTATTTATAGTACTACTGGGTTCGCTCTCTTAAATTCCACAACAAAAATGAAAGAATTCCGGTTATTTATACCCCTGAATTACCTCCCCCTACCACACCTTTTGGATACTGGCATCTCTGAAAATGTCCTTGTTACAAAACGTTGTAAAAATTATTTGAATAATTCTATGCTTTTAAATTTTCTTGTACGCCATCTGTTGTTATTCGCCTATAATCCATGAAAATGATTATCGAGAATTCGGAAAGCTCTTGCTGTAAACCAGATATGAGTGAATGCATATCCCTTAATTTTAGCGGAAATAACACTGATTTTCTTCATTTTGTTTACAAAAATGTTATAATATCTTTTAAACGTCGTAATTATTCTCATAGTATTAATATGTTTTCATATTTTTCTACAAATCCTAGTCCTTCAGTGTTTAAATTTCATATTCAACACATTATTGTAGAATTTTGCACAATGATGTTTAGTGAAAATATTGATCTTCCAAAAACGCTATTTCAGAAGACTGCCCTTCCATTTAATGTCCATTTATCATTAAATTAATTTTACATGTTAGCTTAAAATGTTAATTTCTAAGACAATGCCTATTCATCTACCATGCTTAAATTCTGAATCTTGTAATGCACAGATATAACTGGTAATGTATGAGAAATTTCAAAGGTCTTCGACAAGTACTTAAAGAGAAACAGGCATTTAAAAAAGTAACAGTTAACATACCTGAAAAAAACTCAGGACGAAAATGCCTCAGTATGTATAAGTGATGTATATTAAATGTTCCATAACTTTCGTCACACAAAAGATACAGCATTTATTTTACCATCAATGGAATGGTATTGAAACTCTCTTTCATTTGGTACCAAACATCAACACTCACAATGAGCACATACTTGTTAAAACGCGTTAGTGACAGAACTTATTGAATGACCCTCGTACAGCTATTTAGTCAATGTTGCAAGTTCTTACCAGAAAATGTACGTCTGCCTCGATCATTCACGTTTCCATGCGGTCCTTTTCATTCATTTGGTTCATTAAGACGTGCTCGACCTCTAGTCCAATGAAAAACGTCGTTATATAATGGTAGCCGTGAAGATAGACTGGTTTAAAACCCATTACTAAGAGCAAAATAAGTGCAAAAATCAGTTTACTCAAATTGGAACAGGGCCGCTTTGCCTTTAGGGCTACCCTGAGTTCCCTATATCTTGTAGCCATACATGTATATGGCACCCCTTGCCTGAAACTTATATCCCAGTGCCATGCAGTGAGGACCTTTTTTCATAGCGAATCTTATTGAAGTATTAGTTGTTTCTGGCTCCAGAGTAAAACAGCCCCAGTTTTGCAGTTTTTTTTTCGCCAATTGTTAAGTGTACCTACATCCATTTTTCAGTCATAATTTTAAAAATAACTACAAAAATACATAACAATGTTCCATTTTGGAGAAAACATATTTACCGGGTTCGTCACTAACGCTAGCCCGAGGCTAGTCACCTTCGAGAAGGACTAGTAAAAGCTCACAGTTGACATGCCCAACAGACTAGTTTTTAGCTCGACTGATCAGAGATCAGCAGAGCTTATGCCGTGGTGCGGCGTCCGTCGTCCGTCCGTCTGTCCGTAAACTTTTATTTGTAGCGACAACTCCTCTGAAACTACTGGATGGATATTCATGAAACTTTACAGAAATGTTGCCCATAAAGTCTAGTTGATCCTAGCAAAAATTCATGTTGATGTGAAATCCAAGATGGCCGCCAAAGCTAAAAATAGAGTTAAAATACAAGTTTGTAGCGACTACTTCTTGAAAACTATAAGTGATATTGATATGGGACTTTTTCTAAAATGATCAGCATGACATGATGTTGATCCTTGTCAAAAATCGTTTTGATTCAACGTTAAACATGGCTGCCAGCGGCCATCTTTGTTTACATAGAGTTATATAGTAAAAACTTGTAGCGACTACTCCTCTGAAACTTCTTGGCAGATTGTCATGAAACTCTACAGGAACGTTGCTCTTGATGTCTAATTGATCCTAGCAAAATTTCAGATCTGCCAGAAATTCAAGATGGCCATCACAGCTAAAAATAGATTTTTAAAAAATAAATTTGTAGCGACTACTTCTTGAAAACTATAAGTGATATTGATATGGGACTTTTTCTAAAATGATCAGCATGACATGATGTTCATCCTTGTCCAAAATTATTTTGATTCAACGTTAAATATGGCTGCCAGTGGCCATCTTTGGTTACATAGAGTTATATTTTAAAAACTTGTAGCGACTACTCCTCTGAAACTACTTGACGGATGTTCATGAAACTTCACAGGAATGTTGCTCTTGATGTCTAGTTGATCCTAGAAAAATTTCAGGTCGGCCGGAAATTCAAGATGGCCGCCACAGCTAAAAATAGATTTAAAATAAATAAGTTTGTAGCGACTACTTCTTCAAAACTATAAGAGATATTGATATGGGACTTTTTCTAAAATGATTAGTATGACATGATGTTGGTCCTTGTCGAAAATCGTTTTTGATTTGACTTTAAACATGGCTGCCAGTGGCCATCTTTGTTTACATAGAGTTATATAATGAAAACTTGTAGCGACTACTTCTCTGAAACTACTTGACGGATTTTCATGAAACTTCACAGGAATGTTGCTCTTAATGTCTAATTGATCCTAGCAAAATTTCAGGTCGGCCGGAAATTCAAGATGGCCGCCACGGTTAAAAATAGATTTTCAAAAAACAAGTCTTTAGCGACTACTTCCTGAAATCAAAATCAATCAGTAGAGCTTCAAGGTCATTGACCTCTTGTTTATATTATTTAAATGTCAATTTTAAATGATCTTATATGATCGTGATGATTCTGATGTTGAAAATTGCCAAATCATTTCAATTTTTCGCTATTCAAACTCTTCAATATCATAATGTAATGTTGGGTATGATATAGACCAAGACAAGCACCTTCGAATGTGTAGGTTTGTCAGATTACTGAACACTGATTGGCCGTTTTTCTTTGATGGCTCAAAAATGTTGAAAAATAACTCGCGTATTATACATATCCCTACATCGTTTTCGTAGAGATGCTAGCATTTCTATCACTATATTAATTTCTAAGCATTTTATTGACATGATGACTGTGACCTTCCCATTGCAAACAAAAATGTGGCGATATTTAAATACGGAACTGTCTCTATCAAAACAAAGGAAAAACAGCATAGGAAAAGCGTCATCAGCAAAAAACAACATGATTCAAATAAACACATCTGTGTATTTTAGCCATCGTGGAAGTGCCTACAGAGCCGTTTTACCAATTTTGGGGAAGGGCCTTTTGCCATTCATTGGGGGAAAAAATTCGTAAATGGGGAATGAAATTTCCAAGGTAAGTCTGCTAGACTTTAAAAGTAATTTGGGTGGGGAAAGGGCCTTATACAGGCCACTGCAAAGAAGGTTATAATGGCCGTGGCCTATAAATGGATTGACTACGACCTAGTCTCAAAACTGTTGTCTTGCAATATTTACAAGAAGTACAGTCATATAGGAAAAGCAACCTCAGCTATAGATGAGATGGATTATGAAGTTTCCCCTCAGACATGCCTTCGCCAGTGAGCGAACCCATGCTGGTCAAATGTCTGTCTATAGCTCCAAAGCCGAGGCCTCATCCATGGAACTACCAAGGCATCATATTTTGGTATCTTTTTATTTTGCCGTAAAAGAGTAAAAACAGGACTAGTTGGTTTTAATAAGGGCTAGTAAAAATAAGAAGGCACTAGCCCTGTAGGTCAAAGGTCACCGTGACCTTATTTAGACAAACGCATTCCGGATGATAACTTCGAAACCATAACACCTACACTCATGAAACTTCATAGGTACATTGCCCTAGGTGAGAGGAGGATTCCAATTGTTATGGGGGTCCTAACCTTATATAGAAAAATGCATTCTTGATGATAACTTCGAAAGCATAACACCTACTCTTATAAAACTTTATAGGTACATTGCCGTAGGTGAGAGAAGGAACCCTATTATTCTTGGTGCTAGTAAGTCAAAGGTCAAGGTCACACAATAACTTCAAAGCCGTAACAACTACACTCATAAAAGAGTATGAGAGTGGACCTTTGGAAACGGCCGAACACGACACATACGAAATAGTGCAGTCTCGGTTTGATTGAGACTTCATGAACGGTAGTGAAATATGCTAGCTACCGCTTGCGCCCTCTAGAGCAGAACTCAATATTCATAAAATCAATAGTACATAAACTTAAACCATCCCGATGATGGCATGCATTTGGCGGTGGACATAAGAGATCTTTTCTTCCCCCATGTCCAGCGGCGTATGGTCCCAGTATCTAACAAAATACAATGCTCCGAAGAACGAAATAAACAAAATGGAATTTAGTTGGGAGCAGCAGTTATGAAGTCTGCGTATCACAAGTAACAGTCAAAAGACTAAATTAAAAAGCAGGTATCATATCCTATGAGTGGTTAAACAATACCCAGAGCCTTTTATCGGCCGGAGTAGTGGAACCACTAAATCGAAAATTAAGTAAGAAAACAAAAGCAATTGAAAATGTACCACCGGTAACTAAATATAAGTATCGGGCTCAGCGATCTCCAAAGATCGAATGAAGAACAGTCCTGATTGCAAGCGTGGGGAGAAGTTTTACTGCCGCCACACTGCACAAGCAACGCCACTAAACTTCATATGTACATTGCCCTAGGTGATATTAGGAGCCTATTACTTTTTGGGTCAAAAGGTCAAGGTCGCAATCACCTTATATGGAAATATGAATTACGCATAATAACTTCAAAACAGTAACACCTACACTCATAAAACTTCAGAGGAACATTACCCTAGGTGAGAGGAGAAGCCCTTTGAAACTATAACACCCACACTCAAGAAATTTCATAGGTACATATATATTGACTTCAGTGAGAGGAGGAACTCTATTGATTTTGGGTCATTTGGTCAAAGGTCAAGGTCACCGTGACATTATATGGAAATTTCGTGGGATAACTTCAAAACCATAACACCTACCTTCATGGTAAGAGAAAATATTGTATTTCACTGGGGTTAGCAGGCCAATGGTCAAGGTCGCTTTGACCTTGTATGGTAATATGCATTCTGCGCAACAACATCAAAACCATAACACCCCCACTGATGAAACTTCATATGTGCATTAACGTTGGCTAGAGAAAAAACCTTATTGTCTTCGGGGTCAGTAGGCCAAATGTCAAGGTCACCATGACCTTATATGGAAAGACACATTCCTCCAAATTTCTGTGAAACCACAACACTCGCACTCATGAAACTTCATAGATACATTGCGTTTGGTCAGAGGAGGAACCCTGTTGCTTTTGGGGTCACTAGGTCAAAGGTCAAGATCACCAGTACATATTCCAAGTGATAACTCCAGGAGTATAATACCTACACTTATTTAACTTCATAGGTGCATTGTCCTTGGTCCGAGGAGGAAGCCTACTACTTTTGATTTCAGTAAGTCGTGAAGGTCACATTGAACTGGCAATGACTGAATCCCAAGGTCACATTGAACTTACAATGACTGAATCCCAAAGTCACATTGAACTGACAATGACTGAATCCCAAGGTCACATTGAACTGACAATGACTGAATCCCAAGGTCACATTGAACTGACAATGACTGAATCCTAAGACATTTTCCTCACTGTAACTTGTAACTATTAGATTTCCAATTTTGAAACTTTACAGAAAAAGTACTCATGTTAAAAATACAACCTCTTTCAATTATAAGCTTAGTAGGTCAGATGTCAAGGTCACTGTGACCTGATCATGACAAATTCATTCCCAGCTGTTATTCACGAATATTTGATTACAGTCTTGAAACTTTATATAAATAGTGCTCTTGGTTAAACAACATCCCCTATCAGTTACTGTCATGGTTCGCACAGACTTGAAAAGGCCCTAAATTTTGATGAGTTGCTTGAAAAGGCCCTAAATTGCATGTCAGGCCCTAAAAAGTCCCTAAATTTACTCTATACGGCCATAAAAATTAGTTTTGGTGGCCCTAAATTTCATTTCGCACATATTTGGGCTGTCAAGATGTTGTTGCTTCTAAAAATAGAATGAATTCAAGAACGACAACTCCTACGAAATTTCTAAAAATAGAATGAATTCAAGAACGACAACTCCTACGAAATTAGATTTGTACTATTGTACATCGTACTGAGTTTGATTCATACTCGGTTATATTTCAGAGGGGAAGTTATTAGCCAGCCAACGACTGAGCCAACCGTGCAGCCATTTTTGCACGGCCGTTTTTAAAAAATCGCGGCCAATATTTGGTGGAGTGGGTGGGGTATAATTAAAAAACAACAACATCATTTAAATACTAATCAAATTAATGTTGAAAAAAAAATAAAAAAATTATCTACTATTTTTTTTTTTTTTTTTCTTAATTTTTTTTTTTTTAACATTTAAATACTAATCAAACATTAAAAACACAAATTTAAAAAAAATAAAAATAAAAAAATAAAAATTATATTATAAAAAAAAATAGTATAGTAATATAAAATTTTTTTTTTTTAAATTTGTGTTTTTAATGTTTGATTAGTATTTAAATGATGTTGTTTTTTTTTCTGAAAAATTCAAGAGTAAAAAAAAAATTAGTATAGTAATATAATTTTTTTTTTTTTTTAAATTTGTGTTTTTAATGTTTGATTAGTATTTAAATGATGTTGTTTTTTTTTCTGAAAAATTCAAGTGTACGTCTAAGCTACTCCCCGAATACCACAAAGCTGAAAACTGTTTAATCTTAGGTAGGTCCCGGTTTATTGGCTATAAATACAGTAAAACCCAGCTAATGCAGCCGCTTACAATATACACATTTAGTGGGTTTTTTTACAGGTGACTGCTTAATGCAGCACTATAGTTTGCAGAAAGCTATTAGAGGAGCTTTCTACAATACTATCACCTATCTTCTTGTAGGGGTCACTTTAGAGGGGTTTTACTGTAGCAGTAAGCAGGAATTTTAGTCAAACGCATAATTATGCTATAAATATTGAGGCCCTAAATTTAGCGAAAATGTCCCTAAAAAGGCCCTAAAAAGGCCCTAAATTTAGGTTTGAAAAGTCTGTATGAACCATGACTGTTTTGTTAGAAGGTCAAAGGTAAAGGTTACATTGACTTGACACATAGGAAATGCTTTAACATAAAATCTAAGGAAACAGACATATAATGCCCCATTAGGCGGCGCTCTTGTTTGCTTGATAAGGCCAAATAAAATTATACCTGTGTTTACTGTGTGTAGCATTGCTGAAAAAAATAGGGTAGGTAGGTAGGCATTTTATTTTATTTTTTTTTTTTTTTTTTTGGCAAAGTTACATATAAGGAGAAGCTTTGATGAATGGGAAAATGTGGTATTTTAAAAACTACAATAGATAACAATATGAAATTGTGTATACATGTTTTATTGTTTCCCAAAAGGCCTGGCAACAACTGGCTCTTTTCCCAATCACTTGCAATTAATGCAAAGGGGTAAAACAGTTCAATTTATTTTTCGCAAGTCCGGAAGAGGGTCAGTTCCAACAGCAGGACAATGAGCACATGAGTCGGCCGTGATCACGTGAACATAATTTAAAAAAATAAATTTCAATGAAAAAAAAAAAGGAGTCGGTGGGGGGGTGTTTTCAGAGGGTCGGTCGGGTTACAGTAAACTTGGGTATAATTTTATTTAGCCTAAAAGTTTTTTGACTGTTAAATGACTTGTTTAACTTTCTATAGCTCTGTATTGTTGTTCCACATTTTAAAAATAATGTAAAGATCTAAAATATTTTTGAATTTGGAAAAATAGTAGTAAATGGGTTGAGCAAGAATGCTGTAGGGGAGGGGGAGGCAGTTTGGCCAGTGAGAAACGACATTTAGTCCAGAAAATGTCAGTGAAAAGTCCAGGAATTTTATTTGACTGATGTGCTGGCAACCCTGTAACTTGTTTTTAGACGCTCACTGCTGTTCCAGTAGTATTCAATATAAAGAATAATTAGAAATGTGCAAGAATAGTTGCTATGAACAGGTAGAACCAGTGTATTAGCCAGCCAACCGTGCAGCCGTCATTTGCACGGCCATTTTTGAAAAATCGCGGCCAATATTTGAGGGAGTGGGTGGGGTAAAAAAGAAAAAGAAAAAAAAAGAAGATTTTTTAATTTTTTTTGCTCAACAACACTTCCAAACTCTTACTTTCTCAATATTGTTATGTTTTGTACACATTTATAGAAGAAATATGACCTAAAATGTATTTTTTTCACCTTTATCTGTAAAAATAAATTACCCCAGAGACACCCACTTGTCGTGAATTGGCGCGTAACGTGTGTTAGCAACTTATTTTGCACACCCTGTTTGCATATTTGCACACCCAGTTCTTGAATTTCTGCCTAATACACTGGGTAGAACTTCAAATATTAATGTTCAATTTTCAAATACAATTTTGGGAGTTTAAAAAATTCAGAATTGCTGTTTGTCCCTTTAATTAAAATAGTTTCATTTTTACTTCCAGATGCAACATGAAATAATCTCAGAAATACAAAAAAATACACGGCAGAGTTGACAATGCTGTCAAGGCACTGCTGTTTATCTCGAGTGCAGTCTGCGCTGAGTCTGGTTACAGTTAAGAATCCCCAACTATCTGGTACCCGTGTCACATCCACGGTTAAGAACCGACAAGTGTCTGATACTCGTGTCACATCCAGCTTGCAGCTATCCCAGAAAACAATAAAAGCACAGAATTCTGTTCAGATACACACTAAATATGGTGAACCTCAAACGACACAAAGTCCACATGAATGTCAGACAGGGAGATTGCAAGGGAATGAAAATGACTCAAAAGCTGTTACATGCACATTTTCTGTATACGGAACACAATTACCCGAAGCATCAGCCTTGAGCCACAGAATATTGAAATCAAGACATGCACTACCTTCTCCTATCCATAATTCTTGGATAGGAAACCTGGGCACCTCCAAGACATACCATGTGAAGGATGTCGCTCAGGGGAGTCGTGTTCGACACATTTCATTGAAATCAGTCAAGGACATGGTATTACATTGGTTATCGAAAGATAAAAAATTGGAGAAGATTGTTCAAGAGGTACAAGACCAGCTGCCCGTTAATGTTATGTCAAGACGACCTACGCCGCTGTCAAGTCTTATTTTAGGCTGCAAATCGTCGCAGCATTTGTTAGACTTGATGTCTCCTTACCTGGAGAAAGATGAAATGATGGTAGGAGATTATTTAAGAGGTTTGGAACACCTTCAGACACTGGTATTTACCGAAATTGTAAACAGATTTCCTAGCATAGCGAACAACGTTACACCGGTGCTGTGTCTCTATTTGAAGCAAGACAATGACTTCCAGGCGGCTGTAGAACCGATACAAAACAACCCGGTGTTCCATACCCTGTGTCACAGATTGGAGGGTTATATTGACACTTTTAACAAAGGTGAATTCATAGCCTGTTTTACTAGTCTCATTTGGCTCGGAGTTTCACAGGAGAGTTCTCTTATTAGAAAATGCTATGAAAAGCTGGATAACCTTGGGAACGAGAACTTCACCCTGAACGAGATCGGTCGTCTTTTAACCATGACCGACTCCTGCAACAGACCTGACATAATGCAAAATATACATATCATTCCGAAGTTGAAGAAGTTCTTCAAAGAGAAACAAAGAATAGAAAATGATAAGAAAACTTTATTGCACTTGGTATTTCTGTTGACCAAAAATAAGGTGTTGGGACTTGAGCCAGACATACTGAGGCATGCTTACATGGAGATATACAGAATATGTAAAGAAACGGATCACTTACAAGACACTTTTCTGGCAACAAAATTGATGAGACTTTTGCACTGGAATTTCAGCAGTGAAACAGTCGGCGATAATGTAATGTTCCCTGAGGAAATGTTTGAAGGGACAGAAGTAGGTATTATTCAGCAGTTGTCCGACATGGCATTAGAAGCGCTAGAGGCTAATGCCTCCAGGCTTACACCATTGGACATGCAACAGTTTGCTTGGATGTTGAACACAAGCCTTTGCCAAACCAACATTTACGAGCTTGTACAGCAGAGAGCTACAGAATTGATAATGAGTAAGAAACTGAAAGTTCCCGAGATCATATATGCAGCGAGTATCCTTAAAAAACCATCTGAAAATGTTCGAAAAGCAGTCCAGGAAGAGTTGCAGTTGAATCACAATCATATCAGCTTTTCTTGTCTGGTCAGTTTGTTAAACCTGTTGGGGTATTCTACCATCGAAAGATATGATTTAGAGACATTGGTAAGCCAAAAGATATTGCAGCATTTACAGATTGTTTTTCAGAACAAATCCAGTGTTTTTCTTGTGCTACGGTTTGTCACTAGAAGAAATTGGCAATATGATGAAAGGTTTGATGGCCCATTGCAACAGCAACTTTGTCTAACTTTAGAGAAGATATACGATAATACGGTATGGACCTCATACTCTAAAGTGCAAGTGACGATCTATCTACTACAGATTCCTCGCAGTCACATGTTGCCAACCAGCATACAAGCTATTACGAAATTGGAGCCAGTTTTAAGAAGCATAAAGTTGACTGAAGGACAGTTGATACAAACATTAACCATTTTGAAGCACGTTCACCTTGATTCAAACACAGAATTGGCAAAATTGAAACAGAACAAAAATAATGATAGTTACAGGTCAGCGATACTCACCGTTTTAATCCACTTGACGAAAGTTACGTTCGAACAATTTCTGACCTTCGACAGCACTGACATAAGTAAATTCTCTACGATGATGTTTAAGCTGTTCTCCATGAAGACCCACGATCCGCTCTGTCTAGAATTATCGATGGAGAGGATGTATCAGCTGACAGAGAATTTGAAAAACTGGAAAGATTTCTATTCGGTTTCCAGTCTTTTATTCGCAATTAAGTATTATCATAAGGGGTTATTGAACAATATTGACGCATATGTTCTACTAAACAAGGATAAAATTAACCCAAAGGTTTGGCCACAATACTTACTACTTCTAAATAGAGTTGGTCACCCACTGGATGTTGATGGAGATGTGGGGACGGCAATGACGGCTTTTATGGAAGAAACATTTGACAGTCTGTCGATGATGAACAAGTTGGTAAATCTGACGTTATGCAATAGAGTCGGATTACAACTCCAGGAAAACATGAAGAAAGTGTTCAATGTTGAGTTTCTGGAGGAGATCGACAAAAACATAAAAGGTTTGTAGCATTTTTATACGTCCATAGGGATGTATTGTGTAGTGGCATTATTATGTCATATTATGTTATGTCCATCCGTTTGTCTGTAAACTTTTTCCTGACACCTGATTGTGGTCATTAAACTTTCAAAGCAAAATTCCTTGATGTACAGTACAGCTCATGCCAACCCCACACTTTACTCGATTCGGATGTGGGAAA
Organism: Cyrtodaria siliqua; assembly: GCA_037043455.1. NCBI lineage: Eukaryota > Metazoa > Mollusca > Bivalvia > Adapedonta > Hiatellidae > Cyrtodaria > Cyrtodaria siliqua. Next base: position 97,627 of record JAWPHD010003985.1, read on the forward strand.
ATTCCAATACCCAGATTATGTATACCGGTTCACGATAGTTATATGGCGGTTCCTATTACTGGCTTTGCGGCAACTGAACGTAAAATTCAATAAGCAATTATTATACTGGATATTTATAATTATATTTTTAATTAATTGTTATTTGTAACAAGTTTTTACTCTTCTGCTGTTTATTATTAATACATTGATGGGTTTTGTCAGAAATAATCAGAAAAATTGTAAAGAATTCCGGGTCTTGGACAACAGAAATTAACATAACTTGTGATTAATTGCATTAAACGTTTGAAATACGTATTTGTTGCGAAATTTATTCATTGTTAATCTATCAGTCATGTCAACTTTGCACAGAAAAGATGTACTCAGCGTCTCATTGTACTTTTTCTGGTGATTGATTACCTTTTTAAGCGCGATGTCGGACAAGTTGAAAAGTTGTCGGAAAATTCAGTTTTTTTTTTTTATTCCCAATAATAATAAACCGTAGGTGTGCACTCATGGTTAACTGGATTCTGCGCAGAGTAACTCAGAGTGTTTGATCACTCTGAGTGACTCGACAGTGGCGTACTTTTGCGACGTAGATACGCCGAGTCCAAACATTGACTTAGCGTAGATCTGCGCGGCAGTCGATACCACCAAACTTGGCAAATCGAGTAAAGTGCGGGGTTCTCGTGAGCTGTACTGTACATACTAAGGTACTTTTGTAATTTATAATAATAATAAGTTCTTTATTTAACGAAGGTTAAAACACATTAAGTTATACATACATGTATAAAATACATACACTTATTTTCAATGTGGCCTTCGAACAACAATGCTATACAAGTTAAAAACATTCATGCTCATGCACACACACGCAAACATCCATATACACAACAATTCTACAAATCCGACAAACACTCATTGGTTAATACATTCATAATATTCTTAATTCATAATCAAGATAGTGGCATTTAAGCAATTCAGCGTTTTTTTTCACCATTTTGGGAATGGGTCCGTGACCGTTCAAATTGGGAAAAAACACGCGATTTTTCTCAAAATTGGGAAAAAATGCGCGTTTTTCTCAGAATTGGGAAAAAAATGGTTTTTGTATTTTGTTCAATTTACACAGAAAATCAGAAGAAATGGCGAAAACCCTGGTAAAAAACTTTATTAAGAAGATTATTCTAAAACATTTTACAATTTTGGGAAGAAAAATCTGGAATTGGGATTTTTTTTTTTTTTTTTTTTTTTTTTAATTTTTAGCTCTACTGATCAGAGATCAGCAGAGCTTATGCCGTGGTGCGGCGTCCGTCGTCCGTCCGTCCGTCTGTCCGTCTGTCTGTCCGTAAACTTTTATTTGTAGCGACTTCACAGCTGAAACTACTGGATGGATATTCATGAAACTTTACAGAAATGTTGCCCATAAAGTCTAGTTGATCCTAGCAAAAATTCATGTTGATGTGAAATCCAAGATGGCCGCCAAAGCTAAAAATAGAGTTTTAAAATACAAGTTTGTAGCGACTTCTTCTTGAAAACTATAAGTGATATTGATATGGGACTTTTTCTAAAATGATCAGCATGACATGATGTTGATCCTAGTCAAAAATCGTTTTGATTCAACGTTAAACATGGCTGCCAGCGGCCATCTTTGTTTACATAGAGTTATATAGTAAAAACTTGTAGCGACTACTTCTCTGAAACTACTTGGCGGATTGTCATGAAACTTTACAGGAATGTTGCTCTTGATGTCTAATTGATCCTAGAAAAATTTCAGGTCGGCCGGAAATTCAAGATGGCCGTCACAGCTAAAAATAGATTTTTAAAAAATAAGTTTGTAGCGACTACTTCTTGAAAACTATAAGTGATATTGATATGGGACTTTTTCTAAAATGATCAGCATTACATGATGTTGATCCTAGTCAAAAATTGTTTTGATTCAACGTTAAACATGGCTGCCAGCGGCCATCTTTGTTTACATAGAGTTATATAGTAAAAACTTGTAGCGACTACTCCTCTGAAACTACTTGGCGGATTGTCATGAAACTTTACAGGAATGTTGCTCTTGATGTCTTATTGATCCTAGAAAAATTTCAGGTCGGCCAGAAATTCAAGATGGCCGTCACAGCTAAAAACAGATTTTTAAAAAATAAGTTTGTAGCGACTACTTCTTCAAAACAATAAGAGATATTGATATGGGACTTTTTCTAAAATGATCAGTATGACATGATGTTGGTCCTTGTCGAAAATCGTTTTGATTTGACCTTAAACATGGCTGCTTTGTTTACATAGAGTTATATAATGAAAACTTGTAGCGACTACTTCTTTGAAACTACCTGACGGATTTTCATGAAACTTCACAGGAATGTTGCTCTTAATGTCTTATTGATCTTAGCAAAATTTCAGGTCGGCCGGAAATTCAAGATGGCCGCCACGGTTAAAAATAGATTTTCAAAAAACAAGTCTGTAGGGACTACTTCCTGAAATCAAAATCAATCAGTAGAGCTTCAAGGTCATTGACCTCTTGTTTTTATTAGCTCTACTGATCAGAGATCAGCAGAGCTTATGCCGTGGTGCGGAGTCCGTCGTCCGTCCGTCTGTCCGTCTGTCCGTCTGTCTGTCCGTAAACTTTTATTTGTAGCGACTTCACAGCTGAAACTACTGGATGGATATTCATGAAACTTTACAGAAATGTTGCCCATAAAGTCTAGTTGATCCTAGCAAAAATTCATGTTGATGTGAAATCCAAGATGGCCGCCAAAGCTAAAAATAGAGTTTTAAAATACAAGTTTGTAGCGACTTCTTCTTGAAAACTATAAGTGATATTGATATGGGACTTTTTCTAAAATGATCAGCATGACATGATGTTGATCCTAGTCAAAAATCGTTTTGATTCAACGTTAAACATGGCTGCCAGCGGCCATCTTTGTTTACATAGAGTTATATAGTAAAAACTTGTAGCGACTTCACAGCTGAAACTACTGGATGGATATTCATGAAACTTTACAGAAATGTTGCCCATAAAGTCTAGTTGATCCTAGCAAAAATTCATGTTGATGTGAAATCCAAGATGGCCGCCAAAGCTAAAAATAGAGTTTTAAAATACAAGTTTGTAGCGCCTTCTTCTTGAAAACTATAAGTGATATTGATATGGGACTTTTTCTAAAATGATCAGCATGACATGATGTTGATCCTAGTCAAAAATCGTTTTGATTCAACGTTAAACATGGCTGCCAGCGGCCATCTTTGTTTACATAGAGTTATATAGTAAAAACTTGTAGCGACTTCACAGCTGAAACTACTGGATGGATATTCATGAAACTTTACAGAAATGTTGCCCATAAAGTCTAGTTGATCCTAGCAAAAATTCATGTTGATGTGAAATCCAAGATGGCCGCCAAAGCTAAAAATAGAGTTTTAAAATACAAGTTTGTAGCGACTTCTTCTTGAAAACTATAAGTGATATTGATATGGGACTTTTTCTAAAATGATCAGCATGACATGATGTTGATCCTAGTCAAAAATCGTTTTGATTCAACGTTAAACATGGCTGCCAGCGGCCATCTTTGTTTACATAGAGTTATATAGTAAAAACTTGTAGCGACTACTTCTCTGAAACTACTTGGCGGATTGTCATGAAACTTTACAGGAATGTTGCTCTTGATGTTTGATTGATCCTAGAAAAATTTCAGGTCGGCCAGAAATTCAAGATGGCCGTCACAGCTAAAAATAGATTTTTAAAAAATAAGTTTGTAGCGACTACTTCTTGAAAACTATAAGTGATATTGATATGGGACTTTTTCTAAAATGATCAGCATTACATGATGTTGATCCTAGTCAAAAATCGTTTTGATTCAACGTTAAACATGGCTGCCAGCGGCCATCTTTGTTTACATAGAGTTATATAGTAAAAACTTGTAGCGACTACTCCTCTGAAACTACTTGGCGGATTGTCATGAAACTTTACAGGAATGTTGCTCTTGATGTCTAATTGATCCTATCAAAATTTCAGGTCGGCCGGAAATTCAAGATGGCCGTCACAGCTAAAAATAGATTTTTAAAAAATAAGTTTGTAGCGACTACTTCTTGAAAACTATAAGTGATATTGATATGGGACTTTTTCTAAAATGATCAGCATGACATGATGTAGATCCTTGTGGAAAATTATTTTGATTCGACGTTAAACATGGCTGCCAGTGGCCATCTTTGGTTACATAGAGTTATATAGTAAAAACTTGTAGCGACTACTCCTCTGAAACTACTTGACGGATGTTCATGAAACTTCACAGGAATGTTGCTCTTGATGTCTAGTTGATCCTAGAAAAATTTCAGGTCTGCCGGAAATTCAAGATGGCCGCCACAGCTAAAAATAGATTTAAAATAAATAAGTTTGTAGCGACTACTTCTTCAAAACAATAAGAGATATTGATATGGGACTTTTTCTAAAATGATCAGTATGACATGATGTTGGTCCTTGTCGAAAATCGTTTTGATTTGACCTTAAACATGGCTGCTTTGTTTACATAGAGTTATATAATGAAAACTTGTAGCGACTACTTCTTTGAAACTACCTGACGGATTTTCATGAAACTTCACAGGAATGTTGCTCTTAATGTCTTATTGATCTTAGCAAAATTTCAGGTCGGCCGGAAATTCAAGATGGCCGCAACGGTTAAAAATAGATTTTCAAAAAACAAGTCTGTAGCGACTACTTCCTGAAATCAAAATCAATCAGTAGAGCTTCAAGGTCATTGACCTCTTGTTTTTTGTTTTTTTTTTACTCAAAATTGGGGAAAATGCTATTTTTTGGCGATTGGGAACGGGTCCGTTTACCGGACTCGTCCAAAGAAGGAAAAAAAAACGCTGCAATTACAAGCATACAGTGCCACCCCTGCGAAATTTTCTAGAACTGTGCATGAACAATTCTTGAACTGTTCTGGATAGATTGTTCAAGAACTGTTTTTGAACTGCACCTAATATGTTCTGGTACAGTTCTAGAGCAGTACGTGATTGTTAAATGAGACAAATTTTCTAGAACTTATGTTCAAGAACAGTTCTTGAACTATCTGTACTGGAAATGTTCTAGAACTGTTCCAGAATGATCTGTACTGGAACTGTTCTGGAACAGTTCCAGTAAGATAGTTCTAGAACTGTTCTTGAACATAAGTTCTAGAATTTTTGTCTCATTTAACGTTCATGCACAGTTCTAGAACTGCTCAAGAACAGATGAAGCACAGTTCTAGAACTAGCTGTACTGGAACTGTTCCAGAATGATCTGTACTGGAACTGTTCTTGAACAGTTCCAGTAAGATAGTTCTAGAACTGTTCTTGAACATAAGTTCTAGAAATTTTGTCTCATTTAACGTTCATGCACCGTTCTAGAACTGCTCAAGAACAGATGAAGCACAGTTCAAGAACCGTTCTTGAACAATCTATCCAGAACAGTTCCTGCACAGTTCCAAAACTCCCTTGGCCACTAATTTAACCTACATAACAGTTAAAGAACAATTCATTAATTGAACCTTCAGAATGCCTGGTCATACTTGTTGAAATGTTACATATGATACTGAAATGAAATAATATCTGCAGTGCTGAATTCCATTTTTCTGTCAGCAACAAAAAAAGAAAGTCAATCCGCGAAAACACATGACAATAGGGGTTTCATTTTAAAATACTGTTTCTAAAGACTACATTTAGAAATGTCACCTTTCAAATACAACTATTAAATATAGAAGATGTTTTGACACAATAAGTAATTTAAGTATTATCACAAAACACTTACATTTAATCATTAAATGATGCAAGCACAATCTTCAGTTGGACTGCCATTTTACCGCCAAAAACTCAAAAGAATGGCATTTGCATTTTATTTGCAATTTTGTCAGAATCACACTGAGGTATCATATATTCTTTACCTACTTTCTTTGCAAATATAAATGAAGACATGGGCTTTTAAACTCCAGATAATATTATTATATTAAACTGTTCATTCAATAATGATCATATATCTGTTTGTTAATAGTAGTATATATTTGTTTAATTAATGAAGATGAACACCTGCGAAACTCTGTTTTTATACTCAAGAACAGTTCATGAACATTTCTAGAACATTAAGAAGAGTTCCTGAACTGTTCTTGATTCATTGTTCTAGAACATGATCTCAATATGTTCCTGAACATTGAACATTTTCCAGAACTATTGAAGAGCATTTCAAGAACTGTAATTTTTCTTATAATCTATACTGTGTTGATGAGCCGTTAAACAACATTCATAAACATTCAGTTTGTTATGGAAAAAACTGTACTGGAAATAGTGTAATAAAATTATGTTGTTTTGTGGAAATACTCAAAAGATTTGAAACTTTTGAACTTTAATTTAATCAACACAAAACTTAAGTGCTACAAAATAAATGTATTTTTATGCCAAGTTTATGGATAATTGTTTTCATGTCCCAGCAAAAGCCATCTATGTATACTTGGGGCGTGTTCAAGCTACTTAAAATTAAGAAATTTCATATTTCATTATAATACATTGCCTGTCAGCATTACAAAAATAATGCCTTTTTCAAACGCTGTATCAGTAAGTAGTGTGACTAATAATGGAAGATCACAATAGTTTATTAGGTGGTTAATATTGTGACTTGCTTACTAATTTAATGTATATTTACATTTGCACAGATGTAATCGATTTGTAGCGACATTCCTATTAAGATAACACATTTGTAGATATTTTAAGCACATCTTAATTACATTTCCTATTTAAAGGAATTAAGTTCACATTTTAAAGAACATTGAAAGAACTTTAAATAGAGAAGATATTCTAAAACTGTTCTTAAACAATTTCAAGAACAAATGAAGAACAGTTTAGGAACTTCAAGGGTTAAAACTGTTCTTAATTAGTGCTTAATGCTTAACGTTTCAGAACACTTAGAGTTAAGAACTAATTAAGAACGGTTTAAGAACCCTTGAAGTTCCTGAACGGTTTCTTCATTTGTTCTTCAAATTGTTCAAGAACAAATTAAGAACAGTTTAGGAACTCCTGAAGTTCCTAAACTGTTCCTGATTTGCTCTTGAAATTGTTCAAGAACATTTTCTCTATTTAAAGGTTCTTGAACTGTTCTAAACTTGTTCAAGAACCTTTCAAGAATATTTTAAGAAAAATTAAAGTTCTTGAAATGTTCTTCAATAGTTCTTGAAAGTGTTCAAGAACATATTAAGAACATATGTTCTAGAACAATGAATCAAGAACAGTTCAGGAACTGTTCTTAATGTTCTAGAACTGTTCATGAACTGTTCTTGAGTATAAGAACAGAGTTTCGCAGGGGCAGTTTCACTCAAGAAAAAAAGGAAAAATAACAACAACAAAAATAACAACACAAGAGCGACATAATTATATAAGCTTATATTTTTAATAAAATGATTTCCTTATGACTCATATATAAAGGAGGCACGCACGATTCAGGGATCACCCTAGGATTGAATTTCAATGAGACAAAATGTCCCGAAGCCAAAGCGAACTGGGAGTTTACCGACATAACAATCCCGACATAACAATCTCGTTTTGAATCACATTTGGCCCCACCCCGGGGGTCACAGTTTTACATAGGCTTGTATAGGGAAAAAATGAAAAAATCTTCTTCTCTGGAACCACATGGCACAGAGCTCTCGTGTATTATATGTAGCATCAGCTTATGGTCCTCTACTAAGTTTGTTCAAATGGTGACCCTGGGGTTAAATTTGTCCCCGCCCATAGGGTCACAGTTTTACATAGACTTATATAGGATTTTTTCTTTTTTAAAATCTTCTTCTCGGAAACTACAAGAGCCAGAGGTTTGATATTTTACATTTATTAGAAGCTTATGGTCCTTTACCAAGTTTGTTCAAATGGTGACCCTGGGGTCACATTTGGCCCCGCCCCAAGGCTCACATGTTTTACATAGACATGTACAGGGAAAAACTTAAAAAATCTTCTTCTCTGAAACTGCAAGAGCCAGAGGTTTAATATTTTGCTGTTGCTATAAGCTTATAGTCCTTTACCAATTTTGTTCAAATGGTGACCATTTGTAATTTTTATATATATATATTCTTTTTTTTATTTATTTTTTTTTTTTATTTTTTTTTTATTTTTTTTTTTTTTTTTCATTTATATTATTTTTTTTTTTTTTTTTTTTTTTCATTATTTTTTTTTTTTTTTTTTTTTTTCATTATTTTTTTTTTTTTTTTTTTTTTTTTTTTTTTTTTTTTTTTTTTTAATTATTTTTTTTTTTTTTTTTTTTTTTTTTTTTTTTTTTTTTTTTTTTAATTATTTTTTTTTTTTTTTTTTTTTTTTTTTTTTTTTTTTTTTTTTTTTAATTTTTATTATCTCTACTGGCCAACTTGGAAAACCAGCCAGATCAGACCAGTAATGGCAGAGTTACGGCTCTTGATATAGTTAAAAATGCCATATTTTGCCTCTTTAAGACAATAGTCACTCGCTTCATTGATGTCATAAGAGCCATATTAGCCAGTAGAGCGTCCACAGGCCCTCTTGGGCCTCTTGTTTTTTTAAATCAGTTACTGACCCCCTACAGAAATCTGTTGGGTCATTCAGATGTAAATCTTACTGACCACACATATTCATAACTTTCACATGACCACATCAAAATCATTTGACCAATCAATGATCAATAAAATAAAAACACCTCCACATTCTGGTAGGGGTAAACTCGGTGTTTATCGTTGGTGCTCAACTGACTTTAGCCCTTTATAAAACTAGTTTGTAGTGATAATTATATTAAAAGCTTAATTTTTTATGTACATCTATGTATCTTCTTTTGGTGTTTTCTTATTTTAAAACACCAATATGGATACATTTAATTTAAATCATGGTCTAATATTTTCATTTTTCATATAGAGATTGAGGATAAAGTCCGAGTTTATTTTCACCTACTGAATATCTCTGCCTACCGGAAGTTGACCGGATGTGAAAGTTATGAATAATTATTTCCGTAGGGGCCCCCGGGGTCAGTAACAAACCCAATAACTAATATCGTCCGTCTGGTGTAGATTTTCGCTTAAATGATGTTTCGTCATAAACTTCACATGGATCCATCCGGGGATCAGTAACTTTCTGAGACAACCAAGATGGCCACTGTTACTAAAAATAGTTAAAACCTTAAAAAATCTTAAAATAACTTGAAAAATTGTCTTCTGTGCAACCACAAGGCAAAGAGCTTTCATATGTTACATGTAGCATAAGCTAAATATCCTCTACCAAGATTAGGCCAAATCAAATTATATGTGTGGTTTGAATTTCCCGATTAAATTATGTTTTCTATCTGTCTTGTGCCTGATATCCACAAATATATATGTAAGTTGTTTTTTTTAGCTCTACTGATCGAAGGCAGCTTATGGGATGCCGAATTGTCCGTCATCCTTCCGTCGTTAACTTTTGTCTCGTTAAGACAATAGGGCCTTCATTTTTCATCGATCTTTGCCAAACTTTACCAGATTGTTAATATTAATGAAAGCTCAAACAAGTTCGAAAACCAGCCAGAGCGGCAGGGCTGTACAAATCCGATAGCCCGACGCCGGGACTAGTCCAAACCCAAAGTCGGGCGTGTCACTTTTTCAAAGGTTTCAGTCCCGGACTAGTCCAATTTCAAAAAAAGAGAAAATCGGACGTGTCACTGTTTGAAAGATTTCAGTCCCAGATTTGTCCAATTAACAATGTCGGCCACCTGTCATAAAACAACCCAGCACACTTCTCAACGTAATCCTGAGTGAGTTGTAGTTTTTATTAGCTCTACTGGCCAAAGGCCAGCAGAGCTTATGGGATGGTGTGGTGTCCGTCCGTCCGTCCGTTAACTTTTGCTTGTGTACACTCTAGAGGCCACATTTCTGATGCAATCATCATGAAACTTTGTCAGAATGTTTGTCTCAATGAAATCTCGGTCAAGTTCGAAAATGGGTCATGTGGGGTCAATAACTAGGTCAAATATTGGAAATACCTTGTGTACACTCTAGAGGCCATATTTTTGACCCGAGCTTGATGCAACTTTGTCAGAATGTTTGTCTTAATTATATCTTGGTCAAGTTTGAAAATGGGTCACATGGGATTAAAAACTAGGTCACTAGGTCAAATACTTGAAAAACTTTGTGTACACTCTAGAAGCCGTATTTCTGACCCAATCTTGATGAAACTTTGTCAAAATGTTTGTCTTAATTATATCTTGGTCAAGTTCAAAAATGGGTCACATGGTGTTAAAAACTAGGTCACTAGGTCAAACTTTGGAAAAACCGTGTGTACACTTTAGAGGCCATATTTTTGACCCGATCTTGATGAAACTTTGTCAGAATGTTTGTCTCAATGAAATCTCGGTCAAGTTCAAAAATGGGTCATGTCGGTTCAAAAACTAGGTCACTAGGTCAAATACTTGAAAAAACTTGTGTACACTCTAGAGGTCATATTTGTTACCCAATCTTGATGAAACTTTGTCAAATTGTTTATCTTAATTATATCTTGATCAAGTTCGGAAATGGGTCACATGGTGTTAAAAACTAGGTCACTAAGTCAAACTTTGGAAAAACCTTGTGTACACTCTAGAGGCCATATTTTTGACCCGATATTGATGAAACTTTGTCAGAATGTTTGTCTCAATGAAATCTCGGTCAAGTTCAAAAATGGGTCATGTCGGGTCAAAAACTAGGTCACTAGGTCAAATACTTGAAAAAACTTGTGTACACTCTAGAGGTCATATTTGTTACCCAATCTGGATGAAACTTTGTCAAATTGTTTATCTTAATTATATCTTGATCAAGTTCGGAAATGGGTCACATGAAGTTAAAAACTAGGTCACTAGGTCAAATATTGGAAAAACCTTGTGTACACTCTAGAGGCCATATTTTTGACCCGAGCTTGATGCAACTTTGTCAGAATGTTTATCTTAATTGTTTGTCTCAATGAAATCTCGGTCAAGTTCGAAAATGGGTCATGTGGGGTCAAAAACTAGGTCACTAGGTCAAATATTGGAAAAACCTTGTGTACACTCTAGAGGCCATATTTTAAACCCGAGCTTGATGCAACTTTGTCAGAATGTTTGTCTGAATTATATCTTGATCAAGTTTGAAAATGGGTCACATGGTGTTAAAAACTAGGTCACTAGGTCAAACTTTGGAAAAACCGTGTGTACACTCTAGAGGCCATATTTTTGACCCGATCTTGATGAAACTTTGTCAGAATGTCAAGTTCAAAAATGGGTCATTTGGGGTCAAAAACTAGGTCACTAGGTCAAATACTTGAAAAAACTTGTGTACACTCTAGAGGTCATATTTGTTACCCAATCTTGATGAAACTTTGTCAAATTGTTTATCTTAATTATATCTTGATCAAGTTCAGAAATGGGTCACATGAAGTTAAAAACTAGGTCACTAGGTCAAATATTGGAAAAACCTTGTGTACACTCTAGAGGCCATATTTTTGACCTGAGCTTGATGCAACTTTGTCAGAATGTTTGTCTTAATTATATCTTGGTCAAGTTTGAAAATGGGTCACATGGGGTTAAAAACTAGGTCACTAGGTCAAATACTTGAAAAACCTTGTGTACACTCTAGAAGCCGTATTTCTGACCCAAACTTGATGAAACTTGGTCAAAATGTTTGTCTTAATTATATCTTGGTCAAGTGCAAAAATGGGTCACATGGTGTTAAAAACTAGGTCACTAGGTCAAACTTTGCAGGGCAGGAAAAAAAATTAATAGCCTACTCATCCTGTAGAACTAGTGGATTGGAAATCTTACTCGTCCTTCAGAAAATCTACTCGTCCTACAAAAAACAAGTTATATCATGATATGTGTTTATTAACTAAAACCAACACTCAGGAACAGGATAATTGTATGGTATCTAATTTAATATGGAAATATTTGCATTGTCTTACTTATTTTTTTTGTTTGTTATTATTTTTCCCTTTTGTCTTAACCAGATACACACACACACTCACACACTCACACATTTAATATTATAAATAAAAACATAACACCATTTTATACTCGTAAACTATATTGCCTTTATTACACAGCCGATGGTTTATTACTTCAAACACGTGTTTACTCGATTAAAATACATTTGCGGAACGTATTCGTATTATAGCACATTGGATTGGAATCGTAACACTAGTACCAACCGAGTTTATCCTTGTATCCAGTAAACCAGTCTAGATTTTGTTACTCGATTATTAGCCAGTCAAATTTTGTCTTATACTGTTTTGTTTTCGCCCGGACTTCGAAATCGCGGTAAACATCCGGTTTTGATTTTAACAGCGCAAATATCGTATTTTTAGCTAGACACGCGATTTAAGCTAGAAAAAATAATTAGCTCATCAAATTGTTCACTCGTCCAACAGGACGACCAGACAGGAAAACTGACTCGTCCTGCACGAGGTGTCACTCGTCATGACGAGCGGACGAGTGGATTTTTCCTGCCCTGCTTTGGAAAAACTGTGTGTACACTCTAGAGGCCATATTTTTGACCCGATCTTGATGCAATTTTGTCAGAATATTTGTCTCAATTATAGCTTGCTAAATTTGAAAATGGGTCACACAGGGTCGAAAACTAGGTCACTAGGTCAAATACTTGAAAAACCTTGTGTACACTCTAGACGCCATATTTTTTTTCATTCGATCTTTACTAAACTTTACCAGATTGTTAATGTCAATAACAGCTCGGTAAAGTTTGTTTTTAGCTTATGGGATGGTGTGTTGTCCGTTTTCCGTCGTCCGTCAACTTTTCTTGTGTACACTCTAGAGGCCACATTTCTGATGCAATCATCATGAAACTTTGTCAGAATGTTTGTCTCAATGAAATCTCGGTCAAGTTCAAAAATGGGTCATGTCGGGTCAAAAACTAGGTCACTAGGTCAAATACTTGAAAAAACTTGTGTACACTCTAGAGGTCATATTTGTTACCCAATCTGGATGAAACTTTGTCAAATTGTTTATCTTAATTATATCTTGATCAAGTTCGGAAATGGGTCACATGAAGTTAAAAACTAGGTCACTAGGTCAAATATTGGAAAAACCTTGTGTACACTCTAGAGGCCATATTTTTGACCCGAGCTTGATGCAACTTTGTCAGAATGTTTGTCTTAATTATATCTTGGTCAAGTTTGAAAATGGGTCACATGGGGTTAAAAACTAGGTCACTCGGTCAAATACTTGAAAAACCTTGTGTAAACTCTAGAAGCCGTATTTCTGACCCAATCTTGATGAAACTTTGTCAAAATGTTTGCCTTAATTATATCTTGGTCAAGTTCAAAAATGGGTCACATGGTGTTAAAAACTAGGTCACTAGGTCAAACTTTGGAAAAACCGTGTGTACACTCTAGAGGCCATATTTTTGACCCGATCTTGATGCAATTTTGTCAGAATATTTGTCTCAATTATAGCTTGCTAAAGTTCGAAAATGGGTCACACAGGGTCAAAAACTAGGTCACTAGGTCAAATACTTAAAAAACCTTGTGTACACTCTAGAGGCCATATTTCTGACCCGATCTTGATGAAACTTTGTCGAAATGTTGTCTTAATTATATTTTGGTCAAGTTCGAAAATGGGTCCCATGGGGTCAAAAACTAGGTCACTAGGTCAAATACTTGAAAAACCTTGTGTACACTCTAGACACCATGTAGTACGACTCGATTCATCAATGGTATAACAGCCAGTAGAGCGTTCACAGGCCCTCTTGGGCCTCTTTTTTATCCTCGCCCTATGGCACTAGGCCTTTTGGCGAGCATTTCATCAGACGATTACAGTTGAGTGGATCTGGGAGTGGGGGCGTCGTCCAAAGTGGTTTACTGTAGAACAGCAGCAGCAGATGGTTAGCGAAGAAATCCAACGTAGATAGCCAGAAGCTGATTTTGATGAAAGTTGAAGATTAAGTCCAAGTAGATTATAGGTTCCCTTGAAGATTTTGGCCAATCGGATTGCCTGCAGAATTGTGATTAGGGGTGTCGCGATATACCGGTATACCGGTAAATCGCGGTATTCACCCGTGCGATAAAATATCGCGATATTAAAAGTACATACCGGTATTCCGCGATATTCATGAAGTGTGTTGTGTTTTCTTTTATATCCATCGTATTTCCGCGGCTTTTAATCTTTGCACGCTTATTTGAAAGTGAAAATAAAAAAAATTGTACCACTCCACGAAGCTGCGTCGTCCAGCCATTTTATTTATACATTATTACGTAGGGTTCTCAATAGACGCGTACACGCGCGTTTTGACGCATGGGAATTCAATTTGACCCAATTCTGCACGTGTATTTGCTTCCAAGCATCAATCCAATACACATGTACCTATTGCGTGCTGCATAACAGTGATTGACACCTTGCCTGACGACCTTGATCGCCTCTCGACCAATCAAATTCGCTGCTGTCACAGCTTGTGGCACAGAGGCGAAAATAACCTGTCTGTAAATGGTGTCACTGTGTAATCTAATCGCTGCTATTGTGTTAATAATTTAACGATTATCCTTGAAGTTTATGATGCTTTTTTGCAGGTGGAGACTATTATGACTTGATTTGATTAACTGTTTAATTGATTGCTACCGGCTTCTGATTGATTACCGGTTAATTAGACTGAACTGAGATAAAACAAATGCTAGCGGTCAAACATGTGAAAATTATAAAATCGGCAAAAATTAAATTGACTTTATTTGTGTTTGTTGACGTTGTTTTTTATTTGTGTTTGTTGTTTGTTAATTTTGTTTTACGCACGTTTTAAAGAGCAAACAAATATAATTTTAATGAGGATAATTTAAATATTTATAAATCGGCGAAATGTACATAAACAGCGCTTATTTTAACCTGGGTTATCGTTCAGTCAAAACTTACCGGACATTACGCATTGTGATATTTTGTGTTGACATACTATTTTTGTGCTGTCGAGTAACGGACTTTATTAATTTATGTATGTTCAAAATATATGTATGTTCAATACACAAATGGCGCAAAGAAATATATTTTCATTTATGTCGTCGCAGTCTACGAAACGGCCTGTGTGTTGGGGATGCACTGTGTGAGGTAGTCTCATTTATTTCTGACCCCGAAGAAGCAGAAAATAAGAGAGCTAGTGTTAAGATAACACCAATAACTTATAATATATAATAAAATTCCTCACCGTCTGATTGGAGAAAAAATTAGGCAAACACTAAAGTGTGTCTATACTGCAGCCGAGGTGCGATATTGTTTGGCCCAATTACATTATCAATCATCAAATGTGTACCGGTAAGCCTGTTTTCACAAGCATTATTGAATAATTGCCATTTCAAAGTAGGGTGATTCTGCCTTTCTACGCCGTCTAAAATATATGTCTTTCAAAATAAAGCGAAAACTTTTAGAACGCTACTTAATGTGACTGTGTGTGTCTAGTACTGTCTACTGTACTATGCAAAATGAGTTTTGTTTTGTTTCTCATGTTTTTGTTGTAGTCAAAAGCTGTGCATCCTAAAGCATTATAAAATGTTTTAACTGTACTATGTTTTTATTTTATACTTGTCATGTACATATAAGAAGAAATATAGCTTACAAATGAATGCAGAAGATTAAGGCAATATATCGCGATATATATCGTGATAATTTAATAAATATTGCAATATATCGCGATATTGGTTTCTGATATCGTGACACCCCTACCACAATTAGGTCAATCCGATTGCCGGCTCGAAATCGTTTGGGCCAATCAGGAGGCAGGATATTTGAGGCGCCAAATGTGTCACAAGTATCCGGCTGCATGAGCTGCCCGTGTTCTGTTGGTGAGGACTCCTCCGTTTCACTCGCTGATCCTGAAGCCGTTATGCAATACAGGATAAGTGAGTATCCCGCAGGGCTTCTCCAACGTCGGCATCCATGGTGGGTTTGGGTGAGTCTTCGTTGTGACCCATCGTAGGTGGTATCTCGCTGGTACAACGTACAATTTCCAGTAGAAGGTTAATCGTCCATCTTTAGGGCCACGTTAAAAGCAGGTTAAAAACATATATACAACATGTTGAGGTGATGTCCATACCTCCAAGCGGCAACACTACACTGTGTGGTACTGTACAGTGTAGGGTGGATGATCCCAGACAGTGGCACGCCTTGCGGAGTCACTTTGTCCCAGACGGCCGCAAGAAGTCCTGCCTGTTCGATGGTCTGAACTGGAATCCTCAACGTAATCCTTTAATTGCAGTCGCTTATGTTTTTAACACTGGGATTGTATCCTTCACACAGTGTAGGAAGCTTGGATATCCAATCTTCCACGGTTACTTTATTTACTTCTCCGCGTTCCCCAGTCATAGATCCAAACACTACATTATGCCTTTTAAGGAAAGCATCTAACCATCCATTTGAGGCCTTAAACGTCTCAATGTTAAGATCTTTCGCGAATTTCAATGCCTGCAGCTGAATCAAAGGCCCAGACACTGGCACTGGCACGCGTCTTGACATAGCATCTTGGAACCAAGTCCAGCATAGATCATTTATGTCCTCGTACCCCATTGCGTAACGGGCACGTTTTCAGTCACCAGACACATTGTTCTCAAAATTCTCTAAAACCTCCGATTTTCGTTTTAATATGTTCTGAATTTGTGTTTTACCGACACCTAACTCGTCTGCTATTTTACGCACACTTTTCGATTTACTAAGTTCATTCACATTAATCCACTCATTTAACGTTAACACTTTACGCTTCGACATGATTTCAATAACTTTATTTATTGTAATCAGCTGTTATAAATAGCGAGTAAATATATTACCGTTGCCATCACGTGATATAAACAAATTATTATGTTATCCAATCACTACGTCGTATAAATATAACTTCATCAATATTAATGAGGGCACTGACAGTATTGACTAATCCCATCTCCGTATAAAAATAAACTTATGAATATTAATGAACAATTCAACCTTTCAATATAAGGCTCCCAATCATCGATGTTTTCCACCTCAATCATTCGAAGGTGATAATTGGTATTGCATTTTATTAATTGGTACTTATATTTGTTATCTCCTACAGGGGGATGATTACAAAGGCTAATTAGGTTATTGTTGAATTTATGTTTTATCTCGTTTTTGTGTGAATTACCGATAGCTAAACTGTTTTTTGTTTTTGTTTTTTTCAGTTTGATTTTCTGTAGAAAAAAAAGATTGATCATAACATCGGTCTTTTGGTATGAAAATATGCGGTCGTTGTCGTGTTAGACAGGTGGTCAATTAATACAGTATCAATTAATAGCAAAACTCGTCTGGGGGAATTCAAAGTGGTCGCTTATGGTAGGTGGGCGCTTAAACCAGGTTGTCGGAAGACCAGGTTTGACTGTATTTATATATTTAATATATTTTTTTGTTTTGGGAAAATATTTTGTTGTTTTTTTGGGAAAATATGAGGATATTTTGGATTGGGATGGGACCGAAATTTGGCCTAGAAAAGTGGACTAGAAAAAAAAATCCCTGCAATGTTGTCCACGTGTATGTGTCTCAGTTTGTTTCATAATAGAGCTTGATATGTAGGCTTCTAGTTTATTTAATTTTTATTTAATGTTTAAGCAGCAAAACCAGATCATTGGGACTCGAAGAAAATACAAAGCTATATGCTTTTCCTGAACAGAGACGCCTGTGTGGATTATCCCGAGCTTAATATACCTTGGTTTCACAATAAACGTAAGTGTGCTTTGTTCGCCAGTATTTTATTAAAGGGACACACGGCAATCTTGATTTATTTAAAACTCATGGCATCTGTTAGTTTTTCAACAAAACTTGCACCTTTGTAATCATGAATATTAATTAGTAAAATAGTTCAGCACAAATTGTTTTTGCATACAACTACCTTCTGATAACTTTTCACCAATAATATATTTTTAGAAACATGATATATTTAAATACAATTTTCAATTTTCCTCGTTATTCACGAGGAAAATTGAAAATTGTATTTAAATATATGCAAACAGTTTTCAAGTTGAAATAATACTGAATTAATAAAGAGATGATAATTATGTCTCCACCCACTGTTGCCCATGAAGTCTAGTTGATCCTAGCAAAAATTCATGTTGATGTGAAATCCAAGATGGCCTCCAAAGCTAAAAATAGATTTAAAAACAAAAACAAATGATCAGCATGACCGGATGTTGGTCCTTGTTGAAAATTATTTTAATTTGATAAACATGGTTGCCAGCGGTCCTCTTTGTTTACATAGAGTTATATATAAAAACTTTTATTTTTTTAGCTGTGTCTGTCACAAATATTGTCGATGCTACTTCTCCTAAAGAGCTTGTTGGATTTCACCAAAAACTTTACAGGAAGCATCGATATAATGTCTTGTTGTGCATATAGCGATTGTGTTCCGGTTCGATGATTTTTGACCTAGTTATGACCCTTTGTCATTTTAAGTTTAAATTTGTTGTCGCTGCTGTTCCTCCTAAACCGCTTGTTGGATTTTGATGAAACTTGCTAGGAAGCATTGATATGCTGACTAGTTGTGCATTTTTGCTATCCAAAAATGTTCCCTATTTACTTCCAAACATATCTTAACAAGGTTGCGCCTTATCCACTATCAAACTTTTTTTAACTAGGTTGTTCGGTGAGGGGCGACATCCGTTTTTCTCCAAAAAAAAACCTCTAATTTTAATGTTTGATGAAAACTTCAAGATTGCCCTTTCTCCCTTTAAAAGGGTAGGGTATCAAGCTTTTTCTAGAAGAATCTAACATTATAAGGAAGTCCAAATCATGAATGATACTTTGTTTGTTTGTTTGAATGGTGTATATAAACACTCACTTTCAACATTTAAAACATGTTTGATGGACATTTCTCCCTTTAGACAAGACACTATGTTCTGCGGAACTCTTGTTTCTTAGTCCAGCTCTTGTTAGGCAATATGTATGGATCTGCAGAATTCTTGTTGAATATTATTATGCCCCCACCAAAATTGGTGGGAGCTATAATGTTTTGGCTTTCTTTGTCCATCCGTTCGTTCGGACATATTCTCAGAATGCTGTCACAAGTTACTTCATATTTTATTGTTGATTATTATATATAAGGTCATACAAAAATATTCCGTCATATATTTGATCACCTGTGACCAAAACATTCCGTCATATATTTGATCACCTATGACCACAAGGTCAAGGTCACACACTTGGAAGTTTCGCGCTTAGCGGGGCATTAGTTGGCTATATCGGGCAGCATGTCTAGTTGCATACTGTAAAAAAGAAAAGAAGAGAACATTGAAACGCTATATTTTTATGTATTCTTATCAGGAGAGAAATGGTCTAAAGACGCACCAGAGAACTTGACAGCAGCCATTACCAAAGTTGCCGGGGGTAACAAATTTGTCGGACATCATTTCAAAGGAGAGTACGGCTTCGTCTTGTGTAAGTAAAATTCTATAATTTTGTAGTAAATATAGTTACACATGTGCACCATGTCCTGTGTTACACGTGCACCATGTCCTGTGTTATATGTGCATCATGACCTGTGTTACACGTGCACCATGTCCTGTCTGTGTTACACGTGCACCATGTCCTGTGTTACACGTGCACCATGTCCTGTGTTACATGTGCACCATGTCCTGTGTTACACGTGCACCATGTCCTGTGTTACATGTGCACCATGTCCTGTGTTACACTAGCACCATGTCCTGTAGTATTTTGATACTTTCAAATTGACCAGCTCTCGTTCCTCACCCCTATGTGGATTGGTCGGGTTTATAGAGAATGCGATGTATGCTGGTAAAGCCTGATTTTACACATGGGGGAAAGATAAAAGTTGCGCACTGATATCAACAATGAAAGTTGCATGGACATCATTGTAATAAACAGGCAATTAGTAGTTGGCGACGTATGTGCAGAATTTAAATGATCTGTAAGAAAAAGAATCAATCAGGGGTATCCGGTTCAGATAGGGAATTCGAAGAATTCCAACCCTTGGTATAACTGTTTTAATCGGAAACATGTCAGAGCCTCGGTCAGTGTTCAATGTAACTTTGCCAAACAGGGGGCCATTTGGTCCTATGAACTTTGTAAAAAATTGGGGGCCAAACCTAAAACTAAAAAAGTCAATAAAATCATACATTTAAATTTAAATGTATTTTGTTGTTTTGACTCCCAGTGGCAGTATAATAAATGGAAGTGAACTGAAAACTTGCAAACAATTTAACTAATTAAACTTTTAAACTGTCAACAGTAATATGTACAGTACAGCTCACTTGAAACCCACACTTTACTCAATTAGTTGAGTTTAGTCGTATCGAGTGCCGTGCGGATCTACGCGAAGTCAGTATTTGGACTCGGCGAATCCGCGCGGCGGACACTCCGAGTGACTCCGCATAGAATCCAATTAACCATGAATGCACACCTGTGGTGATTTTTTATTGGGAATAAAAAAAATCTGAATATTCCGACAACTTTTCAACTTGCCGACAGCGCGCTTGAAAAAGCAATCAGAAAAACAATGCGATGCCGAGTGCATCTTTTCTGTGCAAAGTCGACACGCCTGATGAATATAATGAATAAATTTCGAAACAAATACGTATTTCAAACTTTTAATGCATTTAATCACAGGTTTTGTTCGGTTTTGTTGTCAAAAAGTCACTGTCTTCAACCGACATAAATACCCATAATCCTTGGCCATGTATGTACCTTTTAACAGGGCAGCACTAACAGCGGGTTTATGAATCAGAATTTTTTCCTGATTTTTTTCTGACTAAAGAACCCATCGCTGTATTAATAATAAACAGCAGAATAGAATATTTGTTATAAATAACGATTATTTAAATATATAATTATAATTTCCAGTATAATAATTACTGATTGAATTTTATGTTCAGTCGCCGTGAAGCCGGTAATAGGAACCGCCATATAACTATCTTGACCCAGTATACATAATCCGGGCATTCAAATTTACCCAAATCCGCCTCCAAAACAAATTTAAAGTAAAGTTGTCTTCTGCTTTGATTTTTTCTGAAGTTATTGAATAATTATGCATTTAAATGACTGCATGCAATTAGAAAAAGTTGCACCTTTTACCTGTGCACTTTCGACTCGGCGAACTCCGAGTTTGTCTACACGAAGTATCGTGGCGTAAGTATGCTGAGAGCTTTTTGCGTAGCTGATTCCCACTCCGAGTAGTTTTATCATCAAAACTCCGCGTAATTACGCAATTTGTAAATACTCGATGTGAAAGAGTAAAATGTGGGGTTCGCGTGAGCTGTACAGTACATTATACTTTAGTGTCATATATCTGGTTCACAACTCTTACTTTTCATACTCAGCGTTTTTTTTCACCATTTTGGGAATGGGTCCGTGACCGGTTGAACTGGGAAAAAAATATGTTTTTGTATTTTGTTCAATTTACACAGAAAAGCCTGGTAAAAAACTTTATTAAGGAGATTATTCTAAAACATTTTACAATTTTGGGAAGAAAAATCTGGAATTGGGATTTTTTATTTTTTTTTACTCAAAATTGGGGAAAATGCTATTTTTTGGCGATTGGGAACAGACCGTCCAAAGAAGGAAAAAAAACGCTGATACTACATCTGAAAAGCGCTCCTGCTCTTCAACAGCCTTCCATTCGTGCAATGCTTTTTCATAGTAAAGGTCTACAACACCAGCTTTGTTCAAAGAAATTCTCATCAGTTTATTTAACCTGTCTGCTGCTAACCTGCTACGATCGGATGTTTTATGTCATTTTGTGAAGAAAACCTACGATCACAATCAGCAGTTTGCTTCTAGTGAAAACTGCATCAAATTGAAAAATAATCCTTATGATGCTTGAAAATGAGTTTCCACAGAATGAAGATGTCTGTGGGATACTTCTGTCAACTAGCCATGTTTTGGAACGATCGTCGGATAACAATTTCTTTTGGAAGTCTCGTTTCATTAAATTTTCGGTGTTTTGGCTGGTTGATGGACCGGGAGAGACAGTAGGGTTATCATCTGACTTAACTGAGACAGTATCGTCACTAGGTTTATCATCTGACCTTGTTTTTCTTGCCGAAAGTGTTTTTTTTCGCTGCTTTCGGCAAGAAAAAAATCTGAAATGCGCTTACATTGATGCTGACATGGCTAATAATAGTAACACCATGGCAAAACAGGAACTGTTTATTGGTACTTCCAACATATAATATCTCAATCAAAGATTCATGGCTGGAAAGGGGAAGTACATCAGAAAGGAAACTCAATACACTGTCAAACAAGTGAATGATTTTTCTGTCTTTTATAAAGGGAGTACATCAGGATTTTTATGGGGTTCTGGGTGTCGGACTAAAAATTGACTAAACATAATGAATGAGTCTAAAAATGATCCCGTATTTGCAAAGAAATTCATTCTGCGCAGTAATACATGCTATCCTAGGTTACGCACCAGGGTCAATTTTAGCATTTTATATCCAATTCCGTCCTAGCTATATCGTGTTTTCAAAGTTTAGACATTAACAAAATCATGAACATTTTCATAATTTAAGATGTTTCTAGAAAAATCCTGAATTAACCCCTTTAAAGCAGAAACACCTGATGCCACTGTATTACAAGTCACCTGTAACGACACTGATACAAGGAACCAGCACAAATAGTCTGACATGGACGCAGACCCATTGATCGGGAACTAGCCGAAACAGTCTCTGATAGCATGATAATTTTAAGGCCAGATTTAGTCTGATTTTCTGTAGATTTAGACATTCTAGTTCCATTCCTCATTTTGTTGAAAAATGCTCCTATGTGTTTCATTTACTTCTTGATGCCTTTCCTCAACAATTAGTCCAAGTACAATAAGTAAAATAAGCTGTCAGCCACTGACGCTAATGTCTTCTGGCCGGGTTCCATTTTAACGCTTATTTAAATGACGTCAGTTATGTTAGTTGACGTCACTTCAGTTGCATACTGTCAAATGTATGGTCTCAAAAACAGGTAAAACAAAAAGTAATCGCCAATAATCGTAACGGACAGGTGACGGTCATTAGCCTGGTCAGGAGACTGGGCAATTAACGGCCAGGTGACCGGCCAATATGGATATGCATTTTTGGCACGGTCACGACATAAATTTGGGGTATTGGACCGCATTTCTGATACGGCTCATTTCTCGAGAGCTTATTGTATGGTAATTTTGTGCATATTGCGGGCCAAAAATGCATATATATATGGTAATGTTGTGTAATGCATCTCAGGATCATTGCATAGTTAATAAATACTGAAAAGGGAATCCATTGGAAGCAACAAACAAGAGATAAAAGTAGCAGACTCAGTTTTATTGAGTCTGTTCCTAGCATCGGCGTAAGCGATATTCTATTTTAAAGTCAATAGATTGGGCTTGATGATCCCAAAGGACCAGTAAGTAATAACACTGTCACTACTGATTTGTAGTCGGGGCAACTTTTTACGGGTGCCACACGGCACTATACAAACGCTAGTGCTGCAATCAGGACAGAACTTTTTAATACCCTGTATTGTTAAACTTTTTAATGTTTTTATCACAAGGTATATATCCGGTTGATTGGAAGAAAGGATACATTAAACCATTAAAAATGATGATCCCTGTCAACCTTCCAAGCTAGTGCTATTATGCCGTGTCTTTCTAAATTGTTTAATAGCAGGTTACAAATTTATCTTGATACAAAAGAAATCATTAATAAAGCGCTGATAGGTTTTCAACCAAAAGCTAGAACAGCCGATCATAATTATGTTTGTTCTACGTACAATTATAGACAAATCATCAAAGTAATATGCATGCTTTGTTGATTTTGCTAAGGTATTTGACTCGAATATTCATTCAGTACTATTTTGTAAATTATGTAACTTAGGTATCTCTGGTGACTTTTATAATGTTATCAAAAACATGTACCACTCAATTTTTTTGCATATTCGAATCGGAAATCATCTGACCGATAACATTGCACAATACGTTGGGGTCCGTCAAGGCGATAATCTTAGTCCTAATTTGTTTAAGATCTATATAAATGACTTGCCATCTGTGTTAGAGGATAGTGATGATCCAGTTTCACTACAAGATATTTCTTTTAATTGCTTGATGACCTTGTGTTATTATCTACATCTGAATCGGGCTTGCAAAGTTGTCTTAATACATTACATACAAACATATAAGTGATAATTATGGATTAACTGTCAACTTGAAAAAGACCAATGTCTTAATATTCTGTAGATCTGGTAAAAAGAATGATGTCAAATTTACATACAAAGAAACAGATATAGAGTATGTAACAACTTATAAGTACCTTGGTATTGTTTTTTCATCATTTGGAACTTTTTCATATTGTCAAAATGATTTGTACAAACGGGGACTCGAAAGCTAATTTTAAGGCTGAGTAAATGCTTTGGAAATTTCCATAATGTTGGTACTATGTTACACTTGTTTGATCATACTATTAAACCAGTCTTGTTGTAAAGTAGTGAAATCTGGGGTACTATTAACTCAGCTAGTTATTGTGTTAAGAAAGATAATATGGAGATTATTTAACTGCTGGGATCGATTATAGGGAAATCCTTCACGAGATGGTAGACGTGTGGTTTTTTTCACGAATGCGCATATGTGAGTGGAAAAAAACAACAACATGTCTACCATCGAGTGAAGGATTTCCCTATTATCGAACACAGCAGTCAAATAATCTGTTTATTACATTTAACATCAGTTTGTGCATGATTTTAACCAAAATTATTCGCTTTATTGAACGTTATAGACGGATGACGTCGACGTCAGCACCACTTTAATGACGTCATAACTCAGCATCGCAGTTAGTTATTTTTGTGTTTCGGAGATGAAAGCCCTATCATCTTAACGAGGCAAAATACAAGATTTTTAACTAAATGAAGGGCCATAACTCTTGTGTTGATAGTCCGATCTCGCTGGGTTTTTGAACTTGTCCAAGCTTTCGTTGATATTAACAATCTGTCCAAGTTTGGTAAAGAGCAAATAATAAATGAAGGTGCTTTATTGAACGTTATAGACGGATGACGTCGACGTCAGCACCACTTTAATGACGTCATAACTCAGCATCGCAGTTAGTTATTTTTGTGTTTCGGAGATGAAAGCCCTATCATCTTAACGAGGCAAAATACAAGATTTTTAACTAAATGAAGGGCCATAACTCTTGTGTTGATAGTCCGATCTCGCTGGGTTTTTGAACTTGTCCAAGCTTTCGTTGATATTAACAATCTGTGCAAGTTTGGTAAAGAGCAAATAATAAATGAAGGTGCTAGAGTGTTCACAAGGCAGAATATGGCATCTTCAGCAAATCAAGGGCTATAATTCCGGTGTTACTGATACGATCTGGCTGGTTTTCGAACTTGTCCAAGCTTGCATTGGTATTAACAATCTTTGCAAGTTTGGTAAAGATCAAAACAAGGGCTATAACTCCGGTCAAATTAATCTGATCCGGCTGATTTTCGAACTTATCCAAGCTTTCATTGATATAAAGACACTGGCAAAATTTCGTAAAGATCTGATTAATAATGAAGGCCTTAGAGTGTTCACAAGGCAAAAGTTAACGAACGGACGGACAACTCGTCATCCCATAAGCTCTTCGGCCAACAGAGCTAAAAGTCATGAAATAAATGTCCAAAAGACAATTTCGTTATTGATGTGTGAAGCAATATCGGGGGCATCCGTATCCTATGGACACATTTAGTTTTAGTTTGTGGTGTAGCTATTAAATAATTTACAACTTAGTGACCTGCCTTAATGAAAATATTTATTTTGTAGTGACCTGCCTTAATGTTATTTATTTTGTAGTGACCCGCCTTTATGTTGTTTTTGTAGTGACCCGCCTTTATGTTGTTTTTGTAGTGACCTGCCTTTATGTTGTTTATTTTGTAGTGACCTGCCTTAATGTTATTTATTTTGTAGTGACTCGCCTTAATGTTGTTTATTTTGTAGTGACCTGCCTTATTGTTATTTATTTTGTAGTGACCCGCCTTAATGTTGTTTATTTTGTAGTGACCCGCCTTAATGTTGTTTATTTTGTAGTGACCTGCCTTAATGTTGTTTATTTTGCAGTGACCTGCCTTTATGTTTTTTATTTTGCAGTGACCTGCCTTAATGTTGTTTATTTTGCAGTAACCTGCCTTTATGTTGTTTATTTTGTAGAGACCCGCCTTTATGTTATTTATTTTGTAGTGACCTGCCTTTATGTTATTTATTTTGTAGTGACCCGCCTTAATGTTGTTTATTTTGTAGTAACCCGCCTTAATGTTGTTTATTTTGTAGTGACCTGCCTTAATGTTGTTTATTTTGCAGTGACCTGCCTTTATGTTGTTTATTTTGTAGAGACCCGCCTTTATGTTATTTATTTTGTAGTGACCCGCCTTTATGTTTTTTATTTTGCAGTGACCCGCCTTTATGTTGTTTATTTTGTAGAGACCCGCCTTTATGTTATTTATTTTGTAGTGACCCGCCTTTATGTTTTTTATTTTGCAGTGACCCGCCTTTATGTTGTTTATTTTGTAGAGACCCGCCTTTATGTTATTTATTTTGTAGTGACCCGCCTTTATGTTTTTTATTTTGCAGTGACCCGCCTTTATGTTATTTATTTTGTAGTGACCCGCCTTTGTTATTTATTTCAGGGAGAGTGATATTGCTAGATAATGACAACAAGCCTGTGGAGTTCTGCGAGGACGACTTTAGATATGCCAAAGAGCTTGGTTTGAACAGGTATTTTTATTGTTAATTATCCCATAACATACAACAGATATTTACCTGTTTATTCTGTTGTTTGATTGGTCGACTACGTGTAGGCATATTTCAGTACATAAACATAATTATCACAATCAGTTTTTTATCTCGCTGCAAACTAAGTTTGGAAGGGTATATAAGTGTCACTCTGTCAATTTGTTGACCGGTTGTTTGATCGGTCTGCCTTTTCAAAATCTTGTCTGCGCTATTTCTCCGTAACGCCTTGATGGATTTTCACAAAACTTTGAAATTAAAATGAGAAACATCAGTATGAAGAGGAGATGTGCATAACATCCTTCCGTTCCGGTTCGATGATTTTTGACGGAGTTACATCTCTTTGAATATATATTCACAAAAATCTTTTCCGCACTATTTCTCCATAACCCATGATGGATTTTCACGAAACTTTATGAGAAGCATCAGTATGAGGTGGAGATATGCATAACATCGCCTCGTTCCGGTTCGATAATTTTTGACCGAGTTATGGTCCTTAAAATATTTTCATACAAAAATATTTTCCGCGCTTTTCCTCCATAACACATGTTGGATTTTCACGAAACGTTATGAGAAGCATTATTATGAAGTGGAGATGTGCATAATATCGTCTTGTTCTGGTTCGATGATTTTTCACAGAGTTATGGCCCTTTGATATATGTTATGGCCCTTTCAATATGTTCACAAAAAAATTGTTTCCATGCTTTTTCTCCATAACCCCTTGATGGTTATTCACAAATCTTTATGTGCATGTCATAGTCTCATTCCAGTTCAGTGATTTTTGACAGAGTTATGGCTGTTTAAATATTTTCGCACAAAAATCTTGTCCAAGCTGTGGAGATGCGCATATCGTCGTGGGGTATAAGTTTGCAGGGATAGATAGTTCTAGTTTTAATACAATTAAATCGTGTTTTTATTCTCCAGGATTTGTTTTTGCTATTATGGACAGCATCTTGATTACAAGGCAATGACAATAAATGGACACCTAAACAGTAAAGAGATACACAATATACGTCAGATGGAAAAGTGTGGCTACAGCTGTATAGTGGTAAGAATTAGTAGTTTACACTGTCCCGTCTCTGTAGCACATCATCCTAGCATGTGGGAGGTCATGGGATCAATCCCGCCGGCTAGGCCACATCAAATTGATATCAAGAGGCTTGGAAGAGGGCCTGTATCGCTCTACTGGCTGTACAAATTTGGTTCAAGTGAAAAACAAAGCAACCATGCTCTAAACAAGCCCTGAATTGCTCTCCTGATGGAAAACTAGCCAGATCGCACCTTTCATGCCGGAGTTATGGCCCTTGGATTTTTGTGAAAATTGAAGATTTTTGCGGTATCTGCCCAGTAACGTTAATATTTATAATCCAGTCTTGATGACACTTGGGGAAACATTGACCTCAAGTTTCATCAATACTAGATTATAAACATTAATGTTATTGAGGGGAAAACTTAAACATCTTGAAACATTTATAATCCATTTATAATCCAATCTTTATAGTACTTGGGGTCAATGTTTATGGTCTCAATATCTTGGTCAAGTTCAATAACCAGCCAGACCTCACCTATCATGCCAGAGTAATGGTCCTTCGATTTTCGAAAACTGAAGGTTTTTGCTGTTTCCACTCAACAATAATGTTAGCATTTATAATCCAGTCTTGAGGTAACATTGGTCCCAAGTTTCATCAAGACTGGATTATAAATGATTTCAAGACTGGTGAAACGTTGGTAACATTGACCCGAAGTTTCATCAAGAATGGTTTATAAATGTTAACCTTATTGAGTGGAACAGCAAAAATCTTCAATTTTCACATTTAAAATTCAATTTTGATGAAACTTCGGGTCAGTGTTTATGGGCATAATATCTCAGCCAAGTTCGAAAAGCAGCCATATCGTACCTATCCTGCCAGAGTCATGTTCCTTGGATTTTTAAAAATTGAAGATATTTGCAGTTTTCGCTTTACAAGATTTATAATCCAATCTTGATGAAACTTGGTCATTGTTTATTTAGATTGCCGCTATCATCTCGGAGTTAAGGCCCATTGATTTTTTGAAAATTGATGTTTTTTTGCGGTTTGCGTTCAGTAACTTTAACATTTATAATCCACTCTTGATGAAACATGGGGACAATGTTTATGGCAATATTGTAGCATGGTCGGTGAAATTTCCTTTGATGAATGCAGAGCATTAAATCGTTTAATTTAGGGTAACTAAAGGCACGTGGCTATGCCATACTACAACTACCGGATATTGGAATTTAGAGTACGGTCACTATGACGTCACAGTGTTACTAAGTGCACCATGCTACAAAAAAGATAGAGTCTGTCGTGTGTGTGTAATTCTAAGGTTTATAGTCCGTCCGCCAACGAACACGTCAGGGTATACCTGACGCGATGGGCACAATAGAGTCTGGACTTGATAGAGTCTGTCTAAGCTCGTTGGTTATTTAAACACCTCGATGGGCTATGCCCATCTCGGTGTTTAAATAAGCCAACTCGCTGAGACCAGACTCTATCTATTACTTATCTTGGTAGGAAGTATCAGTATTGTTTAAAAGCGCATATTGTAAAGCCTTTCTGGGTAAATGCAACTGATTTTTGGCGGAATAACAAGACTTCGAATTTGTTCAGGTGTAAAGGTTTGTGCTCTGTAAACAGGCGGGTAATACTCATTACTTATAAAACAAAGTCTGTAACAATTCTGTAAAGGATTAAAATAAACCTGTTAATATGCCTGTATCTTTATTCACGTTATCTTCAAATAATTAACATGTCGCCAGTTGTCAATCATTTATCCATTTCAACCAATCAAACCAAAACGATACCTCTGACAAACAACAACACATGTCACTGTATAATAACGCACGAGCTGCTATGTAATAATATAACCTATTGTCAATATACTCCGACATCAACAATAGGGGGGAGACATCTAAGTACTGGCGACATACATGTCAATTAGCACACAATTTGATCGAAGAGTTTAAAGGGGGTACATCAGGATTTTTCTAGAAACAACTTAAATTATAAAATTGTTCCCCTTGATGATAAAACACTTATATTAATCAAAATATGATGTTAGAACCATTTTGTTAATGTCTAAACTTTGAAAACACCATATAGACAGG
Organism: Cyrtodaria siliqua; assembly: GCA_037043455.1. Taxonomy (NCBI): domain Eukaryota; kingdom Metazoa; phylum Mollusca; class Bivalvia; order Adapedonta; family Hiatellidae; genus Cyrtodaria; species Cyrtodaria siliqua. The sequence goes on from JAWPHD010003985.1 coordinate 127,402, forward strand.
ACGGAAACGGACGTAAAATGCTGAAATTAACCCTGGTGCGTCACCTAGGATAGCATGTATTACTGTGCAGAATGAATTTCTTTGCAAATAAGGGATAATGTTTAGGCTCACTCATTATGTTTTGGCCATGTAAAACAGAAAATATTAATATTTGTCAATTTTAAGTCGGACACTAGACCCCCATGAAAAGCCTGATGTACTCCCTTTAACAACGAAAAAGTTGGTTTCGGAAGGGTTTACTGACCTAAAATGCTTACTTTAGCATAAATCTCTTGCAGATATACGACACAGAATGGTTCTCAATCGGATTGTCATCCATGAGCGACAAAGTGGACTTCCTTCGATCCAAAATTGAGAAAAAGCAAAAACAATGTCTGATACCATCCAAAATGGCCTATGTAACCAACATCGAAGATGGACCAACCCAAAAGTTTAAAATGGATATCGACTATCCAGGACTTACTTTAAAATCTAGCTGATGAACAGAAGGCTTAGTCAAATGGTTTAAATGGAAATGGACTGACCCAAAATGCTTTAAATGGAAATGGACTGACCCAAAATGTTTCAAATGGAAAGGGACTGACCCAACTGTTTAAAAAGGCTAGGGTTACTGACTCTCCACAGCCTGTTGTTAATTAGGGCCTGGAAGCCCTATAGTTATCACTATTAGGTCCAGGCATCGAAGATGCGGTAGTCGTATAGATATCGCTTGGTCCATACACAACAGTACTTGTGTGATTTGGGTCTAGGTTGGATGATGGAGCTCTGTATCTGTCCATTGACTCATTAGTTCACAGTGTGTCAGTATGAAGTATAACATGAATGTTAATTGGAGTTTCAAAGGCCTTCAACCTAGAATAATTTCTGATTAAGTATGTATTCTTTCCTGTCTTGTTATTTCATTTTAATCAGCAACATAATTATATTTAAATTGATATGAAACAGTCTATTAAATCATTTTAGAATTATTTTATTAGTAGAATTTTGTGTTTCTGGATTTCAAGAACCTCATTACTCAGTGTCAAGTAAAACCTCAATGTGTTCTGAGAATGTAATGAGTTTTTAGCTCTTCGGATCAAAGATCAGCAGAGCTTATGCCGTGGTGCGTCGTCCGTCCGTAAAAAATTTTTTGTGGCGATTACTCCTCTGAAACTACTTGATGGATTTTCATGAAACTTCACAGGAATGTTGCTCTTGATGTTTACATAGTTATATAGGAAAAAACTTGTGGGGACTACATTTCCTGTTTGTCTGGTGTTTCTACTTGTAATGAGGTGCTAATGTCACCATTACTGTCTTCATTAATAACAGTTAGTATTTAAATTGTGTATGCTAGAACTGTTAATGTCTTCATCAGTAGCAGTCAGTTTTTAGCTCAACCTACATAATCTAAAGAAAGCGAGCTATTTCTCTTGATGACAGTTTTGTATAATTTATTAATTGTTTAACTTTGCCCATATATGAATTAAAAAAAATCATTAAATGATTTTCTGAAACTGTAAGTAGTTTTTAAGATCAGTAGAGCTTATTCCGTGGTGTGGCGTCTGTCGTCCGTCCGTCTGTCCCTAAACTTTTTTTGTAGCGATTACTCATCTGAAACTACTTGATGGATTTTCATGAAACTTCACAGGAATGTTGCTCTTGATGTTTACATAGAGTTATATAGGAAAAAACTTGTGGCGACTACTCCTCTGAAACTGCAAGACGAATTTTCATGAAACTTCACAGGAATGTTGCTCTTGATGTCTAGTTGATCCTAGCAAAAATTTGGCCAGAAATTCAAGATGGCTGCCACGGCTAAAAATATATTTTAAAAATGTGACTTTCTAAAAAAGCATAAGTAATATTGATTTGGAACCTTTATCAGAATGATTGCTATGACATGTAGTTGGTCCTAACCAAAGTTCATTTTGATTGGATGTCAAACATGGCCATCAGTGACCATCTTTGTTTACACAAAGTTGTTTAGGGAAAACTTGTGGCGACTACTCCTCTAAATCATTATATGTTCTTAGATATATTTACTTGTTTATACACCGTTGACGGGCATTTGTTGATTTACATTTATACATAGTTTATATTACTACCCTATCATCCCTTCTTTGCAAATAGTTTTATCTTTATATATTTACATAAGTCTATTTACTACTTCATTTCTTCATCGTTCATCAGTTTTTGCGCACATGACCTATTTTTGTGTTGACGTGCTGTAAAACACCATTCATTCATTCTGAAACTACTTGATGGAATTTCATGAAACTTGACAGGAATGTTGCTCTTGATGTCTAGTTGATCCTTGCACAAATTCAGTCATTAGAAAATCCAAGATGGCCGCCACAGCTAAAAGTAGATTTTAAAAATGCGACTTTGGCGACTACTTTTCAAAAGCCGTAAGTGACATTGAATTGGAACCTTTACCAAAATGACTGGTGCGACATGTATTCATTTTGATTCGATGTCAAACATTGCTGCCAGCAGCCATCTTTGTTTACATACAGTTATATAGGAAAAACGTGGCGACTACTCTTCTGAAACTACTAGATGGATTTTCATGAAACTTCACAGGAATGTTGCTATTGATGTCTAGCTGATCCTAGCAAAAATTCAGGTCGTTCGAAATTCAAGATGGCCGCAATGGCTTAAAATAGATTTTAAAAATGTGATTTTGTGGTGACTACTGCTCAAAAAACATAAGTGATATTGATTTGACTGGGTGCTCATCAGTCATTTGATTGAAACAACCCTTTGTACTATAAATGGACTGGTCCAAATTCAAAACAGGGACAGTCCATTAAACACTCGTAGAGGGGTAAGTCTCCTTTGTAGTGTTGGCTCTCAGAAAAAAAGACTGAAAACAAATTGTAGGATTTTAAGGTTTTATTTTAATTCTGATTTTCCAACTATAACCCGAGACAAGAGCAAATCTACTTGTACTGGTGAGACATAATTCTCAGGAGAAACTGCATAACATGACCTGTGACCTGGTCACACAACTGCTATATTTCTGAATACAGTTCATTCCATTTGTGATTTGGAGCAGAAAATAGGATATACTAAGGTTGATGTAAGAGATTTAGTTGATATAGCTTTAAAATTAAAATTTGTGGTAGCACAACGCTTTTATAAGCTGTAAAAAGTATATTCTTTAGAGTAGGATAAAAATGGAATGAGATTATAATGTTGTATAGATAATGTTGCATAATAAATCATAATATTTAGCAATATTGCAGTATAATGTCGAGTTGGTCCTAAGTAAAAGTCAGGTTGGCCTAAAATTCAAGGCGGCCACCATGTCTAAAAATAGATTTATTAAATACAATTTTGTGGCGACTACTTGCCTAAAACCATAAGTGGTATCGGTTTGGTACCTTTACCAAAATGACTTTTATAAAACTTCAGGGAATGTTGGTCTTCATGTCCAGTTAGTTCCAAGTAAAAATCATGTTGACCGGAAATACATGATGGCTGCCACAGCTTAAATACAAGTTTGTGGCAACTTGCCAACTACATAAGTGATATTGATTTGGAACCTTTACTAAAATTACTGGCATGACATGTAGTTGTTCCTAATCAAAATTCATAGTTTCTATGTCAAACATGACTGCAGTGATATAGGAAAAACTTGTTGCGAATTAACTTCCCTGAAGATGTTGGTCTTATTTCCATAAAACTTCACAGGTTCCCATGGCTTATCAAGCTATCAAAATCTATCAGTAGAGCTTCAAGGTCATTAAACTGTTGTTAATTTAACTGGTTTCATTGATCCAATTTTTATCACTGAACCAATCGGAATGCTTCAATCATATTTTCATTTGGTTGTTTCTATCACGACATTACTTTCTGGTATTATGACATGACGTCATGCCATTATGAGAACTGACTGAGCATTTAAATTGATGTGAGAAACAGATTAAGACTATCTCTCAATGAAACCAAGAATCATAAAATTTAAAATAGAGAATAATTCTAAAATGATTTAATAGACTTATGAATGTGTTTGTGTATATGCTCATTTTCACTAGTACTGTTGTCTCCTGTTTATGTAACGTGTATTTATAGCAAGAGGCCGTGGTGCGTCGTCCGTCGGTTTGTCCGTCCATGAACTTTTTTTGTGGCGACTACTTCTCTGAAACTACTTGATGGATTTTCATGAAACTTCACAGGAATGTTGCTCTTGATGTTTAGTTGATCCTAGCAAAAGTTCAGGTCAGACGGAATTTCAAGATGGCTGCCACAGCTAAAAATGGATTTTAAAAATGCGATGTTGTGGCGACTACTTCTCAAAAACCATAAGTGATATTGATTTGGAACATTTACCAAAATGACTGGCACTACATGTAGTTGGTCCTAACCAAAGTTCATTTTGATTGGATGTCAAACATGGCCGCCAACGGCCATCTTTGTTTACATAGATTTATAAAGGAACAAGAGGTCAATGACCTTGAAGCTCTACTGATTGATTTTGATTTCAGGAAGTAGTCGCTGCAAACTTGTTTTGTGAAAATTTATTTTTAGCCGTGGCGGCCATCTCGAATTTTCGGCCGACCTGATATTTTGCTAGGATCAATTAGACATCAAGAGCAACATTCCTGTGAAGTTCATGAAAATCCGTCAAGTAGTTTCAGAGGAGTAGTCGCTACAAGTTTTCATTATATAACTCTAGGTAAACAAAGATGGCCACTGGCAGCCATGTTTTACATCTAATCAAAATGATTTTTGACAAGGACCAACACCATGTAATGCTGATCATTTTAGAAAAAGTCCCATATCAATATCACTTATAGTTTTCAAGAAGTAGTCGCTACAAACTTGCATTTTGAAAATATATTTTTAGCCATGGCGGCCATCTTGAATTTCCGGCCGACCTGAAATTTTGCTACGATCAATTAGACATCAAGAGCAACATTTCTGTGAAGTTTCATGAAAATCCGCCAAGTAGTTTCAGAGGAGTAGTCGCTACAAGTTTTCATTATATAACTCTACGTAAACAAAGATGGCCACTGGCAGCCATGTTTAATGTCGAATCAAAATAATGTTCAACTCGGATAACCATCATGTCATGCTGATCATTTTACAAAAAGTCCCATATCAATATCACTTATAGTTTTCAAGAAGTAGTCGCTACAAACTTGTATTTTGAAAATCTATTTTTAGCCATGGCGGCCATCTTGAATTTCCGGCCGACCTGAAATTTTGCTAGGATCAATTAGACATCAAGAGCAACATTTCTGTGAAGTTTCATGAAAATCCGTCAAGCAGTTTCAGAGGAGTAGTCGCTACAAGTTTTCATTATATAACTCTATGTAAACAAAGATGGCCAATGGCAGCCATGTTTAATGTCGAATCAAAATAATGTTCGACTCGGATAACCATCATGTCATGCTGATCATTTTAGAAAAAGTCTCGTATCAATATCACTTATAGTTTTCAAGAAGTAGTCGCTACAAACTTATTTTTTAAAAATCTATTTTTAACTGTGGCAGCCATCTTGAATTTCTGGCCGATCTGAAATTTTGCTAGGATCAATTAGACATTAAGAGCAACATTCCTGTAAAGTTTCATGAAAATCATCCAAGTAGTTTCAGAGGAGTAGTCGCTACAAGTTTTTACTATATAACTCTATGTAAACAAAGATGGCCGCTGGCAGCCACGTTTAACGTCGAATCAAAACGATTTTTGATAAGGACCAACATCATGTCATGCTGATCATTTTACAAAAAGTCCCATATCAATATCACTTATAGTTTTCAAGAAGGAGTCGCTACAAACTTGTATTTTGAAAATTTATTTTTAGCCGTGGCGGCCATCGAGAATTTCCGGCCGACCTGAAATTTTGCTAGGATCATTTAGACATCAAGAGCAACATTCCTGTGAAGTTTCATGAAAATCCGTCAAGTAGTTTCAGAGGAGTAGTCGCTACAAGTTTTCATTATATAACTCTATGTAAACAAAGATGGCCGCTGGCAGCCATGTTTAACGTCAAATCAAAACGATTTTCGACAAGGACCAACATCATGTCATGCTGATCATTTTAGAAAAAGTCCCATATCAATATCACTTATAGTTTTCAAGAAGTAGTCGCTACAAACTTGAATTTAAAAAATCTATTTTTAGCTTTGGCGGCCATCTTGGATTTCACATCAACATGAATTTTTGCTAGGATCAACTAGACTTCATGGGCAACATTTCTGTAAAGTTTTATGAATATCCATCCAGTAGTTTCAGAGGAGTAGTCGCTACAAATAAAAGTTAACAGACGGACAGACGGACGACGGACGCCGCACCACGGCATAAGCTCTGCTGATCTCTGATCAGTAGAGCTAAAAACTTGTGGCGACTACTCCTCTGAAACTACTTGATGGAATTTCATAAAACTTCACAGGAATGTAGTTCTTGATGAAAAATGTGACTTTGTGGCGACTACTTCTCAAAAACCTTAAGTGATATTGAATTGGAACCTTTACCAAAATGTCTGGTGCGACATGTACTTGGTTAACATTTATTTTGATTCAATGTCAAACATGACCGCCAGCGGCCATCTTTGTTTACATAGAAATTCAAGATGGCCACCACAGCTAAAAATAGATTTTTAAAAACCAAGTTTGTAGTGACTACTTCTTGAAAACTGTGATATTGATATGGGACTTATCCTAAAATGATCAGCATGGCATGATGTTAGTCATTGTCAAGAATTGTTTTGATTCAATGTTAAACATGGCTGCCATCAGACATCTTTGTTTACTTGGAGTTATATAGTAAAAACTTGTAGCGACTATTCTGAAACTACTCAACATATTTTCATGAAGCTCCACAGGAATGTTGCTCTTGATGTCTAGTTGATCCTAACAAAATGTGAGGTCGGCCGGAAATTCAAGATGGCCACCATGACTAAAAATAGATTTTTAAAAAACAAATTTATAGCGAGTACTTCTTGAAAACTCTAAGTGATTTTGATATGGTGCTTTTTCTAAAATGATCAGCATGACATGATGTTTATCTTGTTGAAAATTGTTTTGAATCGACATTAAACATGGTTGCCGGTTGCCATCTTTGTTTACCTAGAGTTATATATAAAAACTTGTAACGACTACTGTGAAACTACTCGACAGATTTTCATGAAACTTCACAGGAATGCTGATCTAGCTTTCAAAACCTATCAGTAGAGCTTCAAGGTCATTGACCTCTTGTTATATTCATATACACATGATCATCTGTGTTATATTGCCTATTAATGCCGGTTTGTTTGTTGGAGGATATAGAATGGCGGGGGTTTCTTTACTTACACTTTCGGTTTATTGGGATGACAATAGGGTGAGAGTGAGGTTTGGGGCACCCTGGAACCTTATTTAATGCCTCGTGACCTTTTTGGCCACTGACCGTCCAAAGCGGTGGCCAGATGTAAAGCAACTCCGAAAGCAGGGCCACCGCTTTGGACGGTCAGTGGCCCTGCTTTCGGAGTTGCTTTACATCCGGCCTGAATAATATCCATGAAATAAGCTTTCAATCCTGATTGGTTCTTTGAGTGTCACCTGACACACGTTCCCTTGGTATGTTGACAAACTACCTACACTTGTTTTTCTCCTACTTGCTTTACCTAAATACTCCAGTTCATAAATGCTTAAAATATCATGCCCACTATGTTTTGATTGCCCGTCACGTGCAAACGTGACTGTAATATGAGCACTGAACCCGTGCCTAAAACATCTAGCACTGTCCGTGCGATTTTTATCATCTTTGTGTTTCTCTCTTAGTTTTTCTTCCTCTTCTTTCTGAAAAAGCTGCAACAATTCGGACAAGGTTTCCGACTTATTTTCACCCTTTAAATTTTGAGCATAAAGATTTACACGAGCACTTATAGCTCTTCCTGAGTAAACGAAACCAGTTATCTCGAGCGAGTATTTCTTGCCCATAGCTTGTTTTACAACATCCTGAGTGTGGTAGAAATCCTTTCCCTTCCCACCGATATAACAAAGTGTACAGTGAAGCATTGGTTTGGGATCGTTGTAACTGCCATCATCCAAATCTGATAAAATATCTGAAAATTAGAAAATAGTTTTCATTCATTCTGAAAGGATGGGAGGGTTAATAAAAGTTTAAATCATGTTTGTTAGCGTCATTGTTGGCACATATATGACGGTTGTTTTTGTTGTTTTGTAGTAGAGGCAGACCACCCCATTGTTCTTGGGTAGAACCAGTACTGTACTATACACTTTCCCACTTGACAAGTCAAGCTCCCAGTGCGATTCGAACCGCAGCAGTGAGAGGTGAAAGTTTTAGATGCAGATTCTTTACTATCCCGGTCACATAATAGCACAGCTGAAAGGCAGTTCTTCTTTCTTTTTCTGACATGAAAACTTAAGTTGTAATATACAAGAATTACATGGTTAATAACTTAGAATGTAAGCTGTATTTTGGCGAGTGTAAGAAATGTGATAACAGCGAGCCTCTGGCGAGTATTTATCACTTTTCGATATGAGCCAACATACAGCTGAAATTCTAAGTTACTAAACATGTAATTTTTTTATCATGCAAACTGTTTTAAGTCACAAAATTTACCTAAAAACCAATGGAAATAACAGCTCACGTCTGCTGCGGTCAAAATACAAATGGAGGATTGTTTGTCAAGGGAAGTAACTTTGGCAAAAAGTGTTTTGGCCGTTAAATATATAACTATCGATAAGAAATGTAAAATACTTTCTTTTAATAATGCACTGAATTTCTAAATTGGTAAATATAAAACATAAATGTTTATATCTGTAGATAAAATGGATGATTCATGACGCTTTCAAGTCGTTGAACAATAGCATGTGTACCTAACTAGCTAATACAGCAGTTGGGCGGAAACTATTGGGATAGTAGGAAGTAGCTGTATTTGTATAGTAGAAACATTCGTTGCAGGATAAATTAGTTTACTGCATGTTACTTTCTAAAGATGGACATTTCTCCTCATTTTGATATGGCTGTGATTCCCTGAAAAAAAATCCTTTATTTCTACCTGATGGCAGGATTATGGATACATCTCGATCGCGTCTCCAAAAGTAATGCATCTCTTTCTTCAAAAAGGTGAGAAAAAAAGATAAACCTTTAAAACGTAAACACAAACCATTACGTGGTCCGACTATTAACTTTCATACCCCATCCAACCCCTTCTCCAAGAAACGAAAACGAGGTTTGCTGGAAACCTTAATTTCGGCTTAAAAAGTTTGCTTATTGTAAAAAATTATTTATTTAATAGTAAGCAAATTATCGTATTTTTTTCAGTAAAAAATGTTTTTAAACATGTTTTGTTGTCGAAATATCAGTTTTAAAATCTTGTTAATATAGGCTTTCCCATCGCTAAATGGAATTAAGACGGGACCACATAATGAAATTTCACCTTTTTGTGATCTACCAATTGCCACTTTGAAAGTTTTCTTTATATGAAAAATGATATGGTTTCTTTTAAAAGTACGTTTTTATTTCATTACCATATTTTTGAGTAATGAAAAAATGTGCCGAAGACACTGGCCAATATGTCACTTGTTTGTTTTATAAGTAGACCTGTTATATATCGGTAATTGATATCGCTACAGATGATATATAGGAAATTACCTATGGGTATGACTCTATCCCCACCATTACTTCCACTGCCATTGCGACTGTCGTCGACACAGGTCTGTAGTACATCCCTGGCCTTCCTGGTTAACATCTTCGAGTCGTCCTTCATCAGGAACAACCTGTATAAGAAAGGAAAGTGAAAATGTAAAGGTACATTGTTAATCCGGCAATTACTGCAAAAGAAAGCAAAACCTAATACACAATTTATTGTAGCCGAGTCATACTTTATAATTAGCAAGGGTGTGAGCATTATTTAAAGGGACACATGGCAATCTTGAAGTATTTATTAAGCACTGAAAATTGCATCTTGATTTATTTATACAATATCATTTTGACTTTAAACCTGCTTGCGTATATAGAGAATATTATGTCAGTGCCTTTTACTATCAAGCTTATTAGGCGAGGCTTAGAAAACGAACGCCATTCTTCGTTTTCTAAGCCTCGCCTAATAAACTGGATAGTAAAAGGCACTGACATAGTATTCTATTTATCATGTAGATTTTCCATATTTTCTGTATGAATTACTATTATTACCTATTTCTCAGCATGGTACGCTTGTCGAGGACGTCGCCATGTTGTTGTTTTTTGTTTGTTTTATGACGTCAGGCAACGTTACGTGCATGACGTCAGATAACGTTACGTACAATTGAAATGGGGTTTTAAGGCGCACCAACACATGAAAAGGTTATATGGCGCCTAAAAGGCATGAACATGCCAGGCTCATCTTCCATGTACATCGAGATAAAATATGGAAAATGGGCCTAGAACCTTCTCACCCTGAACTGCAGAGTTGCTGCAAATTCTATCGTAGAAACTCCATTTACGCTGGAGCCACGTTATTGTTTTTCTGCCACTGCTCTTTTGATGCGAGCTAGATAGCACCTGAAACAATGCAGGGATCATGATGAAGACCTTTAATGAACATAAACAAAAAATGATAAAATGAACATGAATTTGGGGGGATTCTACCCCTCTGCCTACCCCTCCAAAGGGATCTGCAGTGGCCCTATTCTTTGCCCCGTGACCAAACGGGGGCACCCCGGAACCACACGGGTCTGTTACGTACAATAAACGCCGAGGAATTCCGCATTGATTTGCTTTATTGGTCAGTGCCTACTTAAAGCAAAATTTAATAGGTCACCCCTTTATTAGGCAGAAAAGTGCATATCTGCATGATAAAATTAAATAGTTGTGTGAGTTTTCGTTTCTATGTTTTATACTACCATAGGTTTAAATATTGGTGCACTTTAATCAACAGTTAATAATGCTCTAACACAATTTCCTTTAGAATATTCGTATAATTAATATTAATGATTGAACAATTCAATGTATATAGAACAAGAGGTCAATGACCTTGAAGCTCTACTGATTGATTTTGATTTCAGGAAGTAGTCGCTACAGACTTGTTTTTTGAAAATCTATTTTTAACCGTGGCGGCCATCTTGAATTTCCGGCCGACCTGAAATTTTGCTAAGATCAATAAGACATTAAGAGCAACATTCCTGTGAAGTTTCATGAAAATCCGTCAAGTAGTTTCAAAGAAGTAGTCGCTACAAGTTTTCATTATATAACTCTATGTAAACAAAGCAGCCATGTTTAAGGTCAAATCAAAACGATTTTCGACAAGGACCAACATCATGTCATACTGATCATTTTAGAAAAAGTCCCATATCAATATCTCTTATTGTTTTGAAGAAGTAGTCGCTACAAATTTATTTATTTTAAATCTATTTTTAGCTGTGGCGGCCATCTTGAATTTCCGGCCGACCTGAAATTTTTCTAGGATCAACTAGACATCAAGAGCAACATTCCTGTGAAGTTTCATGAACATCCGTCAAGTAGTTTCAGAGGAGTAGTCGCTACAAGTTTTTACTATATAACTCTATGTAACCAAAGATGGCCACTGGCAGCCATGTTTAACGTCGAATCAAAATAATTTTCCACAAGGATCTACATCATGTCATGCTGATCATTTTAGAAAAAGTCCCATATCAATATCACTTATAGTTTTCAAGAAGTAGTCGCTACAAACTTATTTTTTAAAAATCTATTTTTAGCTGTGACGGCCATCTTGAATTTCCGGCCGACCTGAAATTTTGATAGGATCAATAAGACATCAAGAGCAACATTCCTGTAAAGTTTCATGACAATCCGCCAAGCAGTTTCAGAGGAGTAGTCGCTACAAGTTTTTACTATATAACTCTATGTAAACAAAGATGGCCGCTGGCAGCCATGTTTAACGTTGAATCAAAACGATTTTTGACTAGGATCAACATCATGTAATGCTGATCATTTTAGAAAAAGTCCCATATCAATATCACTTATAGTTTTCAAGAAGTAGTCGCTACAAACTTATTTTTTAAAAATCTATTTTTAGCTGTGACGGCCATCTTGAATTTCCGGCCGACCTGAAATTTTTCTAGGATCAATTAGACATCAAGAGCAACATTCCTGTAAAGTTTCATGACAATCCGCCAAGTAGTTTCAGAGAAGTAGTCGCTACAAGTTTTTACTATATAACTCTATGTAAACAAAGATGGCCGCTGGCAGCCATGTTTAACGTTGAATCAAAACGATTTTTGACTAGGATCAACATCATGTCATGCTGATCATTTTAGAAAAAGTCCCATATCAATATCACTTATAGTTTTCAAGAAGAAGTCGCTACAAACTTGTATTTTAAAACTCTATTTTTAGCTTTGGTGGCCATCTTGGATTTCACATCAACATGAATTTTTGCTAGGATCAACTAGACTTTATGGGCAACATTTCTGTAAAGTTTCATGAATATCCATCCAGTAGTTTCAGCTGTGAAGTCGCTACAAATAAAAGTTTACGGACAGACGGACGGACGACGGACACCGCACCACGGCATAAGCTCTGCTGATCTCTGATCAGTAGAGCTAAAAATTAACAGGACACCCTGAGTTTTTAAAAATGTAAGATTGCTGTGTGTCCCTTTAACGGGAATAAAGGTGATCTGGAAGCTGAATTGAATTGAATGTTGTTTAACGGCTCATCAACACAGTATAGGTTATTTAGAGCCGCCCAAGAGAGAGGGGAAGGATACATAGGAATCCGGGAACCTGCCCTACTCTTATTATCGAATAGATTCCTATGGTTCTTTAACGTGCTCGGCGGATAGACCGATACACGGGACCGCCCGGTTTAAGTCCCCATCCGACGGACGAGGCTAAGGTAAAGTGTCTTGCCCAAGAACACACCGACGTGGCACCACGAAGGATTGAACCCGGGGCCTCCGGTTACAAATCCGCCGCGCTACCGACTGCGCCACGCCAGCAGCTGAGTAATTAGTGTCAATACAAATACAAGAGAAACAAGAGGTCAATGACCTTGAAGCTCTACTGATTGATTTTGATTTCAGGAAGTAGTCGCTACAGACTTGTTTTTTGAAAATCTATTTTTTACCGTGGCGGCCATCTTGAATTTCTGGCCGACCTGGAATTTTGCTAGGATCAATTAGATCAAGAGCAACATTCCTGTGAAGTTTCATGAAAATCCGTCAAGTAGTTTCAGAGGAGTAGTCGCTACAAGTTTTCATTATATAACTCTATGTAAACAAAGATGGCCGCTGGCAGCCATGTTTAACGTCAAATCAAAACGATTTTCGACAAGGACCAACATCATGTCATACTGATCATTTTAGAAAAAGTCCCATATCAATATCTGTTATAGTTTTGAAGAAGTAGTCGCTACAAACTTATTTATTTTAAATCTATTTTTAGCTGTGGCGGCCATCTTGAATTTCCGGCCGACCTGAAATTTTGCTAGGATCAACTAGACATCAAGAGCAACATTCCTGTGAAGTTTCATGAACATCCGTCAAGTAGTTTCAGAGGAGTAGTCGCTACAAGTTTTTACTATATAACTCTATGTAAACAAAGATGGCCACTGGCAGCCATGTTTAACGTCGAATCAAAATAATTTTCCATAAGGATCAACATCATGTCATGCTGATCATTTTAGAAAAAGTCCCATATCAATATCACTTATAGTTTTCAAGAAGTAGTCGCTACAAACTTATTTTTTAAAAATCTATTTTTAGCTGTGACGGCCATCTTGAATTTCTGGCAGATCTGAAATTTTGCTAGGATCAATAAGACATCAAGAGCAACATTCCTGTAAAGTTTCATGACAATCTGCCAAGTAGTTTCAGAGGAGTAGTCATTACAAGTTTTTAGCTCTGCTGATCTCAGCTCTACTGATCAGAGATCAGCAGAGCTTATGCCGTGGTGCGTAGTCCGTCGTCCGTCCGTCCGTCCGTCTGTCCGTCCGTTAACTTTTATTTGTAGCGACTACTCCTCTGAAACTACTGGATGGATATTCATAAAAACTTTACAGAAATGTTGCCCATGAAGTCTAGTTGATCCTAGCAAAAATTCATGTTGATGTGAAATCCAAGATGGCCGCCAAAGCTAAAAATAGATTTTTTAAATTCAAGTTTGTAGCGACTACTTCTTGAAAACTATAAGTGATATTGATATGGGACTTTTTCTAAAATGATCAGCATGACATGATGTTGGTCCTTGTCGAAAATCGTTTTGATTTGACGTTAAACATGGCTGCCAGCGGCCATCTTTGTTTACATAGAGTTATATAATGAAAACTTGTAGCGACTACTCCTCTGAAACTACTTGACGGATTTTCATGAAACTTCACAGGAATGTTGCTCTTGATGTCTAAATGATCCTAGCAAAATTTCAGGTCGGCCGGAAATTCAAGATGGCCGCCATGGCTAAAAATAGATTTTCAAAATACAAGTTTGTAGCGACTACTTCTTGAAAACTATAAGTGATATTGATATGGGACTTTTTCTAAAATGATCAGCATGACATGATGTTGATCCTTGTGGAAAATTATTTTGATTCGACGTTAAACATGGCTGCCAGTGGCCATCTTTGGTTACACAGAGTTATATAGTAAAAACTTGTAGCGACTACTCCTCTGAAACTACTTGACGGATGTTCATGAAACTTCACAGGAATGTTGATCTTGATGTCTAGTTGATCCTAGAAAAATTTCAGGTCGGCCGGAAATTCAAGATGGCCGCCTGAGCTAAAAATAGATTTAAAATAAATAAGTTTGTAGCGACTACTTCTTCAAAACTATAAGAGATATTGATATGGGACTTTTTCTAAAATGATCAGTATGACATGATGTTGGTCCTTGTCGAAAATCGTTTTGATTTGACGTTAAACATGGCTACCAGCGGCCATCTTTGTTTACATAGAGTTATATAATGAAAACTTGTAGCGACTACTCCTCTGAAACTACTTGACGGATTTTCATGAAACTTCACAGGAATGTTGCTCTTAATGTCTAATTGATCCTAGCAAAATTTCAGGTCGGCCGGAAATTCAAGATGGCCGCCACGGTTAAAAATAGATTTTCAAAAAACAAGTCTGTAGCGACTACTTCCTGAAATCAAAATCAATCAGTAGAGCTTCAAGGTCATTGACCTCTTGTTACTATATAACTCTATGTAAACAAAGATGGCCGCTGGCAGCCATGTTTAACGTTGAATTATAACGATTTTTGACAAGGATCAACATCATGTCATGCTGATCATTTTAGAAAATGTCCCATATCAATATCACTTATAGTTTTCAAGAAGTAGTCGCTACAAACTTGTATTTTAAAGATCTATTTTTAGCTTTGGTGGCCATCTCGGATTTCACATCAACATGAATTTTTGCTAGGATCAACTAGACTTCATGGGCAACATTTCTGTAAAGTTTCATGAATATCCATCAAGTAGTTTCAGAGGAGTAGTCGCTACAAATAAAAGTTTACGGACAGACGGACGGACGGACAGACAGACGGACGACGGACGCCGCACCACGGCATAAGCTCTGCTGATCTCTGATCAGTAGAGCTAAAAACCCATAATGCTTCACTTTCCATGTGTGTGCATGCATTAAATAAGCTGCATATTAAGTTTGAAATATTTATAAAAATGGACTAGAAAACCTGACAACTCGGTGTAGTGGTGTTGATAAATGTTCAGCAGTAATTCATATGGGGTACATATTGCTAACACTTGTGCATATTATTAAATGTGTAGCAAGATCACAAAACAAGAATTTATTATATCATAGCATCATATGAATTAATATGAATGCTTTATGCAGCAACAAGAAACCTGGCCTTGAATTCACCAACCATTCTTGAGAATATTCTTAGACTTGAGCTCAAGTATCCAAATTTCAATTTCAATCACAAATATTTCTATAAGTTTATAGAATAAACGTTCACAACAAGCTGCTATCTAAAAACATGATGCATGCTAATAAATAGCAACTTTTACAATTGTTTATCTTTGAAGGTCGTGGAAATATTTGTGAACGAAATTTCAGTACTTGGGCTCAAGTCTAAGAATAGTTTAAAGAATGGTTGGTGAATTTTCATTTGAAATGCTATGTAGATGAAAATGAAGTAACAAAAGTTGTTTTTTCTACAAAAAACAGCAACTTACATATATGAAGTTGTAAGTTTTAGTTCTAAAGTGAACAATATAAAATAAACAGAATGTCATGTGAATCACAAACATAAATGCATACACAGTAAATGAGGACTGTAAAGAAAGAAAAGATTTGTTAGTATGGCAAATATAAGCTACATACACAGCAATTTTCGTTGCCATATCTCATTTCTAATGTAACCTAATTGAGCGGAAACCGGGAAATTGATTTTTAACCAGGTTTTCCGAGTATGATTGTTTGGCGGACGGGCCTGCGTGCAGTCGGCATAAAACTCTTAGTTTCCGCTCAATAACTTTTGTTAGGAATGAGGTATTGCGATGAAACTAGCAGGGTAGGTAGCTTATATGGAAAGGAAGTGTGGGATTGCATTTGGGGTCACTGGGGTCAAGGTCACTGTTATAGAGTTGGTTTCCGCTCAATACTTTTGTTTGGAATGAGGTATTGAGATAAAACTTGCAGGGTAGGTAGCTTATATGGAAAGGAAGCTTGGGATTGCATTTGGGGTCAGTGGGGTCAAGGTCACTGTTACTTAAAATAGAAAAAAGTTTCCGCTCAATTACTTTTGTTAGGAATGAGGTATTGCGCTGAAACTTGCAGGGCAAGTAGCTAATACGGGAAGGTAGCTTGGGAATGCATTGGGGTCACTGGGGTCATGGTCACTGTTACTAAAAGTAGAAAAACGGTTTCTGCTCAATATCTTAAGCAATAAGATATTAGAAGGAAACTTGCTGTGTAGGTAGCTTATATCAAAAGGAAGTTTGGGATTGCATTTGGGGTCACTGGGGTCAAGGTCACTGTTACTAAAAATAGAAAAAAGGCTTCTGCTATTTAACTTTAGTTGGGAATGAGATATTGTGATGAAACTTGCAGTGTAGGTAGCTTTTATGGAAAGGAAGCTTGGGATTGCATTTGTGGTCACTGGGGTCAAGGTCAGTTTTACTAAAAATAGTAAAACAGTTTCCGCTCAGTAACTTTCGATAGAAATGAGGTATTGCAATGAAACTTGCAGGGTAGGTAGCTAATATGGAAAGAAAGCTTGTGAATGCATTTGGGGTTACTGGGGTCAAGGTCACTGGGGTCAAGGTCACTGTTACTAAAAATAGAAAAAAGGTTTTTGCTCAATAACTTAAGAAGGAAACTTATTGTGTAGGTTAGCTTATATCCAAAGGACATTTAGAATTGTATTTGGGGTCACTGGGGTCAAGGTCACTGTTACTAAGTTTAGAAAAACAGCTTCTGCTCATTAACCTTAGTTACTTGCTATGTAGGTACCTTATATGTAAAGCTAAGGATTGCATGAGGTCAAGTTCAAGGTCACTGTTACTAAAACTAAAAAACAGTTTCCGCTAGGAAAACCTGGTTTTCGTGGAATTTCCGCATTTCTTGTTTCTATTTTTAGTAACAGTGACCCTAAATCCCAAGCTTCCTTTCCATATAACGTATCTAAACAGCATTTTTTGTTCCAATATCTCATTCCTAACTAAACTTTTTGAGCAGAAACTGTTTTGCACGCATGCATGCCCGCCCGCCAAAAACATAACCCAAGTTTTCCTGACTACACATTTTCATTAACAATAATTAAATCAATTATGTTATGGGTTATGTTTCGAGCATATGTGTACAATGAACATGCTGAATATGCAGCTGAAACACATAATGGTTTTACTGGTATTTGGATCGATGCCCATGTTTCTTGATTGCCTCAGACCCTTTAATACTTACCCATAGAAATATGGCAAAAATATTTGTTTCTGCAGACTCAGAAATTTCTTCTCGATCCATTCCCTGTCTACATTGTGTGAATTCCTAAGTGTAAGTTCATCAACGTCATATCGCCATGGTGTCAAGGGCTCCAAAATAATAAGATGATAGTTATGGGAAGTCTGCGCCAGCCGTACGTAGTGAGACATCGTCCAGCGCTGGATGTTTGTGTTATCGATAATGATTACATGCGCTCCGCTATCACAGAGTTGTGTCGCTTTTTCTTGACACGCTTTATGAGCATCGGGGATTTTTGCGGCATCATACCTGAAACATTTGATTATGAAGAACATAACTTCCTAGTAGTTTATTAACACAAAGGTTACACTAAAGGGACACATGGCAATCTTGAAGAACAATTTGTTTGGCAATTGACATCATTTTAGCAATGTTAGGCCATATATGACGGTCGATTTTTTGTTGTAGAGAGACCACTCTATTTTTCCTGGTTAAAACCAGTACTGTATACCTCCTGTTAGTATCGACACTTTCTCACAAGTTGAGCTCCCAGTGAGATTCGAACTCACAACTATTTATTCAAGTCGTGCTATCACACTTAAAGGAACACAGGGCTCGATTTTTAGCTCTATTAATTAAAAATCAGCAGAGCTTATGCGGTGTCCGTCTGTCTGTCCATAAACATTTTTTGCGGCGACTACTCCTCTGGAACTACTGGATGGATTTTCATGAAACTTTACAGGAATGTTGCCAATGATCTCTAGTTGATCCTGCAAAAACTCACGTTGATGTGAAATCCAAGATGGCCGCCAAAGCTAACAAGAGGGCCAAGATGGCCCTAAATCGATCAGCTGAGTACTGGCCCATTATCAAACTTCTTCGAAATCATATGGTCATATACAATATGTGCAAGTTTGGTTAAGATTGTTCAAAAGATGTGGCCTCTGTTGTGTTAACTACATTGATATAAAGACTCTGACAAAGTTTGGTAAATATCAAATACAAAATGAAGATGCTAGAGTGTAACACCTGGGGCAGGGCCAAATGTGACCCCAGGGCTACATGTAATACATGAGACTGTGTACCTTGTGGTTTCAGAGAAGAAGATTTTTTAAGTGTTTTCCTATACAAGTCTATGTAAAACATGTGACCCCTGGGGCAGGGCCAAATGAAATGTGACCCCAGGGTCACCATTTGAATAAATTTGGTAAAGGACCATAAGCTCATAGTAAATGCAAAATATTAAACCTCTGGCTCTTGTAGTTTCAGAGAAGAAGATTTTTAAATATTTTACTATATAAATCTATGTAAAACTGTGACGCCCGGTACGTGGCCAAATTTGACCCCAGGGTCACCATCTGAACAAACTTGGTAAAATGAATGAATGAATAGTGTTTTACGGCACGTCGACACAAAAAAATAGGTCATATTGTGCGCAAAAACTGAAGAAAGATGAAGAAATGAAGTAGTAATTAAACAAGAGGGTCAGGATGGCCCTAGATCGCTCACCTTGTAATCATGCATTAAGCTGCTGTGACTAGTCTGGCATGGGTATTTGTCCCACTTTCTTCTATGAATGAGATTTCATCAAAATGAGTGGGGGTAATTTTGGTAAAGATCAGATAAAAAATGAAGTAGCTACAGATTTAACAAAGGAAAATACAATATAGCATTTTTCAACAAATCAAGGGCCATAACTCTGTCGTTATTAACAAAATCTAGCTGGTTTTCGAACCTGTCCAAGATGTCATTGATATACCGCGATTTGCACAACTAGACATTATACTGAGGCTTCCTGCCAAATTTCATAGAAACCCAACAATGCATTTAGGAGGAGTAGCGCCAACAAGAAATATAAAGTAAAAATGTCAAGAGGCTGCAACTCCATCAAAAATCAGCGAACTTGAACAAAAGCGTGACATGCACAACTGGACATCATACCGATATTTCCTGCCAAATTTCGTCGAAATCCAACAAGGCGTTTAGGAGGAGTAGCGCCGACAAGAAAAATGTCAAGGGGCCGTAACTCCATCAAAAATCAAAAACTAGAAAAAAACACAATAGGCACAACTAGAAATTATACCAATGCTTCCTGCTAAGTTTCGTCAAATTTCGTTAAAAAAAATTGGAAAAAACTGCTTAAAATTGATATTAACAATCTGGTATAATTTGGTAAATATCAGATGAAAAATGAAGGCCTTATCATATTAACGAGGCAAAATATAGGATTTTTAACTAAATCAAGAGCCATAACTCCGCTTTAACTAGTCCGATCTGGCTGGTTTTCGAACTTGTCCGAGCTTTCATTGACATCAACAATCTGTTAAAGTTTGGTAAAGATCAGATGAAAAATGAAGGCCATATCGTCTTAACGAGGCAAAATATAGCATTTTTAACTAAATCAAGGGCCATAACTCCGCTGTTACTGGTCCGATCTGGTTGGTTTTCGAACTTATCCGAGCTTTTATTGACACTAACAATGTGGTAAAGGTTGGTAAAATCGAATGAAAAATGGAGGCCCTATCGTCTTAACGAGGCAAAATATAGCATTTTTAACTAAATCAAGGGCCATAACTCCGCTGTTACTGGTCAGATCTGGCTGGTTTTCGAACTTGTTCGAGCTGTCATTGACATTAACAATCTGGTAAAGATCGGATAAACAAGAGGACGCTCTACTGGCTCTAGATAAAGTTTATGTATAAGGGGCCATAACTCTTTCAAATATCGTTCAACCAGAACATGGTGAAGATATACGCAACTAGGCTTGGTACTGATTGTCCCTGACAAGTTTCGCTGAAATCCAGCCAGAGGTTCAGGAGAACTAGTCTGTACAAAGTTAGTGTATTAAAACCTTTAAGGGGTCATAACTCTGCCAAAATTCATTCAACCAAAACACGGCAATGACAGGTGCAACTAGGCTTGGTACTGATCATCCCCATCAAGTTTCGTTGAAATGCAGCAAGGAGTTCAGAAGAGACTAATCTGGACAATGTTTGGCTATTAAAACATTTAAAGGGACATAACTCGGCCAAAAATCATTCAACCCGAATATGGCGACGATATGCACAACTAGGCTTGATACTGATCATCCTTTTCAAGTTTCGTTAAAATCCAGTCAGGGGTTCAGGAGAACTAGCCCGGAAAATGTTTGTGTATCAAAAATCTTTAAAGGACCATAACTCCATCAAAAATCTGTTAACCGGAATGCCACGATGATATGCACAACTATGCTTGCTGCTGATCATCCCTGTAAAGTTTCATTGAAATGTGGGGAGGCATTCAGGAGAACTAGTCCAGACAAAGTTTGTGTATTAAAACCTTTAAAGGGCCATAACTCTGCCAAAAATCATTCAATCGGAACACGGCAATGATTTGCACAACTAGACCTGATACTGATCAACCTTGTCAAGTTTCGTTAAAATCCAGCCAGGGGCTCAGGAGAAGTAGCCCGGAAAATGTTTGTGTATCAGAAACCTTTGAAGGACCATAACTCCACCAAAAATCTGTAAACTAGAACGCGACGATGATATGCACAACTATGCTTGGTGCTGATCATCCCTGTAGTTTGGTTGAAATGTGAGGAGACATTCAGGAGAACTAGTCCAGACAAAGTTTGTGTATTAAAACCTTTAAAGACATAACTCTGGCAAAATCATTCAACCAGAACACGGTGACCAAATGTACAACTAGGCTTGGTACTGATCATCCTTGAAAAGTTTCACTGAAATCTGGCCAAATGAAGGCCATTTCTTCTTAATGAGGCCAAAATATAGCATATTTCAGAAAATCAAGGGCCATAACTCTGCTGTAAATTGTCCAATCTGGCTGGGATTGAGATTTGTTGGAGCTTTCATTGATAGTAACAATCTGGTAAAGTTTGGTAAAGATCGAATGAAAAATGAAAGCCCTATCATATTAACGAGGCAAAATATAGCATATTTAACTAAATCAAGGGCCATCACTCCGCTGTTCTGGTGCAATCTGGTTGGTTTTCGAATTTTTCCGAGCTTTCATTTATATTAACAATCTGGTAAAGTTTTGCAAAGATCGGACAAAAAACGAAGGCTCTATCGTAATATAGCATTTTTAACTAAATCAAGGGCCACAACTCCGCTGTTGCTTGTCCGATCTGGCTGGTTTTCGAACTTGTCCAAGCTTTTATTGATATTAACAATCTGGTAACGTTTGGTAAAGATTGGATGAAAAATGAAGACCCTATCGTCTTAACGAGGCAAAATATAGCCTGTTTAACTAAATAAAGGGCCATAACTCCGCTGTTGCTAGTCCGATATAGCTGGTTTTCGAACTTGTCCGAGCTTTCATTGATATTAACAATGTGGTTAAGTTTGGTAAAGATAAGATGAAAAATGAAGGCCCTATCATCTTAACAAGGCAAAATATAGCATTTTGAACTAAATCAAGGGCCATAACTCCGCTGTTACTGGTCCGATATGAATGGTTTTCGACCTTGTCCGAGCTTTCATTGATATTAACAATCTGATAAAGTTTGGTAAAGATCGGATGAAAAATGAAGGCCCTATCGTCTTAACAAGGCAAAATATAGCATTTTTAACTAAATCAAGGGCCATAACTCCGCTGATACTGGTCCGATCTGGCTGGTTTTCGAACTTCTCCGAGCTTTCATTAATATTAACAACCTATTAAAGTTTGGTAAAGATCTGATAAAAAATGAAGGCCCTATCGTCTTAAAGAGACAAAAGTTAACGGACGACGGACGGACGAACGACGGAGGACACACCATCCCATAAGCTCTGCTGGCCGTTGGCCAGTAGAGCTAAAAATGAACGCCCTATCGTCTTCAAGAGGCAAAATATAGCATTTTTAATTAAATCAAGTGCCATAACTCCGCTGTTACTGGTCCGATTTGGCTGATTTTCGAACTTGTCCGAGCTTTCATTGACATTAACAATCTGGTAAAGATTGGTAAAGATCAGGTGAAAAAAAGAACGCCCTATCGTCTTAACGAGACAACAGTTAATGACGGACGGACAACTTGGCATCCCATAAACTCAAAAAAGGACTCAACATCTTAATTATATGCAAGCAGGTTTAAAGTCAAAATATTACTGGATAGGTTAATTTCAATGCTTGATACACACATCAAAATGATACTGGAGAGGTTAATTTCAATGCTTGATACACACATCAAAATGATACTGGAGAGGCTAATTGCAATGCTTGATACATCAAAATTGCCGTGTGTTAGGGACGTTTTTATTGTACAAATAGCCATAAAACACAACACAAACAAGCTAATCTTTAAACGTCAACCTTTTCTACAGATTTGCTCATACTGAATACAAATAATAGATTTCTATTATGTATAACGCTATCTATAGTAAAATATTCTAGATGTGTTCGTTAGTAAGGCTTGCAGTGGGATGGTCACAACATGCCAACTTATGGGGGAGAATAAATGTGTCATCGCAAAGGTGAATGAAAAAAAAAATTAGACACTTACACATAGTTTCCTTCTGAATCGTTGAAGAAATGGTCAGCAGAACACACTTCCGCCTGCGGATATACAAGCTGTAACGCTTTAACAAGTGTGGACTTCCCGCAGCCCGGCAGACCTCTCATAACAAATATGGTGTGAGACCGCCGAACAAAATCTACTGTATCTTTATCTGAGAGAAAAGGGAACTTGTCAAATCCAAAAACTTCTGATACCTGAAATGATACCTGAAATGAAAAATTTCAAAATTGATGTAACAGGTTTGAGACATCTAAACTAAATCTACTGTGTCTTTATCTGAGAGGAATGAATGAATGGTGTTTTACGGCACGTCGACACATAAATAGGTCATATTGTGCGCAAAAACTGATGAATGATGATGAAATGAAGGATTAATTAAAAATTAATGTAAATATATAAAGATATAACTATTTACAAGTAAGGGATGATATGGTAGTAATATAAACTATATATGTAAATCAACAAATGTCCGAAAACGGGTATATAAAGAAGTCAATATATACAAGAACATATTATAATGATTTATATAGTCTGACTTCCTTCAGGAAATCTAAAACTAGACTAAAATCTATAGTATTAAATAACTCGGTCATAGTATTAACATTAGTACCTTTGACGCATAGGATCAAAGTCTACACACTCCAGCAATATGTGTTTGACCGTTAACGATGCAAAGCAGGGAATACATTCTGGTAATTGCTCACCTTGTAATAAATATGAATGAGTATAACGTGTATGCCCTATTCTGCACCGGGCTAGGACAACTTCCTCTCGACGAATGGGTCTACTAGAATAACGCCATTCTCCGAGTAAAGGCCCCGGTTTCATTGAATGGAGTTTATTGTTAACTGACAAATCCCAAGCGGTTTGCCAAGAGTTACGAATATATGTGTTAATACAACTTTTAAAATCAGTATAAGGTAATTTGGTATTAGATATATGTAAATCTAATGCTGCCTTAGCAGCACTATCAGCTCTATCATTACCACGTATTCCTACATGGCTTGGAAGCCAGCAGAAAATAATAACATTATCAATTATAAGAGAATTGTATTTTTCTAAAAGTTGAAGCACAACTGGGTTATCATGTTTCATATTACCCAGTGCTTGAAGAGATGAAAGGGAATCAGAAAATCATACAAAATGGTCATCATCAGATTCCTGAATATAATTTAAGGCAAGTTCAATTGCCTTAAGTTCAGCTGAAAAAATAGAGGCCTTGTCAGGCAGGCGGCTCTTTATACTGTGTTGGTGAATAACAGCTGCTGCAGCTACCTTATCTCCATCTTTAGAACCATCTGTGTATATATGTTGAAAGTTACAGTATTTCGATTTAATTTCATTAAATTTGCTTTGAAAGACAGTAGAGTCTGTACTGGATTTGTTACCATTACAAAGATCAAAAATACTTGTTGGTGTTTCCAAAGTCCACGGTGGAATTTGTGGTACTTTGTACTTGGCAATTAAATTTAGGTCGATTTCAGTGTCTCTTAATTTTGGGTTAATACGAAGACTAAATGATCGAATGGCCTTCGGTTTTTTGATCAAAAAGAGGTTTATAACTTGGATTAAAAACATTATCGAAAGTTGGGTTTGAAGGGTTAGACTTTAATTTAATGGCGTATTGAAGGGCTAATTTGTCCCGTCTATGAGACAGTGATGGTTCATTAGCTTCAACATATAGACTTTCGGCTGGTGATGTACGAAAGGCACCTAAGGCGAGTCGTAATCCTTGATTATGTATAGGATCGAGCATCTGCAAGTACGACTTGCGAGTCGATCCATATACTATCGAGCCGTAGTCCAACTTGGATCTGATAAGAGATCTGTAAAGTTGCAAGAGGACTTTACGATCTGCTCCCCAGTTAGTGTTTGCAACAACTTTAAGTAAATTAAGAGCTTTAAGGCACTTGGCCTTCAAGTATTTAAGTTGTGGTATAAAGGTTAATTTACGGTCAAAAATAAGACCAAGGAATTTTGTCTCATCCACTACTGGTATTGGTGAGCCATCCAGTGTTAGATGAGGGTCTTCATGATGTTTACGTAGTTGACAAAAATGCATACAATTAGTTTTAGATTTAGAAAATTTAAAACCATTTTCATCAGACCAGGTCTGAAGTTTATTGAGACATTGTTGAAGTTGTCTCTCAATAGTGTTCATGTTTTTTGCACGATAACATATAACAAAGTCGTCAACAAATAGAGAGCAATCCACACCAGGATTGATGCATTTAACTATACTATTAATTTTTATATTAAAAAGGGTGACAGGGAGTATGCTGCCCTGTGGCACACCCATCTCCTGTTCATGAATGTCAGAGAGGGTTGAACCCATTCGGACACGAAACTATCTATCATCTAAGAATTTCTCTATAAAAATGGGTAATCGGCCACTTAGAGACCAAGGTCATGAAGATCATTCATAATACCGTACTTCCATGCAGTATCATAAGCTTTCTCCAAGTCAAAAAATACAGCGACCAGATGTTCTTTTTTTCTGAAAGCTTCCCTAATAAACGATTTCAAATCGTATGAGATTGTCTGTTGTGCCTCGTTCCAGAATCCACTTTGGTACTTTGTTATCAGTTTGTTGGACTCCAGGTACCAAATGAGTCTCTCATTAATCATTCGTTCCATGGTTTTACATATACAACTCGTTAAAGCGATTGGGCGATAATTTACTGGGTCCGTATGATACTTTCCAGGTTTGGGGACTGGAATATCGATTGCTTCCCGCCAAGAATCGGGGAAGTTTCCGGTCACCCAAACCTTATTAAATATATCAAGAAGGGTAGAGAGACGGGATTCAGGTAAATGTTTTAGTAATTGATAATGGATATCAGGACCAGCTGATGTATCATGAGCCTTTTTAAGGGACTCTCGGAGTTCTTTGAGAGTGAATAGTTTATTGTATTTCTCCAAGTTTTTTGACTTGAAGTTCAGCTTCTTCTGTTCTTTTAGTTTCTTATTTTTCAGAAAATTTGATTGACAAATTTCAGAAGAAGAATTCTGCCAAAGTGTTTGTAATATCTTTGACAGACGTTATATCTTCATTATCTATTTTAAGATGATTTACAGAACTAGAATTACCTTTACCGCTTATTTTCCGGACCATGTCCCATGTCTTCTTAAGAGATGAGCGAGAATTCAGCCTAGAGACGTAAAATCTCCAGGATTTCCTCTTGCTATCCTTAATAGTACGACGGGCTTTCGCACGAAAAACTCTAAAGTTATCTAAATTTGTTTGAGTTGGCCGCAAGTTAAAATTATTTAATGCAGCTTTACGATCGTTGACTGCCTTTTTGCAGTTGAGGGCCGATATTTTCAAGAAATATGGGGAAGTGGTCACTTCCACAGAGGTCGTCTCCAACACTCCACGAAAAATCCATGAAAAGCGTTGGATAGCATATTGTTAAATCAATGGAAGAATGAGAGCCTGTAGCAGGATGTAAATAAGTATGTGACTTATTATTAAAAAGACACAAATTGTTTTTGGCTAAGAAATCCTCAATTTTCTTGCCTTTATCGTTTATATCTTTACAACCCCAGATGTAGTTGTGTGCATTAAAAAAGCCCAAGAGTATAAAAGGTGATGGCAATTGTGCAACTAGGTGATTGAGATCTTTAGGGTCTAGTGAAGAACTAGGTGGTAAATATAAGGAACATATTGTTAGGACTCTGTGCATTGTAACACTGACCGCAATAGCTTGCAAATTTGTTTTTAACGCAACAAGTCTGTGAGGAATGTTTCGATTAACGATTATCAAAACTCCACCAGTCGCCTTGTCCATGGTATCACAAATATGATCGTATAATGAGTATTGTTTAAAAGATACCTTATCACTTGTCTTCAAGAATGTTTCTTGAAGACAAAAGGCAATAGGGTTGTGTTCATTCAAAATTAAGCTGATTTCATCATAATTTGGTTTCAAACCTCGACAATTCCATTGAATGATCTTACTAGTTTTACCCATTATTTAGCGCTAAGGCGATTTTTAATTTTATTTTTATTTTTGGCCTTAGATTTAGGAGAGGTCTTAGGAGACTCAAGCAGCGACATCTCCACTGATGAATCCTCCTCCCTTGAAGAAGTCAGCTGAAGTGGCACCTCAAATAACTTTTCATGAGAGGATGGAAGTGGCAGTGCAGCTGCTGGCTCTGAAATGTCCATGAGCTGTTCGAATTTGTTATGCAGCTCAATAGGGCCGTTAGACACCTTTGGCTGCTCCTTGTGCTCCCTAGTTGGAGAAGCACTAGGCTTTCCAACTTCCTTAGTTGGAGCAGCACTAGGCCTTCCAACCGAGGAAGTATTAGGCTTAACGACTGGGGAACTACTAGACTTCACAGTCTTAGAATAACCCGCTTTCCAATTCTGAGAAATTGACATGCTCTTGACATAATGCCACAGCTTGCCAATTTTGTGTTTGATTTAAATGAAAAAGTTTGATTAGGTGAAAAGATTAATTTTGGTTTGTTAAGTTGTATTTGTTGACTTTTGTTTGGATTTGATACTGAGGAAGTATTCTTTGTATTTTGAATTTCTGACTGTCTGCGTATTGCGTACTTGCATCCCTGCATTCTGTGTGTTGCTGTTGTTTTGAGAATAGATGCGTAAGAGGTCGGACTTGAAATTTTATATTTTTCTTCAATCAATTTTCTTGCTTCTGGAAAGGGAATGTTTTGTGTATATTTAACTGTTATGATTTCTTTTTTAAATTTTTCACATAATTTTGAATTTGCGTGATGTCCTAGACCGCAGTTGGTACATTTGAGGTCGTTAGGACAATCTGATTCGTTATGCTTAAATGCAGACTCGCCACATTTACCACAACGTTCTTCTTTAGTACACCTGGAGTTGTGGTCCCCAAAGGCAATCTGCAATTGCAGATATGCCACCTTTATTGTTCTTGGTAAGACGGGTGTTGCAAATGTGAGGATGATAGTATTTGTACTGATAATTTTATCATTCCTCTTTATGGTTATTCGGCGAGCCGCGGTTACCAACTGTGGCGCAAGCGCGTTAATAATTTCTTCTTCAGGTACTCCGGAGAGATCCGGGCACCTGATGACACCTTTGGAGATGTTCATAGAGGTGTGAGCGTAACATTTGACTTTGGTGTTTAAAATTTGTTTAATTGCTAATAAATTGTCAGAGTGAGATTTTTTTTCAGTTTCAATAAGTAGAGTTTTGTTTTTTAATTTTTTTGATTTGTTTGACATGTCCAGCGATGGATTGGATAGTTTTCTGGATGACAAAAGGTGACATATCTGTAACAGGCCTTTCCCCGTCTTCCGATTTGATGATGAGAAAACGAGGAAAGGACTGGTTGATCACTGGTTCTTCAGTATCAGATTCATGTTCTGTTTTTTTCTGTTTGTTAGTAGTTTGTGCGTTTTGTGATGCCATGATCGGCGTTAAAAATTCATCTTCTACGCTTCTCACCCACCTCGGAGTCCAACAAGGGGACAATTGCTGTGGATATCCAACAGTCAAAATGCCAAGAATACGTAGAAGGTATACTCATATAAAGCTAACGCATCAGACCCCCCCCCCCCCCCCCCCCCCCATACCACCCAGTGGACATAACCCCTTAACTGAAAAGTCAAAGAGCCGCACTTATGTTCCGCTTAAAAAGTGGCACGAGTATAGCCATATAGCGTTTTGAAATACACGATTAGCCCATGCGCCACCGCCATAAAAGACCCTATCTATATAATGTTTAAAGTAGAACAATATAAATGGTAAGTAAGATACAGTGTACTGGTACAGTCTGAATAATAAGGTCAGATCTCTTATAGCTGGCGTGACAAACCGATTGATCAGATCGGGCCAAATCTGACCACCCGTCTAGTTGAAGTCCGGACCAAAGTGGTGTGTTGCAACGTGGAGATAACTACCAGATCTCCTCGCCACTCAACCACCAGGACTCCCTTCTCCAACGACACGGGTCGCCACCCACGGTCAACAGGTGGGTTACCATTTCTTGTGTGGGGGGAGGGGGTGTCCTACCCCTCTGCTAAGTAACGAGCAGTCGGTTGATTCTTATCACCCCACCACCGACTGGGGGGTTATCTGAGAGGAAAGGGAACTTCAAATCAAATCCACAAAATTCAGAGCGTATGCATATTACTCACATCTATTTTATCCCCAGGTTCTGCCACAGGCTCTGTGCATTCTGTCGCATCTGGTATGTGTTGTTTCCTCTTGTCTTTTGTGGGAAGTAGTACTGATGTCTTTAACAGAGGCTTCAATAAGAAATCAGAATTGTTTAATAAGATACTCAATGCAATATAGCAATATATGTCCCCTACTACCATATAGCGCTTTCGTGATCTAGAATGCAAACATGTGACGTTGAAACCTTCTTGCCTGTCTCACCTATCCAAAGGCTCAATTCTCACTGGTAGTTCGGCTTTTAAGTGAGAATGTGTCGATTCTTAAGCAAAATAACACTACAAAATAACACTACAAAACTGTTTATCAAAACTCTATCCAGGTGATCAGATCATAACGTATAAGTACCGATTAAAAGTACAGGTTTATTCATGAATTCTTAAATTCACGGATTCTTAAAATATCCATGACTGAATATGCATAAAATGAATATGAGTTGATAACTCTTTATTCGACGCTCCAGTTTTGAGCTTTGGCCTGGCTGGTAAAAGGAGGCCTGGCTGGTTAAACCATTTATCGCATAACTTACGGTGTGGGAGTGGAATAACACCCTTCTATATTTTCGATATACCACTATAGTACTAGTTATAGTACGCTCTGTCAAAGAAAATAGATAATGAATATGATCCAATTCCCATGGTTTATGTCGGTTTCGCATGTTAAGCGACAGGCAAAATGCAATAAAAGTCGATATGTGAGTTATGTGATAAATAGAATCTAACATTCGTTCTCATTCATTATTGAATTTATTAAACTTGTTAGAAAAATGATATAATGCTCGGCTCTTTATTATATCATCCCGTTTAATAAATTCAATAATGAATGAGTACTCATGTAAGATCCTCTATCTATATTATGTTTGTAGAGTTTGAATTCGCAAATTATGTAAGTTATATTTATACCTCGTTGTCAGTGGGTTTGGAAATGGTGTACCGGTACATATGTTTACATAATTGGCTATGGTTTAAGCGGGATAGCTCCTTTAAGGATGGCAGGAGGTTATAGTACTGGTAGGATGGCAGGAGGTTACAGTACTGGTAGGATGGCAGGAGGTTACAGTACTGGTAGGATGGCAGGAGGTTACAGTACTGGTACTGCCCAGGAAAAGTGGGTGTCTGCCTTCACCACTAAAAGCAATGGTCATTTATAGCCTAAAATATGCTGAAAATTACGTTAAACACCAAACAAACAAACCATCATTAACCTGTCAGAGTAACATAACATACATTGTATATAATAAGTATCCTCGTTGCATAGCCATAGCAACCATTTTTTGTCTAAATGAAATTTCCATTTATTGAAGAATCAGCCACTGCAGCTGAAAATCTGAGTTGTATGCAGTCCACAATGAACAGTTAACAACCTATTGTTTGGGGCACTTGTTTCAGCCAAAGGTTTTTTGAACTTTTAAGATAAAATTAATCTACTACCTAAATAAGTTGTATATCAGTGAAACAGACATTTTTAGTGGTAAATAAAAATACCTTATTTTTCAAAATTGGTTGAGAAATAAAAATTTCATGTGCGAAAGCTGTTTTTGATGTTTCTGCTGCATGAAAAATTTGAAAAATATGTTTTTTTAGAAATTTTATCCAAGAATGGTTTAAAATTGTTGGATAGCAGTAAATTAAGACACCCTGAAAGTTTTATAGCAAAATATGAAGGATTACTGAAGTTATTTGAGATTTCGTAATTTTCTGCTGTCCCACCAACAGTCTAAAGCCTAAAATATGCTGAAAATTACGTTAAACACCAATCTGCTGTTCCTATTTACATAGGAAAACCCCATCAAGAAATCATTTTGGCCATAAAATATTTATTTCTCAACCAATTTTCAAAAGTAATGTAGTTTTATTTACCACTAAAAATACCAGTTCTAATGATATATAACTGATGTACGTATTATTTAAATTGCTCAAGTTACTTCAGAAAAACCGTTGGCTGAAACAAGCGCCCCAAACAATAATAAAAAACACTAGAAATTTAGATTTGATTGATGACACTTTAGGGCAGGTTAAAAAAAAATGAGACCAAAGTATGACATGGTGGGGTCACACTAGCGGATACAGGGGGGGGGGGGGGGGGGGGGGGGGGGGGGGGGCGCACCCGGCGCGCGCACCCCCCTAAAAGTTCCGGATCATACATGTATGTCCATGTTACTGTAGATAAAATATCAAACAATTTCGATGCACGCCCTCAGTATAAAGAAAATTTTGCTCGCTTGACGCATAATGGCTAATGAGTCGTTTAATTAACACATTGTTAAATCCTTTTATTTGAAAACGGACTTTTTTTACCCTACATATTTTAAACCATTCTTGTATATCAGCTTCGCTCGCTCGACGCATAATCTTAAACCAAAATCTTACGCCCCCCCATCAAACAATTTCGATGCACACCCTCAGTATAAAACATTTTCTCACTCGCTTCGCTCGCTCGACGCGTAATGGCTAATGAGTCGTTTAATTAACACATTGTTAAATCCTTTTATTTGAAAACAGACTTTTCTACCCTATCAATGCACTACCGCAACCGTTTTGTGGGGCTAGAAACGGACCCGAAAACTGACAAAAATTTTACACACCCCCTCAAACAATTTCGATGCACACCCTCAGTATAAAAAAAATTATCGCTCGCTCGACGCATAATGGCTAATGAGTGATTTAATTAACATATTGTTAAGTCCTTTTATTTGAAAACGGACTTTTTTACCCTATCAATGCACTACCACAACCGTTCTATGAGGATAGAAACGGTCCCGACTATTGACCAAAATCTTACGCACCCCCTAGGCTGAAATCCTGGATCCGCCCCTGGGTCAAAATTAAATATAACTTTCAACCTTTACTTTCCATCATAAAATTAGTGGCACATAATTATTCTAGTTTACAAAAATACTAAGGTATTTCATATAACATAAAACAGTTTTTTGAAATTAACATTTGATGGGAAATCAAAAAAAAAAAATCAAATGATAAATGCCTTTTTCACAGCTTCAACATTATCAAAAAGAAACAGAGCCATATTATTTCTTTCTCGTGTGATAAAGGATACATGGTAAATGCACTGATGATTATAAGATAAATATTATTTGTATTATGCTAAAACAAGAAATGTCACAGTAAGTAACAAATGCCGTAGGTGTGACCTTGACCTTGGAGCAATATGAAACCAACAGATATATTTACAAATAATAAAAAAATATATATATATGAGCCGCAACATACGAAAACGTCCCTTCGGACGTTTAAATGACAACGTCATAAAGTAACAATTTATGACGTCGGCCGGTAATCCATTAATTACTAATCATTTCTCGTCACTTCCGTGTTTTACCAATTATTATATCATAGGGAATATGTTTTCTTAATATAAATAGTTGATGCTTTAGAAAATGGTAATTGCTTATGTCTTTTGTTGTTATTTAATCAACGACGTCGTCCAAGACGCCGACGTCAACATCGAAATTAATGTTTAATACAATCTTTAATTTGCAAATTGAGATAAAATCACTTTTAATTAAGATATCAACATAAAATAAAGAGATGTTAGAAGAAAAAATCAACGTGTTTCATAAACATCAAAAAATATAAAATGTCAAAATTTTGTCTGAAGGGTCGTTTTCGCGTGTTTCGGCTCATATATATATATATATTTAAAAAATATATATATATTTATATATATATATATATTATTAAAAAATAAATCAAATAAAAAAAAAATAAAAAAATAAAAATTTAAAAAAATAAATAAAACAAATAATAAAAATAAAAATTTAAAAAATTAAAAATAAAATAAAATTTAAAAAAAAAAAAAAAAATTGAATACAATTTTAAAAAAAATATATATATATAAAAAAAATAAAAAATTATAAAAAAATTTTTTCAAAAAATCACAAAAAAAAAATCACAAAAACATTAAGAAATAAATGAAAGAAGTTATTTGAAAATCCATCCAGGAATACCAGAGTTATTGTCTCACACAATTTGACCTCTAAGTGTGACCTTGACCTTGGGACCACAGACCTGGATTTGCGCTCGACACATCGTCTTATTGTGGTGAGCACTTGTGCCAAGTAATTTGAAAATCCATCTAGGAATGCCAGAGTTATTGACCGGACACGATTTGACCTTTGACCTATGTGTGACCTTGAAGCCACGGACCTGGATTTTGTGCGCGACACATCATGTTGTTGTAGTGAGCACTCGTGCCAAGTTAATTCAAAATCCGTCAAGAAATGCCAGTTATTGACCAGACATGATTGGACCTATGACCTCTAAGTGTGACCTTGACCTTAGAGCGACGGACCTGGATTTTGTGCGCACATGTCGTCTGGTTGTGCTGAGCACTTATGCCAAGTTATTTGAATATCCGTCCAGGAATGCCAGAGTTACTGACTGGACACAATTTGACCTTTGACCTCTAAATGTGACCTTGACCTTGGAGCCACGGACCTGGGTTTTGTGCACGAAACATCCTCTAGTCGTGGTGAGCAATTGTGCCAAGTTATTTGAAAATCTGCCCATGAATGTCAGAGTTATTAACCGGACACGAAAGCACTTTGTTTTGACCTTTGACCTCTAAGTGTGACCTTGACCTTGGAGCCACGGACCTGAGTTTTGTGCGCGACACGTCGTCTAGTTGTGGTGAGCAATTGTGCAAAGTTTTTTGAATATCTGTCCATGAATGTCAGAGTTATTAACCGGACACGAAAGCACTTTGTTTTGACCTTTGACCTCTAAGTGTGACCTTGACCTTGGAGCCACAGACCTGGATTTTGTGCGCGACACATCGTCTTACTGTGGTGAGCAATTGTGCAAAGTTATTTGAAAATCCATCCATTATTGTCAGAGTTATGAAGCGGACACGATTGTACAGACGAACGGACAACCTTTGACCTCTAAGTGTGACCTTGACCTTAGAGTCACGAACGGACAGACAGTGCGACTACTATATGCCACCCTTCGAGATAAAAAAAGGTTTGCATTTTTTCTGATTTTTCAAATATTGTGTCCGTTATAGGGCGCTACTGTGCACATGGATTTGACTCTCTAGTTATAAAGGGAAAGTACATGAAAAGTGTTGTCAACTGACCGGACTTCATGAATTTCTATTAGTTGAATGAATGAATGAATGATGTTTTACGCCACGTCGACACATAAATAGGTCATATTGTGCGCAAAAACTGACGAAAGATGAAGAAATGAAGGATTAATTAAAAATTAATGTAAATATATAAAGATAAAACTATTTACAAATACGGGATGATATGGTAGTAATATAAACTATATTTCTATTAGTTGCAAAGAGCCATAATTGTGTTAACCCTTAGCTTGCTACATATATATAATGGACTGATCTCTTTCTTTAAATTAAGATCATTCCATTTATGTGACAAACTGGTGTTTTGGGGAAATGACTGATCAGCAGATGGAGTCATTGTAAATACTCGCAGGCTGATCTAGGTTTACAATGGGCACAAAGGCTATTATAGTCTTGCATAGCAGGTTAAGGGTTAACATTCAATAAAGATTTCAGAGTGGCCATGATGATAATGAAGACACTGATTATGCAAACATTATATGAATCGGAGTAACCAATATTAGCAATGTTGAATAACACAAGCGCAAAATTTTACGTATATCTTGATGCTGCCGTCACCATCGCTGTAATGTATAATTTTCACTAGTTTCATCAACCACATATTAACATATACTCAAAGGAAAAAGAAACGCATCATTGGTATTTCCGCTATATATTGTATGTTTAACATGTTTAATATGCTACTGCTAATCGAATGGTACAGGGCGACATTAGGCAAGTTCTATCGGAACACCGATGTTTACACCTTTAAAGTTTCATTATCGACAGAATGAGCATTTGGCTCAAGCAGGTGAGCAAACTTAGGCTTTAAACGTTGCAATCACTTAACATTGAACACAATACTGAAACGGATTGACTTTCTCAAGCGAAACTTCAACATTTATGAATTTCGTGTAACCAAAGTATACTTAAAAAGATCTAATACATGACAGAGTTGCCCTTCCTGTAATTAACTGTAGTCCCATTTTGTACAAAACACGTTGAGATATATCTGGAATATTACGTGGAATTAGGTGTATATAATAGTGTAGTATAGGCAAATTTTTGATCATGCAATTTTTTTTGCTTTCAGTATAACTTGCCTCAAGCTTTTGTGTCAACTCTTCAGTTTGGTTTTGTGCTGTTTTGATATCAGAACTCCCTTTTCCAAGCTGATCGTTGTCTTTCTCTGATCCATCAGGTCTGTCAACTTCCCATAAAGAACGACATAACCTACACAGTGCCTGTAAAGGAAACATACTAATACTCAATCTTGACTGTATTGGTAATGAAGGATCAAACAAGAACGAGGTTTATTACGTAACATATTTTGGTCCTGGCAATGGACATTTCAGGCCATCTGCAGTCTGCGATCTGGCTGATTATCAAACTTGACCCAGAATTTATCAATCCAAACTCCATTAGTATAGACACAATATAACGGCTTTAAAGGGACACACAGAAATCTTGAAATATTTAGGGAGAAAAAAAAGGGTCTGTTTCTGGTCTTTTTTCCCCAAAAAGAAGCGTTTCTGGTCTTTTTCCCCAAAAAAGTAACATAGGTCGGTAGAAAAATATCTTTTTAAACTTTTTAGGGCACAATTTTTTTTTTTTAGAATTCATCCTTACTATACAAAATTGAAATCAAGAACATCAAAAGCATGTTTACTTGAACCTATTACATAATATGAGTGTTCTACAACACTTACATGCCTTAAAAACCTTAAAAAAAATAATATACATGTATATAACACATTTTATTTTTTTGTGCCCTAAAAGTTTAAGGCTCTTTTTTTTGCCTTATCAAGCATTAAAATTAGCATCTTGATTTATTTATTCATTGTCATTTCGACTTTAAACCTGCTTGTATATAATTAAATAAAATGTTGAGTTTTCATTTTTTCTTCTTTTCTACCATAATTTTAAATATATTATTGATGCAATATTATCAACAATTAATAATATGCAAAAACAATTTGCTTTATAATATTCTTATTCTATTCTTATAATATTAATGATTGAACCACTTCACTTTATGTAGAAAAATTAACGAGACGCTGTGAGATTTTTAAAAAATTTAAGATTGCCATGTGTCCCTTTAACCAGCCAGACCAAACCCCCAAAACCAGAGAGTTGAAGTAAGAGTAACCTATATGAATAATTAATTTTACATATATTCAAATATGGGTATTTTAAGAACCCATTAATAAACCTACACTTTTAATTGGCACATATATATTTTAATTAGTATATAATGGCCTGACCATCTGGACAAGAGTTTTGATAATTGGTTTTATATCCATCACTACAAAACAGTTCTTCCAAACTTTAAGCATGTGCTCAGGTCATAAAATAATGCATGTGCCTATTTAAATTCTAGATTTATTCACGGAAAATTTGACGCTTCTGCAATGATAACAATATAGGCTGGCTGGATGCGGTGCATACGCCATAGAATTACCGGAATAGACCTATTTACCGAAATAGACCGGAATATATCATAGAATTTTTATAATTGATACATGCTAAAATATTGATAGAATACATTACTTACAGTATTAGTTCTAGATTAATGATAATGTAATAGTAACGATACAATTTTTTTATATTTGTTAGTTTGTTTTCATTATTTTATGTGATTCTTACGGATGGCGGGAGGTGTACAGTACTGGTTCTACCCAGGAAAAATGGGTGGTCTGCCTCCATCACAAAAAATCGACCGTCATATATAACCTTACATGTGTTGAAAATGACGTAAAACACCATACAAACAAACAAACAAACAAACATTCATCATTTTATGAATATTTAAAAATAAATTGCTAATAAATTTTCAAACGTGTTTTTTTTTATACATTTGTATTGCGTTTTCATTATTATGTGAATATTGGTAAAAATAAATATTTGACTTTACGGAGGATTTCATCTTAAGCCGGTGCTAGGAGGCGTGAGAGGTGTTGCATCTTATAATTACTTCTCATGAACAGACTCCATAAAACCAAGTCTGCTGTTTTTCTCTCTTGTTTGTGTTTGCTGCTTCCAAGGGATCACTTTATCAGTATTTTATTTTATTGACATTCACACTAGCGTTGGTTTAGTGCAGTGTGACGGCCGTAAAAAGTCGCCCCGACTACAAATCAGTATTTACTGGTCCTTTGGGATCATCAAGCCCGTTCTGTGTGCTTTAAGTAGAATATCGCTTAAGCTGGTGCTAGGAGGCGTGAGAGTTGCATCTTATAATTACCTCTCATGAACAGACTCAATAAAATCCGAGTCTGCTGCTTTTCTCTCTTGTTTATGTTTGTTGCTTCCAAGGGATCACCTTTTCAGTATTTATTAATACGAGACACAATATATATACATTGTCCAACAATGGATGCATTGCATCACCAGTCACGTGACTATCGTCGCACTGACCTGTATACTTTTGGCACATCACTAACGAATGTTTGTTAGTCATCACTAAAGAAGTTGCGTTAGTGTAGGCGATAAAGAGGTGAGGACTATTTTACTTTACTATATACATGTTTAAGACTCTATATGTAACTTTTACTGTTTTAAATAATGAAGCAATTTATAGTAGATAAGTAAAGACAAATATATTTTTGTTTAAGTAAGAAAAAATGAAGGCACCGATTCGTACTCGATGATCAGTCGAAATAGTTTGGTTGTAAACAAATTTCATTGTTCTTTCAGCGAAAGTACACAGATGAGTGCGGAATCCCCGTCTGGTGGGATACAATGACAATGGCATTCGCAACATCTTGTACACTGCTATGCAGCATTACTCGAATGTAATACGCAGGTTTCCATATTGGTTACGTCATCGCACCTTAGATTCCCGCCAAAAAATTTGCATTCAAATTCAAAGTTATCATCCAAATATTGCAATGTTATTCAGCCGATTTCTCCATTAATAGTTTATTTACCTGAAAGCAGTGATAAAATCTTCATCTGCCTTTTAAAGAACAAACACTCAATGTAAATTATACATCAACACGTGTGGCTAGCGGCCATATTGTTTACATAGTAACAATGCACTATTTTCCGTGCCATTGCCTTCCGGCTAACACTAACAGAATGCCAAGATTTTTAACATACTGAAGCGCCATCACACATATGAGGCAGAATCCTGAAGAATGAAGGGATTGGCCGTGCGTTCACGATTGTGACAATGGATATACCCTGCCACAACACACACACAAACCCACCCCACACCATTATTTTGGGAAACTATGTTGACTCCCCAAAAATGTGCTTGTGTGTCCTGATATTTTACAAAGAGCATAAAACCAAATTATAGAGTTTATCACCTACCAGAATTTAGAGGTCTCAAATTTCTGTTAACTGACTGGTCAGTCTATTTTGATGATGTTTTGTCAAAATTATGAATTGACAGTTGTGTAAATCAAATTGTTTGACAAGAGCTTGAAGAGGCCAGTGCACGGGACACTGAAATTCATACCTTTCACATCCGATCAACTTCCGGTAGGTTGAGATATTCAGTAGGTGAAAATAAAGGGTTTTACTCGGACTTTATCCTCAATCTCTATATGAAATATGAAAACATTAGACCATGATTTAAATTAAATGTATCCATATTAGTGTTTTAAAATCGGGCAACACAAAAAGAAGATACATAGATGTACACAAAAAATAAAGCTTTTAATACAATAATCACTACAAACAAGTTTTATAAAGAGCTAAAGTCAGTTGAGCACCAACGATAAACACCGAGTTTACCCCCTACCAGAATGTGGAGGTCTTTTATTTTATTGATCACTGATTGGTCAAATTATTTTCATGATGTCATGTGAAAGTTATGAATCATTTATTTAGGTATAAACTCACCCAATTTATTCCAAGTAAAACAGATAACATCATTCATGCTATTATACACCAACTTCAACCAATTTGATATAATATAATTCTTGCGATTGCCCAAGAACAAGAAATCAGGCTTTATGTGATTAAACTTGTGTATACGTAACACGGAAACGAAAGTAGAATTGTACTAATATATAGGCCGAACAGATTTAAATAGATGTCAACATCGTCATCTTTTAGCAATGTGTGCGTTCCTATGCAGGCTATGGTAGGTAAATAGTAGGGCTGACTATTGAAGGGACAATTGACTATTACAATAGTATTAATAAAAATCAAATGTATATGAAATTAGTAAAGCTTACACAGGAGACATTAGGTCGCTATGTGACGTACCTGTACGAGTAACTACTAAAAGACGGGATTCAAAATTACACGTGACAGACGGAAAGTGGTCCAATAAATAGTTGTATACAGTATTCGGTCTCTAAAATAAGGAGTGGCTATACATTTGTTCCTAACATTTGTAACCAGCCTCGTAATAGATTATAGAGTGCATATAAAAGATTATGATATTGGTTATAAAAATCCTCTTAACAGAGTGCCTATAAAATATTATGATATTGGTTATAAAAACATCTTAATAGAGTGCCCATACACTATTATGATATTGGTTATAAAAACATCTTAATAGAGTGCCTATACAATATTATGATGTTGGTTATAAAAAGCCTCTTCATAGAGTACCTATAAAATAGTATACTTTTAATGATTACGTACAAATGGGTATAAAAAGATGAGCATTTGACACAAGTGTTATTGGTTAAAAGAAAGACTAATTATATCAACTGTTGTCAACAGTGTACTTATGTGAATACAAACATCACATTGAATATAGAAAAGGAACATTAATGGAAATACATATTGACCTACAGTGGAGGATTATATACACACACTCTGCTACCCTATTCTTCTAGTTTTTGGACCTTTGGTTTTCATATAATAAATACAGACGATAGGTTGAATGATCTAATATGTTGGAAAGTATTTGATAGATATAACGTCAATCAATATGCATATAAATCAACAATAAAAATACTCGTATATGAATTAAAATGTAAACAATTCAAAATCTTGAAAACACAGATATAATATCGATAATAAATGATAATTAATGGATATGAGGTAATTAATGACAAGATATCTACACCAATCCAGACCCCAACAAAACATGCAAGCTGGAAGTCAAAGAGTGGCGCAAAATGTGTATGGTGGTTGCAATATACAGTGCTTCAACATATAATCTAGTCATTTGTTGCCCACCAGTGAAATACCAAAATTCAATCTGGACGAAACATACAAGCTGATCCAGATATACAATCAAGCATTACATGATGGATGGTTTTATATAAGCCGCACAAACGAGACAAAACTTAGAAGCTGATCCCGTTAAACAAGTTTTAAGGACTTATCCCCGAATTTTGATATGCAACCACGTATGTAGTAGTGCCGAAACATACAAGCTGATCATGTTCTCCACACATAATTGCATAACTCCCCCACATATAAAAGTTAAGTTAGCCATGCAATTCAGATAAAACATACACGCTAATCTCCAGGACAAACAGAATAAGAAGGTTAAATAATCTTGATACACGATTAATGTAGGTCAGATGAAACATACAGGTTGATATCACTTAATTCGTCTTATTGTTGTAATAATTGGTTGGTGATTTTTTTTGATTTATTTGTCATACACAACCACAGTAGGGCAAGACAAAACCTACAACCTGATCTTACCTTCAATGTCTGTATGTATACGATAACAGATTTTATACTGAGATTGAAAGATGTTATTATAATGTGGTAATGTGTTTCAACTTATATTCATCACCCACGACCGAGGTAGGGTTCGAAAAACATTCGAAGCCCATCTAACCCAGAAATTAAGCCTATACGCAGTAATGGGTCTGTTTAGTGAGTGTGATAGACATTAAATTATCGTGTGGATAAATGCTGTGCAATTTATAGTAGAATAAAAGTAGTAATTTGGTTAGAAATGTTAAAAATATAAACATATCTGGGACTTACGGTGAAGCATGTTCTACTCTGCTAACTGTAGATTTGAACAGCTCTAGATATTTCGGGTAGGTTGTAAATATCTAGGGTAGGGCATTCAAGTAAACTATTGTTTGGGGACATATTAATAGTTGTAGCAGGGACTTTATATATACTTAAAAGGTCCTGGTTATAGTAGTCGTATTTCGTACCTATTACTCGAAATTGAAATATGTGTCTGGAAATAAGTCTTCATGTTGGAAAGCTACGAGATTGTTGGTTATCTAATTGCAAAGTGGTGTGTATAGATGGATATTGGAGCTACTATCTATGCGTCGTTGGTAACTTATTCTCCAGTACCGGGAGCATCTTAGAGTGTGACGCATGAAGTTTGTCTGAGATCATTCTTTAACCAACGAATGTGTTAAATTCTGTTTTTCATTTTCTCTTCTTATTTGGTAATATGCATAAATACTGAACGTCTGATTTCTGATATCCTATCAACTTTAGTGATAAATAAAGCTAGTAGGTCAATGCTCAAAAAGTTCACGTATACATTTATTATAATACAAAGTGGCTGGTGGGCAGCCAGACAGTTTAAACCCTGATAAGTTGGTTAAACACAATATTGGCATATTTATGGACTGTGTCCCTTTAATATTTTAATCCTGTTTGCAACAAATTATTACATAGGTTTAAGTGGTTCAGTATTGCAAGTAATTATCCAATTAAAAAAACAAAAACAAAGAACAAGGCAATATGTATTACCTTGATTTGTCCAATGGTTTATATTTAATATATGTAACGTCTTCAAAAATCTCACAGGCGGAATAAATACTTAATTTGTTTCTTTGAATGCCGCACTTGGTTTTTAATAGGCTAGTCTATCTTATATAATTGGAGTGAAGATGCAAAATATTGTGAATACTTGTTGTTGTTGTTTTTGTTTTTCTGATGGATGCAAAGTTTTTCTTGTTGTCTGTTGTATATATCATCATAAGTATAGTGTAATCATTTTGAGACTCTGAGTTT
Source organism: Cyrtodaria siliqua (assembly GCA_037043455.1). Taxonomy (NCBI): domain Eukaryota; kingdom Metazoa; phylum Mollusca; class Bivalvia; order Adapedonta; family Hiatellidae; genus Cyrtodaria; species Cyrtodaria siliqua. The sequence goes on from JAWPHD010003985.1 coordinate 169,889, forward strand.
TTTTTTTTGTTGTTTTATGTGGTAAAATGTGTTGCTCTAGAAGTAACAGTATAAAGTTTAAATTGTAAAATGAATACTCAGCCAAGGTACACGGAACGCACCACTACATTTCGTAGCTGTCCACGTCTTTGTTATGCTTTTTTTTTTCAGTGTGTGGATTTAATCTATGAAATTTTCCGAAGTCCAATGGATAACTCCCTTTTTCTTTTATGTAAAAATACCTTACTTTTTTATCTCTTTAAATGCTCTTTCTTATTTCTTTTGACACTTCAGTGGGAACAGATAATAGGGAACAGAGTTTTAATATACTCTATATTATGATTATGTTGATTCTACTTTTTATATTAAACTATTTGCACAAGGTTCAGTGTAGTCTGACCAACAGCCAGTATGTGTCAAAGCACAGTCTTCTGAATTATGTCTGAAAAGGTAACATTTATTTCAGTGAATGTCCAAGGCCTTAGTGATAGAAACAAACGTAAAGACGTCTTCCATTTTTTAAAACAAAAGTCATTTTCTGTATATTTTCTTCAAGATACACATTTTGTACTTAAAGACGAAAAATATATACATGTACAGTGGGGATACGAATGTTTTTTTAATAATTTTAATAGTCAGTCTAGAGGGGTTGCAATTTTATTTAATAACAATTTTGAATACAAAGTACATAAAAGAGAAGGGGACTCAGATGGTAACAAACTTATTCTAGATGTTACAATTAATGGGAAAAGGATGACCTTAATAAATATTTATGGTCCCAATAAAGATAAACCAGATTTTTATGCAAACATAAAGCAAGATATTGATAGATATGGAAACGAAACTATTTGGGGGGAGATTTTAATCTGGTTTTAAACCCTGAAATTGATACTTTTAACTATATAAACATAAATAACCCTAATGCTAGGGAAAATGTTAAAAATCTTATTGATGAATGTAACTTAGTAGACTGCTGGAGAGAACTAAATTTCGATAAAAAGGGGTTCACATGGGGACGCCCAAATACTAATAAAATGGCAAGACTAGACTTCTTTTTAATATCAGAACATTTATTTACTGACATCGAAGACAGCACAATTTTACCCGGGTACAAAACAGACCATTCAATAATAACTATATCTTTCACTTTTGGAAAATTTGAAAGAGGAAGATCATACTGGAAATTCAGTAACTCCCCTCTGAAAGATAAAAAATATGTAGATGAAATTAAAACAGTAATTGACAATACAAAACTTCAATATGGAACACAAAATCAAAACATAAATCCACAAATCAAAGACATTCCTTGTAAAGATTTGTTGTTAGATATTGATGATCAACTTTTTTTTGAAACTTTATTAATGGAGATTCGTGGGAAAACAATATCATATTCATCTTTTATTAAAAAACAAGAAGATAAAACAGAAGCAAATCTATTAAAAGAAATAGAGATGTTAGAAGCGCAATTAGATATTGATTTAATTCTTTTAGAAAGTAAAAGAAAAAGTCTGTTTGAACTAAGACAAAAAATTTTAGATGGAATAAAAATAAGATCGAAAGCAAAATGGTTAGATGAAGGGGAGAAAATCACAAAATATGTTTGCAACTTAGAAAATAGGAACTTTATAAGTAAATGTATACCCTCTCTCATTTCTACTGAAGGCAAAGTCCTAAAAGATCAACATGCTATTTTAAAAGAAACTAGGAATTTTTATCAATCATTGTATACACATAGACCAGTAAAACATGTAAATTTAAATGAACTGTTTATAGATAGTTATATACCAAAACTTACTAGAGAGCAACAAAATACACTAGACGGCCCAATAGAATTATCAGAATTATTATTTTGTTTAAAAAACGCACAAAATCTCAAGAGCCCAGGCTCTAGTGGTTATACCATGGAGTTTTACAAATTTTTCTGGAAAGATATAGGAATTTTCCTCTTGAGATCCATTAACCATGGTTTATTAAAAGGAGAACTTTCAATCACGCAAAAAGAAGGAATTATAACATGCATTCCAAAAACAAACAAAGATAAACAATACTTAAAAAATTGGAGACCAATTTCTTTATTAAATTGCTCATATAAATTAGCGTCAGCATGCATCGCGCAGCGTTAAAAAAAAGTTTTACCTCTACTTATAAACGATGATCAGACTGGTTTTTTGGCAGGGCGATATATAGGTGAAAATACACGTTCTATATACGATTTGTTTTATTATACTGAAAAAAATGATATACCTGGACTACTTCTTATTGTAGATTTTGAAAAGGCTTTTGATACACTTTCATGGTCATTTATTGATCAGGTATTATGTTTTTTTCAATTTGGAGAAGGAATAAGGAAGTGGATAAAGTTTTTCTACACTGATATAAAATCCTGTATTTCCGTTAATGGTCACTTATCAGAATGGTTTTCTATTCACCGAGGCTGCCGACAGGGAGACCCGCTCTCCCCATATATTTTTATCTTATGTGTTGAAATATTAGCTATACTGGTTAGGACAAATAAAGACATCACAGGAGTCAAAGTAGGGGACACTGAATATGTAATTTCTCAATATGCCGATGATACCTCCTTGGTATTAGATGGCACTGAAAAATCACTTAAATATGCCCTAATTGTTTTAAAATTCTATGCAGAAATATCAGGTCTTAATGGTACTGTTGATAAAACTAGAGTTATATGGTTTGGGAAAAATAAAGGCTCAAAGGCTAAACTTTGTAAAGATGTAAATTTAAATTGGGATCAAGGAGACTTTGTGATCCTTGGTATCATAATGTCAACGAACATAGTCTAGTCGCATTAAATTACGATAGAAAAATAAAAGAAATTAAATCATTACTACTATCTTGGTCAAAAAGAATACTCACACCGATTGGAAAAATTACTGTCATAAAGAGCTTAGCTTTATCAAAATTAAACCATTTATTTTCATCTTTACCAAATCCACCTGACAGTCAGATTAAAATACTACAAGATATGTGTTTTAATTTCATATGGAATAATCACCCAGACAAAATAAAGAGAACTGTTGTAACCCAAGATTATGAACATGGGGGATTAAGAATGATTAATATTAAACAATTCATGTATTCATTGGAACTAACATGGATTAGAAGATTCCTAGTTGGAGATAAAAAATGTATAAAAATTCATAAACATATGTATCCATTTACGACTAAGATGTTATTTCTGGGTAATGATTATGTAAAAAATAAATTGCAAAATATATGCAATCCCTTTTGGAAGGATGTATACACAAGTCTGGATACTCTATTAAATGATAAACCACTGTCATGGAAACAATTTCTAACACAGCCGTTATGGTACAACAATAACATTAAGATCGGAAGATCAAGTGTATTTTATCAGAGATGGTATGACAAAGGTATTATATTTATTAATGATCTAATGGATAACAATGGTAATCTGCTTTCTTTTAGATTATTTATAGAAAAGTTTAGCATACTTTCAAATTTTATAGAATATGAAGGTATGACTGCGGCAATTAGGGAGTAACTTCAAAATCTGAATTTTGCACATCTGGCCATCAGCCTAGAAAACCCTGTTTGCCCATTAGCAGTTTCTCTCATAACTGGAACAAAAAAGGGCTGTCGCCCTATTTATGACGTTTTAAATAAATCAGGTGTGCAGCCAACATCTATTGCACAATGGGGTCAGTACGGTTTAAATATAGACAGAGATTGGAATAAACTATTTAAAATACCTTTCATTTGCATAAAAGATACAAAGTTACAATGGTTTCAAGTAAAAATGAATCACAGAATTACTGCCACAAACATCCTTCTGACAAAAATGAAAATAATGAATGACAATTCATGTAGTTTTTGCACTGATACTTCAGAAACCATTACTCATTTATTTTGGGAATGCAGATATTCAAAAACATTTTGGGATAATTTCAAGTTTACTTGCACAGAAAAGAATATACAAATTCAACCGGAATGGACTATGAGAATTATTATTTTTGGTTCCAATCAATATGACATTGTTTTAAATAAATTACTTCTACATGCAAAATACTTCATATATAAGTGCAAGTTAGATGGGAGATTGCCATTCTTTGAAAATTTTAAACCACAAATTAAATACCTATATCATACTGAAAAAATAAACGCTATTAATAATAATCAATTGGAAAAATTTGAAAAGCCCTGGTTGGCATATAAAACCCTTTTACACTAATCAGATCCTTTTTCGCTAAATGTTACTCTGTGCTTTTAAGTAAATAACAACGACAAAAACACCAGAAATTGTACTTACTTGTAAATATATTGTCGCACTACGTTTTCCCACTGTTCCCATTGAGTAATGAAGAGTCACATCTCCATAGAAACATCTTGTCCTTTTTTTTATATACCACAACTTTTTTCACCAGAATATAATAGGAAAACTCAGTGGAGATATAACATAGGTCTGGTATAAAGTCACATGTATGTCTCATTGTTCTAATATTTGTGAGTGTATATGTAACATAACTTTCTTTCAATATAAATATATGTAAATCATCCACTGTTTTTTTTTTGAAAAGAAAAGGTTTGTTTGCAATTTTAGAATGAATGCAAAAAATAATAAATAAGTAAAGTTCATCATTTGAAGATTGTGAAATTAAATGTCTTCCGAGTTTTAAAGGGATACATGCCAATCATAACATATTATCCACTGAAGATATTTTGAAATATATACATATTGCAATGCCTCCCTTTAACAAATGTAACCAATATTCATATTTGCACTCATTCTGAAATCGTAAAGAAAGAAGAAAAAAAAACCATTTGTTTATGTCTATATTAAGATATGCTTTAGTCTAGCTTCTGTAAATATTTGTTGTATTATATTTAAATACATATTTGACGCATATTTTATCATATAACTGTATGGTTTGCTGAGGGGTGGCCCACCCCGACCCTCACAAACCTATGACGGGGTGAATAAATTGATCACCATTAATTTGGTGATTGATATTTAAAAAAAAAAAAAAGCTAGTGGGCCAGATGAAATAAGTCATCGAGTCCTGAAAGAAACTTCTAAAACAATATGTCGCCCCCTGAGTGTTCTGTAGCATCTATCCACAATCCTGGAAATTAGCTAATATTATGCCACTTTTTAAATCAGGTGATAAATATTCACTATCAAACTATAGACCAATATCGTTAATTAGTTGCCTTGGAAAAGTTATGGAACGCGTGATATTCAAACATATTTTTTTTTTTTTGCTTAATTTAATATTTAAAAACCAGTCTGGTTTCTTACCTGGTCACTCAACAGTTTACCAACTAATTGATATTTATAATCAAATATGCAAAGCGATTGATGGAAACAAATTTACATGTATGGTATTTTTTGATATATCCAAAGCTTTCGATCGTATCTGGCACGCAGCTTTAATTTTTAAACTCCGACAACATGGCATTTCTACAGTACGGAGCCCCGCAGGTGACATGCAGAAAAAATAATTTAAAGCGTTCGTACACTCTACCACAGCATGCGAATGCTAGCTGTAGTACAGTGTGCGAACGCTCTAGCTACAAACGCTGTAGTAGGCTAGAGCGTACGCTGTACTACAGCGTTCGCACGCTCTAGTATCCCGCCATCAACAGGCACATTTTACGGGCTATACAACAGATTTACATAGTTTATTATAATAATAATAATAATAATAATAATAAATACTTTATTTTACGAGAGAACTCATTTGAAACTAGTCAATCTACCATGAGGCCCTCAACAATACAATATATACAATATTTACAAGTAAAAATGCATTTAAAGTGATATATTCAGTAAAGGAAATATGTTTAAATAGAACTGCAAGACTTAATCATTTACTAATATATCGGATGGTGAATCCACTGTAAATACAGTGTTTTGAATTGATTTACAGATTGGGCATTTTGTATATGGTGGGGAAGAGAGTTCCACACTTTAGAGCCTGAATCAGCAAATTACTTTCTGAATAACTCACTATTGGGTCTGGGGGAATCTAGTTGTAGATTTGATGATGATCTTAAATTCCGCATATGGACATTCGAAGTTAGAGTAAATGCGTCTTTAAGATAAGCAGGGGTCTGATCATTAACTGTTTTAAACATAATGATTGCTTTTTGAAATATAACTCTTTCGGGAAATGTCATCCAACTGAGTTCGGTAATAAGTTCAACGGAAGGAGTTTCGAAATCTTTATCTAGAATAAGTCTTGCAGCTCTTTTTTGGAACCTTAATTACAAGTTTATCTTCGAGTTTATCTTCCCCATATCACACAACAGTAATCAAGATGGGGTAAGATATAAGAATTGAAAAATAATGTGCATAAGTATAGAAAGGTAAATCGTTCCCAACCTAATGACGACGGCGTGTATATATATATATATATACCTTACATATTTTGAGAATCTTTAACTATATTAACCAGACAGAATAAAACCCCAAACTGGAGCGTCGATTTAAGAGTACTCATAATTCATTTTACGCATATGTAATCACGAGTATTTTAAGAACCCTTGACTGAATCTATACTTCTAATCGGCAAATATACCTCAGTATGTGACATGAACACCTGTATAGTTTTGGTAAACGGTTTTGTAGTGTACTTTTGCCGTTATTGGCGGGTTAGTTTCTTTAATACCATGATCTTTGTAATTAAATACTATCTTTCTGTCGCACGCTCTACTACAGCGTGCGAACGCTCAAGCTAAAGCGTGCGAACGCTCTATTAGAGCGTGCGAACGCTCTACTACAGCGTGCGGGGGTAACTTCTTCATTTAGCTCATTTTTTAAAAAAAAAATCTAAGAAAAAAGAATATAAATTTCAGAGACAAAATCAGCCTCATTTTGTTGCGGAAATGCCTCCAGATTGCACCACAATTCCCCCGGGAAAAGAAATTCCGGGGGAGCATGCCGGACCCCACTAGACGGTTTGCGTGCGCATGATAAAGTCCCTAGCTACGCCCCTGTTTCCTATACAGATGGTACAGTTGTGTAGATATATCAAACATGTATAATTTATGTTAAAGCACATGTTATTGCAATCCCGAAACGTTAATGCTTAATTACAAAGTCACTTAATATTTTTTATTACATAAATGCTTCTTTATGTTCGTTAGTATAACTACCCAAAGAAAATAAATAATGCTTGTTTAATATCATTCTGATATGTTGGTTTTAACAAAATACCTATGGCAAACATGTGTGACCCAACTTGGATAGAAAACTAAATAAAGAATCAGGTCCCGGAAAGTAAATGTTAAATAACAAAGTTATTATTTTCATTTTATAAAAAATATAACCCTAACCCTTACCTCTGCGCTTATATAAATCAATCTTAGTATAAAAAAAGTGAGTTCGTTTTTGAGAATTTAATAGAAAAATGTGAACGCTTATAGTCATTTAGCAAAGATTCTTATCTATTTTTAGGCGGTCCCGGAAAGTAAATCATTAATTACAAAGTCATTTTTAACACAATTACACAAAAAATACATATTTATGTCCGTTTTATGGACCATTTTACATTAATATATCCTAATTTTAATTATAGGAAATCGATAGTTTATGAAAAATAATATTATGAGTAAGACTGGTCCAAGTCATTTAGCCACAATTATTGTCTAGTTTTAGGCGGTCCCGGAAAGTAAATCATTAATTACAAAGTAATTTTTTAACATAATTACATAAAAAATAAAAAGACGTATTTATGTCCGCTAGATACATTAATATATACTAATTTAAATTATAGGAACATGATAGTTTATGAAAAATAATATATTCAGTAAGACTGGTTCATATATGATAATCATTTTTGATAACAGGTCCCGGAAAGTTATCGCTACATTGCAAAGTCAAAAAAAAAAAAAAAATGGATTATTTTTGTATGTGTTCACATAGATTAATTCATTCTGCGTTGAAATAAGCCATTTACAAGAAAAAGTATCGACCTGTTTAAGAGTTGTTGGACATACCTCACACACAAAATCGTCCCAACTTCTAGTAGCCACCCGACTTTACCAGTACCCGGAATATAACCAGAAAATCGGGATCCAATACCGGTTTTTAGTTTCACATTTGAATACTCTTCAAATGGCTGCGCCCATGGTGAATCGACATTTTGCCGAATTAAATAGTGAATCCTTGGATTTGAAGCGAAAACTCGCTTATACGACTAAGTCATTCGATCAAATACATGATGTTAGTTATCACGAATTTTTCGAACAGTATCTCGTAGCAAATAGACCGTGTATTTTCTCTCCTGATCTAACAAAACATTGGAAAAGCAGCAATTGTTGGGTTACAAAAGATGGGTTCCCGAACTTCGACTATTTACGGGAGCACTTTGGTAAATTAGTTGTATTGTTTGAACTTATATCTTTAACGATAAAATGTATGAGGCACCCGTATTGCTTTTTAATACAACTCAGTTACATCACCTATTTGAATCACTCATTCGAATAGGTGATATCACCTATTCTAAAAAATGAGTGATATCACCTATTCGAATCATTGATATCACTTATTCGAATCAGTGATATCAGTCATTCAAATAGGTGATATTACTGTAAACGAAAGGTGGATGTCACCTATTAAATGGGTGAAATATTAATTCGAATAGGTGACATCACTGATATATAACGAAACCGTGATATCACCTATTGAATGGGTGATATCACTCATTCATTTTGAAAAAGTGATATCACTGATTCGAATGAGTGATATCACTGATTCGAATAGATGATATCAAGCATTCAATAGGTGATATCCCGCATTCAGAATGATATCACTGATTCATATATGTGATATCACCAAATGGTATTAAATAATATGGCGCCCCATAACGGGGACTGTATTGCTTTTTAATACAATTGAGTGATATCGCTCATTTGAATAGGTGATATCACTGATTCAAATTTAATTTAAATGAGTGATAGATATAAGGCCACATAAAAAAATATGTGTGGTTCAGGTAACCCGACCGGCCCTATTTTAAGGGGCCGACCCTAAAACTTTTATGCAAAAATTAAAAATAATAATTAAAAAAAAAAAAAAAAAAAAATATTTTTTGTTGCATGCACAAAAATCGAACTCAATGTATAGAAATTGAACATATTAAATTCATTATCATAATTGAATTCATTATAATAATTGAGAAAAAACAACAACACCTACATACCCTATTTTTTTTGCCAGTTTTACCTGAACCACACATATTATTATTTTGTTTGGCCTAACCTATTCGAATCAGTGATGTCACTTGTTCGAAACAGTGATATCACTCATTGGAATAGGTGATGTCATTGATTCAAAACGTAAGGGTGATATCACCTATTGAATGCAGTGCTTGACACAGGGACCAGCCAAAGGCTGGCCCGAAATTTTTTGCTTGGGCCAGTAGAAATTTGGACCCACTGGCCCAAATTGAATGTTGGTGGCCCAAATTTTTTTGATAAATTAATAGAAACATCGGACATTTTATAGCGAAGTAACCCAGTTTAACTTAATTAACTTAATTAATTAAAGATATTAACTAATCTCTGAAAGTATCGAGTAATTAAAATAATCTGCAACACATTAATACTTACAAACTGCAGACGATCCATGCAGAGAGCCGACGAACATCAAAACATCATATATTTTTTTAACAACTCATTAATAATCACTCATCATGTATTTAAATCACATTATCCAATCAAGTATGTCACATCGCTTGATCTTATCTAATTAATCCCATCAAGTTTTGTTTGTCGGGACATAATAATGATCAACAATAAAGTCAAGTGATACACAGCTAACGCAATGCAACAACACCGTATCTCTGCCTGATTTGGCTGGTTTATACAACTGTACACACTTGTCCTTGAGGTGTAGTATTTCACACCGATAGCGCATCATGACTTACATCGGTATACGGACAAAATCCCCCAAACAAAACCCCCCCTGCTCATTTTTGTATAGGTGGACAAAACCCCCCTCATGTTTTTTACAAGGTGGACATAACCCCCCCCCCCCCCCCCCCCTGATATTTTTGCAAGGGTGGACAAAACCCACCCCTGTACGAAATCCCCCTCAGATATGTCTTCTTTTCATAATTCTTTCAAAGCAAAAAAACAACAACAAATATTCTAGCATTGTTTTTAGCTCGACTGATCAGCAGAGCTTATGACGTGGTGCGGCGTCAGTCGTCCGTCCGTCTGTCCGTAAACTTTTATTTGTAGCAACTACTCCTCTGAAACTACTGGATGGATATTCATGAAACTTTACAGAAATGTTGCCCATGAAGTCTAGTTGATCCTAGCAAAAATTCATGTTGATGTGAAATCCAAGATGGTCGCCAAAGCTAAAAATAGATTTTTAAAATACAAGTTTGTAGCGACTACTTCTTGAAAACTATAAGTGATATTGATAGTTGACTTTTTCTCAAATGATCAGCATGACATGATGTTGGTCCTTGTCAAAAATCATTTTGATATGACGTTAAACATGGCTGCCTGTGGCCATCCTTGTTTACATACGAGTTATATAGTAAAAAATTGTAGCGACTACTCCTCTGAAACTACATGTACTTGGCGGATTTTTATGAAACTTTACAGGAATGTTGCTCTTGATGTCTTATTGATCCTAGCAAAATTTCAGGTCGGCCAGAAATTCAAGATGGCCGCCACAGCTAAAAGTAGATTTTTAAAAAATAAGTTTGTAGCGACTACTTCTTGAAAACTATAAGTGATATTGATATGGGACTTTTGCTAAAATGATCAGCATGACATGATGTTGATTCTAGTCGAATATTATTTTGATTCAAAGTTAAACATGGCTGCCAGTGGCCATCTTTGTTTACATAGAGTTATATAGTAAAAACTTGTAGCGACTACTCCTCTGAAACTACTTGACGGATGTTCATGAAACTTCACAGGAATGTTGCTCTTGATGTCTAGTTGATCCTAGAAAAATTTCAGGCTGTCCGGAAATTCAAGAAGGCCGCCACGGCTAAAAATAGATTTAAAATAAATAAATTTGTAGCGACTACTTCTTGAAAACTGTAAGTGATATTGATATGGGACATTTTCTAACATCATCAGCATGACATTATGTTGATCCTTGTCGAAATTTATTTCGATGCGACTTTAAACATGGCCGCTAGCGGCCATCTTTGTTAACATAGATTTATATAGTAAAAACTTGTATCGACTACTCCTCTGAAAGTACTTGTCAAATTTTTATGAAACTTCACAGGAATGTTGCACTTGATGTCTAATTGATTCCAGAATTGTTTTGGTTCGGCCGGAAATTCAAGATGGCCGCCATGGCTAAAAACAGATTTTTAAAAAAAGTTTGTAGCGACTACTTCTTGAAAACTGTAACTGATATTGATATAGGACTTTTTCTAAAATGATCAGCATGACATGATGTTGATCCTTGTCGAAAAATTTTATTGTTCGACATTAAACATGGGCACCAGTGGCCATCTTTGTTTACATAGAGTTTGTATAGTAAAAAATTGTAGTGACTCTGACTACTCCTCTGAAACTACTGGACGGATTTTCATGAAACTTTACAGGAATGTTGCTCTTGATGTCTAGTTGATCCTAGCACAATTTCAGGTTGGCCGAAAATTCAAGATGGCCACCACGGCTAAACATAGATTTTTATAAAGTAAGTTTGTAGCGACTACTTCTTGAAAACTGTAAGTGATATTGATAGGGGGCTTTTTCTGAAATGATCAGCATGACAAGATGTTGATCTTTGTCGAAAATATTTTGATTCAACATTAAACATGGCTGCCAGTGCCCATCTTTGTTTACCTAGAGTTATATAGTAAAAACTTAACTTGTAGCGACTACTCCTCTGAAACTACTTGACAGGAATGCTGAATATCAAAATCTATCAGTAGAGCTTCAAGGTCATTGACCTCTTGTTAAGGTTTTCTCATGTGCAATATACATTGTTTTGGAGTAAATTTAAGAGGAATTTCAATAACCAAGGAATGATTATGATAATGACAAGTTCATAGCCTAACCCTTGCAAAAATATCAGTGGGGTTATGCCCACCTTGTAAAAAGTATAGTTTTTTTTTGTCAAACGTGTAAAAAACATGAGTTTTTTTTTGTCCGCCTATACAAAAATGAGCAGGGGGGGGGGGGGGGGAGATGTTGTCCTAGATTCACTTACATCCTGTGTAGAGGGTCTGGTTATGGTGTATGTGTCAGACGATAAGCAACATGAATCGAGTAAATCAAAGCACCGCGCTTGGGATTTAAAGGACCGCGCTAATTTCAAGGACAGCGCAAATAAGGATTTTGAATAAGGTGCTATTTATTAAAGCAAACTATGCTCTCGCCCAAAGAATATTGTTTGGGCCAGCAGAGATCAAATTTCACTCGCCTAGGAGAGGTTTTACTTGCCGCCGGCGAGTGGGCGACCGTCTGTCAAGCACTGGGTGATATCACTCATTCATTTTGAATAAGGGATATCACTGATTCGAATGAGTAATATCACTGATTCAGATAGATGATATCACCCATTCAATAGGTGATATCACACATTCAGAATGAATTGGTGATATCACCTATACGAATGAGTGATATCACCGATTTGAAAAGAAGATATCACCAAATGGTATTGAAAAGTAATACATCGCCCCATAGAAATGGTTCTTGTTTTAAAAATATCTCCATTTTGAATGCATGCAAGTACAAGCTTCATGTCTTGTTCATTTCATTCTCTAGGTGAGGCTACTGTACATGTTACCAACTGTAAACAAGAGCAGTATAAGGCCCACCAAGCTGCATGTCTTGTTCATTTCATTCTCCAGGTAAGGCTGTCGTAGCTGTCTAAGCAAGAGCAGTACACGTCCCACCATGCTTCATGTCTTGTTCATTTCATTCTCCAGGTAAGGCTGTCATACCTGTTGCCAACTGTAAACAAGAGCAGTACACGCACCACCAAGTCTCGTGTCTTGTTCATTTCATTCTCCAGGTGAGGCTATGGTACATGTTACCAACTGTAAGCGAGCAGCACACATGCTTCATGTCTTGTTCATTTCATTCTCCAGGTAAGGCTGTCGGTACACTGTTGCCAACTGTAAACAAGAGCAGTACACGCACCACCAAGCCTCGTGTCTTGTTCATTTCATTCTCCAGGTGAGGCTACTGTACATGATGCCAACTGTAAACAAGAGCTGTTCATGCCCCACCAAGCTTCATGTCTTGTTCATTTCATTTCATTCTCCAGGTGAGGCTGTCGTACCTATTGCCAACTGTAAACAAGAGCAGTACTCGTCCCATCCCAAACAGGACATGACGATGGCAGAGTACCTGACTTACTGGGAGCAGTACAAAGCCCGAGGGTATCAAAAAGATGAAGAATGTCTGTACCTTAAAGACTGGCATTTTACAAAGTAAGAAAACATTAAAATATTTTGCTGAAATAAAATGTTACTGGCCTGAGGCGGGTTCAAAATTTCAAATTAATGAACATTTTAATTACATTGTCACTTAACTTGCTATACATGTATATATATTTCACTATGATGAAAGGTTAACAACCTATTGGACGATTTTATTATTCCTATTCCATTCGATGTCAGTCCATGGGATGGTGGTGGTATGCATGGAGTGTGGGGTTGGGATAATCTTGGTCGTTTTTTAGCCGTATTGCCTTACCAATCCATGCTTATGACTTGGTGATTTCTGTCTGTCCGTACATCTGTCTACTCGTCTAACATTTTGACAGTTTTTGTTAAAGATTTTGTTTTACCTCATTTCTCGAAAACGAATTGTTGGAAAACTTTGAAACGTAGAACACACGATTGTTATAATAACACAACGTTATATGACAAGCACCATAGCTCTGTCATATATTTAACCTGAATTATCCCACTTTTGGACTTGGAATTTTCAGTTAAAATGTTGATTGTACAGTCATATTCTACATACAATTTGACCAAAAGCTTTTTAACTTGGCACACATTTTTTTTGTTATATTTTGAATGTAGAACATATTCCAAAAACCTATTGACAGGAAAATTTGAAACTTGCTCATCGTCTGTGTTACAAGCACCATAACTCTGTTATGCCTTTTACTAAATTTATCCCACCCTTTCATTTTATATGTTTGCGGTAATCACATTCGAGGTTGAGTTTGTAGATATCAACAAGCTAGTTTGTAGATGGGTTCAGTTGCATCATGGGATTGAATTTACATTAAAATGTAAACACATTTTTTTCGATATTTCAATTGTTTCTAAAGTTAAGTTGCATTTTCTTCACTGCCTTAAACTCTGATAACTTTGACGACATGTTGCTATATGTTTTATATGTTTATTCCATTAATTAAATTGGTCAAAGAGAAAAGTGTACGGTATATGATGTTATTACATTTCTTCTAAATATCTTTGTCTATGCTGTATCCTTTTACACTGGTTTTAGTAGTATGTGCCAAAATATGTATTTAGGTATTGTCTTAAATGCTCATTTCATTGAAATCTAGACAAGTTTGTAGATGTATTTGTACTAGTTTGTCGATGGTATGTTTTCTATAAGCGCTAGTTTTCCTTGATTTTGGGGATTTTTTACCCGTAACTTTTCTATTTTTCTCGTAGTTTATGCATTATTTAAACAAAAGGTAACCATTTTGTATTTTACTATAGTTCAGGTAAGTGAATCCTTACATTTCGCTTATTTTTTTCTCAAAAGCACTTCGGTTTGAAATGTTAACATATGTGTTTCGACTAAGGAGACCCAAGTACGTATTATTTTTATAGTAAAATAGTCCCGATAAAACTAAATTGTTTTCAAGCATTATTTCAAATCTTGCAACATCTAATTTGCAGATATTCCGAAAATGATATTCACACAAGAAATAAATAAGTTTCAGGCAAACATATTCCAATTTAACAGGTTTTACCAAAATCTTGTAATTTAGTAGTTAGCAGAGATATTTGTGAGTGCAAGGAACGATAACTCTGCGTGGATATTGCACAAGGTCATGCATATGAAAATACAAATTTAAGCTTCAAAAGGAAAGTCTCTAACACCAAATAACTGTCAAGTATTTCAATTTGTTTCTTGATACAATCGTCAGAGATGGATGGTCAGTTATTCCATTATCACATACCGAATCCATAGAGGTAATTGAATCTTAACAGGACATATGTGTTCCTTCAATGAGAAAGCGAACTATATGTTGCTGTAACCGAGAGTCCATTAAAAGATGTCATTGACCTTGATAATACAACAGCGGAAAACACATATTTTAAAATAGAAAAGAAACCCAATACATAATGTAAAGGGTATCCCTTGGAAGCAACAAACACAAACAGAGAGATAAGAGTGACAGACTTGGTTTTATTTAGTCTGTTCATGAGAGGTAATGTCGAGTGCAACACCTCTCAAGCCTCCTAGCACCGGCTTAAGCGATATTCTACTTTAAAGCCACGATGATTGGGCTTGAAGATCCCAAAGGACCAGTAAGTAATAACACTACTGATTTGTAGTCGGGGGAAACTATTTACGGCCGTCACACAGCACTAAACAAACGTTAGTGTGAATGTCAATAAATACTGGAAAGGGGATCCCTTGGAAGCAACAAACACAAACAAGAGATAAAAGTAGCAGACTTGGTTTTATTGAGTCTGTTCATGAGAGGTAATGTCAAGTGCTACACCTCTCAGGTATGTACTACTTATGCCATCATACAGATGATGAGATATGTATATGGTTTGACTGATATGTTACCCTCTGCAACGGAAACGGTAGATCATGTATTGTCAGAATGGAAGATGTTTAATTTTATTTTCGGGCATCGCTTCCAGGAAAAAAAATAGCCTTGAGATTGTTAATGAACGTGGTAACGTTGTGTTGTGTATCAGTATGATGACACTATGAATCTATTTTGGAGGACCGAGAAATAATTGTTTAAAGGTAAATTCTTACGGTTATGTCAGGTTTGAAAAATAAAGGACATCATTTTACTGGGATCATAACTCAAGGACACCCCAGCCTATCGAAAATAAAATGTGCATTTGTTAGTAAAAACATTTTGACTGTAACATCGAAACGACCAAGTTGTTTAAGTCCATCGATTTATACACCACTTCTCAAAACAGTTTCAAAAACTGACTGTGAAGGATTCAGCGTCATATAATCCTGTTGACCTTAAGAAGTTAAACTGTGGCGGAAAATTTGGTTATGTTAACTGTTTTGGTTACGAAAAATAATACCAACATTGATGGAAAGACGAGATCGATTTGACGATGCAATTGCTACTTTGAAAGAGATGGAAATGGAAATTGATCAGGTCAAAAACAAATGCTAATAATTCCAAGAAATATATACCGAATTTTATTTCATCAACCAATTTTATAACACAGATATAATCAGTTAAGTATTGCTGAATTTCTATGAAATATAATGTACTGTATTTAATTATCAGTATATTACTGAAGATATGTGTGTGTGCTTATTTAAATGTTCCTCTTAAATAAACATTATATATTGATGAATTACCATGAACTCTGAACTTTATCACTTTTGCCATTCATATTTTGGAAAACAAACACAAACAATTGATATAGAGGTGACCATTAATTGTTTTAGATATATATTTCCATGAAATATGAAGTGTTTAAGAAAAAAGGTTTAACTTAACGAAATTGATTAACCACCGGACAGAACATTGACGAAGGAATGGGCAAACGGTCGAGAGACACATTACATCCTCTGACAACTTTCGTTAAGATGTTATAAAATTAATAAAATGTTATGTTTTACCGACCGTGACTTTGATAATAACAAATAGGTGAGCTAAACGGGAATACTTACCATATAAGAAAAGGCGCTAAGCTAAAACAAACCAGCGCCTCTACATCGAAAAACTAGCGCTTACCTACAACAAACACTCGCTTTGATAAATGTTAACATCTACAAACCAAACCAGACAAAATATGTATTTTGGCTTTAAAATTTGGTGTTGAGGTTAAAATCTATCAGAAACAAATTAAAACACACTTGATCTGATCCAGCAAATATATTATGATGGAATATAAGGCGGTAAAGTAGATGTATACATGTGCCGTATAAACTGCCTGATAACATCAAATACAGAAAGTCTCGTGCATTGAATAAATGTAAAACACAGACATGCAGTGTACATTGCCATCGAGAAAAAGTTTGTAACATCACGATTATTTGCAAATGTGGGTTTCCACATCTACAAACCATCATATGTCTGTCTACAAACTAGCTTGTTGAAATCTACAAACTCAAATTCGATTCACACTTTACCTACAGTGACAATAGGTGCTTCTTTTTTTCATTATATCTTAAATGAAACGTTATGATCAATGGGAATGCAGTGGTTTAGCAATGGCGTGCTATCAGAATTGCTCTAGTTTGACTTATTTAAATAGTCACAGCTGTACTGAAGAAGAATATATCAAATTTGGATGTGTGAAAACCTGCTTCTATTCCAGGTCATTTCCCGGTTATGCAGCTTATGAGACACCACTGTATTTGCAATCTGATTGGTTGAATGAATTCTGGGATACACAGTTGCGAGATGACTACAGATTTGTCTATATGGGGCCCAAAGGAACATGGTTTGTGTATATCGTTTATAATTGATTACCCCTGCTCCCAACTAATGTTTATTTTGGCCATTGTTTTCTCGTGTAGGGCAAAGCGTTTTTTTAGAAACTGGGACCATACGCCGCTGGCCGTGGAATGGTGTGAAATACCTCATTGAAGGTTCCATGTTCACCGTCATATGCATACCATCTTCGAGATGGCTGAAATTGGTGTGCTATAGACATTTTACATATTGTGTTCAGCTCAACCCGGGGCTAGAGGGCATGAACGGTAGCAAGCACATTTCACTACCGTTCATGAACAGTCTCAATCAAACCGAGACTGCAAACTGTTTTGTACTTATCAAGTTTGCCGATTTCAAAATTTCTCCTTTCATACTTTTTTACTGTATTTTTTCCAAATATTGTGACCCATTTGTGGGTTATGTTCAAAAATAAGGGAAAAAAACTGTTATGAAATGGTAATAACAGTCCGCACGCCGCACTCATTTTTTAATCTGATTTTCACCTCCCTCTGGAAATAAATCCCAAATTTAAAAACGAATGTTCAGTTAATTTTATATAAATTTTTTGTGTTAAAAAATCTTATTCGAGTGAATTGAATTGAATTGGGGTTTTAAGGCGCACCAACACATGAAAGGTTATATGGCACCTAACAGGAATGAACATGCCAGGCTCATCCTCTATGTACATCGAGATAAAATATGGAGAATGGGCCTTGAACCTTATCACCCTGAACTGCAGAGTTGCTGCAAATTCTATTGTAAACACTCCATTTACGCCGAGTGAGTTTTCCACTGCATATCATGAAATACTTCAGCGTATGAATCTCAAATCACATGTCACTTTGACTCAGACGAATGCAAGTCATTGAATTAAGTTTGAAGAAAAAAATGCTGTACTCTTTTGCTAACGTACTCACATAAATTACTACTCTGTCTACTCTGAGTTTGTTTCATACCATCATGTACATATATGGTTTCAGAAAAAAGGATAAATACTCTTTTTAATTCATTGTTTATATAGATATATTATATACAATATTTCAATCATGAGAACAAAATTATATTTAACACTGTCAAAAAACAAGGCATACATTGTAAAAAGGCGAATCTGAACACAGACAAAATAACAAACTAGGTCTGTGATCTGAAGAACTGAAGTTATGATATTGTGATGACCCCCAAAACTTGGAAATAACTATTGGAAATTCTATCATAATGGGGACATGATGACCACACACACCCCATCCCACCCCAAATTCAAAATATAACGGAAAACCCTAAGGAGGTTTAGTTAATGTATACGCGATGAAATATTGTCTATTTTAGTTCTGTGTTCACTTTTTGCAGCAAATGTATTAAGCACTGTTTCAACGTCATATGCATACCATCTTCAAGATGTTCATACTATTGACATTTTAAATGTGGAGTTCTGCTCAATCCCGGGCTAGAGGGCATGAGCGGGAACCGTAGCAAGCCTTGTTTTACTGCCGTTCATGAACAGTCTCAATGAAACCGAGACTGCAATATTTTTATATTTATCAATTGTATTTTACAATTCACGAATCCATTTTACAATTCAGGACTCCATTTTATAATTCAGGACTCCATTTCATGCGGACGTGTACAGGTCCTTTAGTTGGTCGGCAAACATATGTGGACGGAAACGCTGGATTTTCTACCCCCCAGGTAAGGATGACATTTCTATCAAGATTATAGTTTCAGTTTTGTTGGCCCTCATTCGTTGTATGTTCTGTGTTATGCCTGCATGACCGTTCCAAGGCGGAAGCCCTATTATTACCAACCCTTTTATGTTTTCGATGTCATATCATGCCTTTCATTCATCTTTGTAATTATTGTTTGTTTTTGTGCGTGTGTGTGGTTGACTGTGGTCTTTGAATGCTACATTACTTATGTATATCTACTTTTGGAGTAAATAACACCTATAATTGTCGTTACAGGTTGTGAAGACAGTTTGAAGGACCAGTTCGGTCAGCTGATCTATGACGTAACCTCTCCAGACCTTGATGACCCTAGAAAATATCCGCATAGTGGCAAGGTCAAAGGTCAAAGATTAGAAGTCCTTCAAGAACAAGGTCAAGTGATATTTGTACCAAGTGGCTGGCATCATCAGGTGTATAATATGGTTAGTTAAAAACTTGATTCAGGAAAATGTTATGTCACAAATTGAATATATGGTTTTAGCAAGCTGAAATATGAATATTTTTTGCATAATCAAGGTCAGTAACTCAGTAATCAAGGTCAGTAACTCAGTAATCAAGGTCAGTAACTCAGTAATGCATGTGTTGACTTTGCTCTTTGTCAAAGTCGTCCTAAAGCAGTCGTCCAAGATCTTGTGGTAATAAAAGTGGACATAAATGTCGAACAGGCAATGTAACATTCAAGGACCACAGTCAATCACAAACAGTCACAGAAACAAACAACAACTACAAAGATGAATAAAAGGCATGATATGACATCACAAACATAAATGGATTGACAATAGGGCTACCACCTTGAAAGTCAAACTTGGTGAAGATGGGAACCTCTTTATCTAATTGTTTCACCTTCACAATCTGTGTGTCATGTGCATGTATTGGGTATAATGTCAGAAGTAATACAACAGCACAATTCAACTTTTAAAATAATTTCTTCAGGTACATCGTGAGACTTTTTCCATTATATCTCTTCAGGAAGACACCATCTCCGTCAATCACAACTGGTTGAATGGTTGTAACATTGACATCTGCTGGCGCCATCTGCAGGATAACCTGGCAAGTGTGAAAAGAGAGATATCAGACTGTATAGATATGGACGGATGGGCGCAACAGTGTCAGGTGTGTAACTAGGACAATATACTAAGGGTTAATGGTATTTAACATTTTGTGAAGGTATGTCAGTCGTTTACAGGTCGTGCATTTTACAGTTTTATTGACAGACGCATTGAAATACTATTTAATAGTCGCATTAAGTTTCAACAAGGCATATTGCAGCATTTTTGCCAAGTGTGTTTGATAACACTTTTTCGACTCAATATGGTGGTCATGTGTGTAGCATGTTGTTTGCTTAAAAGATGAAAAATACTGTAAATGCAATTGCTGTTATTTATAAATGATAGAGTGATATATCATGTTGATATACGAATATGAATATTAGTATGTACATGTTTCTATGTGTGCTCTATTTTCATTTTAGTTGATGCTAAATGCCGTTGCCGGAATAGATTACAAAACATTTGTCCACATGTTGAAAGTTGTCACAAAAAACAGACTTCTTGCTCTACAAAGGGCAAGGAAAAGTTTGGAGAGTGAGAAGAACACAGAAAACACTGGGCGCGTTGGAGGAACACCTGTGAGAGGTGGCATTTATGAAAATGAAAACACACTTGGAGAAAGAAATGAGGAACGTACAATTGAAAACAAAGTATCTAAAATTTCTAGTTTGTCGAATGATAGTCAATGTAAAAGAAACAGTGAAACAGTGTTGGATGATGGTATTAATAATAAAGTCAACCATGACGTTGGAGAATTCCCGATGGTATATGCTGGTGGTGATTCTAAAAACGAAAACTCTGGTGTGAATGTAATAGATGCAGTTGAACATGGCATATGTGAATATTCTTGTAAAGGCTTTGATAACAGAATCTGTGATTCAGAACATGAGTCTGATATAGTCGATGATGATAAACTTTCCAAAAAGCAGCAAATAGCTAATTACTGTGAAGAGATGGAAGAACTCTCGGAAAATGTCACAACACACATAAGGATTCATGAGACAATTAGTGCGGAAGTGTACCTTATGTATGATTTATTGAGGGTGAAAGAAGTATTGACAACTATTATAGATGACGAAGATTATAAACAAATAGAATTTGATGATTCAGACAATGCCCAATATATTCTTGATATTATAAACGAAGTTGTGAAATAATCATAAGAATTGAATATTAAATATCAGCAATTTAAGAAGTACTATAAATATATAAAAACATTTATTTTATGATAATCAATGAAATATTGTGTTTTATCTGTGAAATAAAAGTGTTATTCCACACTGTGGAATATAGAGTTTTATTTCCACAGTAGCTGCCGGGACTTCTTTTTTAATGTAAAACCAACACAAATGCATGCACAGTAACACGGATCACAAGATATTCCCACTGTTATACTGTTAAATCCACTGTTTATTTAATTACTTTCTTTCTGTTTTGATAATCATTTAATGGTTTCAAAAAAGGTGACGCCATGTAACGTTTCGTTACGTCATCCTGGCTAGGAAAGAAGCGTGTGTAAAACGGTTTTGTTACTGAAATTTTAGTTACTGAAATTGCTTAATTGTTTGTAAAATTATAAAATAAAAAGAAAATTTGCTGTTTTGTCGTGAATAACCCTTTAAATGTTCTCTTTGCACTGTGCGACCCTATAAATGTTGTCTGCACTGTGCGACCCTTTAAATGCTGTATTTGCACTGTGTTTAGTGTTGTCAATCACTGACTTCACATTCATTACGCTTTCTTAATCAGTGCACCAGTAAACATGCTCTCCTTAGCTGCATCAGCCAACATCGACTTTATCGCCCAGGAAAACGACGACGCCCAGGTACACGACGACGCTTAGGTAAACGTGGATCTGAAAATAGAAATAAACATACAAGACATAGTTAACATTGAAACCCTGTTTAGCACCGATGAATAGTCTCGGATAGTTCACCTGCATCCTCAAAAGTTAAACAATACGTAATTGTACTATATCTGTACTATATCTGTAGAACATGGTTTGAAAATGAGTGTATATGTCAGTACAGTATAAAAGATAAAAAATAATCTATGCATTTAAGTTTAGTGTGGACTCTTTCAACCAATCAGTTGCGTCCGATTTTTAGCTCTACTGATCAGAGATCAGCAGAGCTTATCTGTGGAGCGGTGTCCGTCGTCCGTCTCTGTCTGTCCGTCCGGAACTTTTTTTTGTAGCTTCTACTCCTCTGAAACTACAAATGGATTTTCATGAAACTTTACAGAAATGTTGCCCATGAAGTCTAGTTGATCCTAGCAAAAATTCATGTTGATGTGAAATCCAAGATGGCTGCCAAATCTAAAATTAGATTTTTGAAAAGGAAGTTTGTAGCGACTACTTCTTGAAAACTCTAAGTGATATTGATATCGGACTTTTTCTGAAATGATCAACATGACATGATGTTGATCCTTGTCGAAAATTATTTTGATGCGACGTTAAACATGGCCGCCAGCGGCCATCTTTGTTAACATAGAGTTATATAAGGAAAACTTGTAGCAACTACTCCTCTGAAACTACTTGACGGATTTTCATGAAACTTCACAGAAATGTTGCTCTTGATGTCCAATTGATCCTAGCAAAATTTCAGGTCGGCCGAAAATTCAAGATGGCCGCCAAGGCTAAAAATAGATTTTCAAAAAACAAGTTTGTAGCGACTACTTCTTAAAAACTAGAAGTGATATTTATATGGGACTTTTTCTAAAATGATCAAAAATCGTCGAAAATTGTTTTGATTCGATATTAAACATGGCTATCGGCGGCCATCTTTGTTTCGATAGACGGATTTTCATGAAACTTCACAGAAATGTTGCTCTTGATGTTTAATTAATCCTAGCAAAATTTCAGGTCGGCCGGAAATTCAAGATGGCCGCCATTGCTAAAATAGATTTTCAAAACACAAATTTGTAGAGACTACTTCTTGAAAACTATATGGGACTTTTTCTAAAATGATCAGTTGATGTTGATCCTTGTCAAAAATTATTTTGATTTGACTTTAAACATGGCTGCCAGCGGCCATCTTCGTTTCAATACAGTTATTTAATGAAGAAATATAAAAAGATCGGACAGGGAAAGTAGCATTCAAGCTGGACAGTCAACCACAAAACACAGAAACAAACATGGAAACAGACAAACAAGAAGGCAAAAGAAATAATAAAAGTAAACGACATCACAAACACAAAAGGGTTGACAATAGGGCTACCGCCTTGGAACGGTCAGTGGCAAAGTAGGCCACTGGGGGTTTAAACGGGTACTATTGATTTAATTAATATTGAGTTCTGCTCAACCCGGGGCTAGAGGTCGTGAGCGGTAGCTAGCATATTTCACTACCGCTCATGAACAGTCTCAATCAAACCGAGACTGCAATATTTCGTATGTGTCATTTTAGGCCATTTCCAAAGAACCATTATCATACTCTTTTATAGCACAGTGGCGTTGCATGTGCAGTGTGGCGGCAATAAAGCGCCACTCCGCAATTGCAATCAGTACTGTTATTCATTCGATCTTTGGAGATCGCTGAGCCCGATACTTATATTTAATTATCGGTGGTACTTTTGCATTTCTTTTTGTTTTCTTACTTAATTTTCGATTCAGTGGTTCCACTACTCCAGCCGATTAAAGGCTTTGGGTATTGTTTAACCACTTATAGGATATGTTGTCTGCTTTTTAATTTAGTCTTTTGACTGTTACTTGTGATATGCAGGCTTCATAACTGCTGCTTCCAACTAAATTCCATTATGTTTATTTCGCTCTTCGGGGCATTTATTTTATTATATACTGGGACCATACGCCGTACGACATGGGGAAGCAATAAACTCCATGTCCACCGCCATATGCATGCCATCTTCGGGATGGTTAAGATTTTGTACTATTGATTTTATTAATATTGAGTTCTGCTCAACCCGGGGCTAGAGGGCGTGAGCGGTAGCTAGCATATTTCACTACCGCTTATGAACAGTCTCAATCAAACCGAGACTGCAATATTTCGTATGTGTCGTTTTCGGCCGTTTCCAAAGGTCCATTATCATACTCTTTTTTTAATAAGTTAACTTCATACAAAATCCTTACTCGGTGGGCCTCATCATCTGATACAACTTTTAATAACACCATTTTATTATGCAATTGTGTGTCTAACAGTGATTTACAGTTATCTATAAAAAAATTATCTTCTCACCCTCACTCCCACCCACCCACTCACCCATCCAACAAATACAATAGACTTTAAATAGGTCCTTAACAATGCTCCCGATCATTGTTAATCATATACATGTGCACCAGTGTACATTTTAATTTTAGAGAAATCAAAATATAGAAACCACAGCAGTCAAATGCAATGTCACCGTAGGTCCGCACCGCACCACGAACCGTATAGCTAGTACTAAAGAAAGTTTAAGTGATAATGCGAATTATTTTTTCTATTTGAAGTATTTTAAACTACATACAGGTGATCAATGTAGATTTGATTGTTTGTTTGTTTTGTTGGTGGTTGGCTGGTTGGTTGGTGCTTTACGTCACATGTAATGTTATATATGACGGTCGATTGTTTTGTGGTGGAGACAGATCACCCACTTTTCCTGGGTAGAATCAGTACTCTACATCTCTCGCCATCCGTAAGAATCGACACTTTCTCACTTACAAGTCGAGATCACTTTGTAAATCGGAAATAAGTTTTATATGAAATCAAGAGTCAGGTTTGGTGCACCCTAGAACCTGGTTTAAACCCAGAGCGGCCTTTTTTCCACTGACCGTTCCAAGGTTAACTCTAATGTCAACCAGTTTGTGTTTGTGACGTCACATGCCTTGCATAGTAACTGTTGTTTGTGGCTCTACCTATATCTTTTTGTCCACCAATTGATATAAACTTTACTTAATTATAAACAGGACTATGAAAAAAGAAAATGGCAATAATGTTACCCAATGTAATATGCGTTGTGCTGGGGAAAAACAGGATTGAAAAGATCGGATTTTTGAAATTGTATTCTTAATTTTTTAGACAAGCCGATTGCGGAGATTTTCCGATCTTATTCGTTTACAATCGGAACTACCTCGTCTCATTAGCGAAGAGTTCCGATCGATTCGTTTGCTATCGGGACTGCGCCGAATAGTTTGTAATCGCATTGCGCATGTCCGAGAAAATCGTAAAAACTCGTAGTTCTCCGGCAGGAATAAACGGCTGGGCAGCATTTTATTCAAGATATTGTTTTGATCATAATTAATAATTTACAGAACTGGAATACAAACCATGTTTCTTCTTAGAATACTCATAAAATAGCCTTGTATACATATAAATGCAGTAATATTGAGTATTTAATATTTTACATTAAAAATCGCGTAGATATAGGTAGTGCCTCTTTAATGCGTGTTTTTGGTTGACAGTGTTTTGTAAACAATACATTTCCTCTTCGACTTTTATGCCTACGTTTGTAGAAAATAAATTTGATATGGCAGCAAATAGCGGTATGCAACAAATAGAGATTATTTAACTGCTGTGATCGATGTTAGGAAATTCTTCACGAGATGGTGGGCCTGTGGTTCTGTTCACGCAATTTTAAGCACTGTACAACATAAATGCTTTCAAAGAATGCATGCGTCCTGTCAGAATAGCATTTCTAGGTGTCATACAACTTCATATTCAACTTCTAAAAATGGCAAATTCAATTATATACTGACAAAAATCAAGTTTAGCAAGCCCGTATTTACATCCAGCTGAAATAAATGTAATGCTATTTTATATTGTGAAGTATTTTAAATCATCGGCATGGCTTAGGTTGATCTTCTTTTTCTCTTACCTTTTGTATTCCAATGTAAGTATCTCCCATTTAGTTAAAACATACTCTTTCACATTTAAAAATACAAATGAGGTAAAGAGCAAGCTTAAACATTACAAAATGACTGTTATGTGTCTCAAGTTATAAAACCGCTAAAACAATCGACAATTTCCTTGCCACTATACAGATATAGGGAATCAAAGTTTACCATTTGTGAAATTACCTCCTTTTACATTGAAATAAGAGCGAAATTATAATTCCTGTAAAACATGTAGATTACCACATGTTGCTATTTGTTTTCATATTTCTTTTGAGACGTATTCCCTTAATATAACTGATATATGTAAGTTATATTGCCCATATAAGTCTTGTCAAAAATGGTCTGTATAAAAGTCGAACAGGAAATGTAGCATTCAAGGTCCACCATCACCCGCAACACGCATAGAAACAAACAACACTTACTGAGATGAATAACAAGCAAGGTAAATAACATAACAAACAATGAATGAATGGTGTTTTACGGCACGTCGACACATAAATAGGTCATATTGTGCACAAAAACCGACGAAAAATGAAGAAATTAAGTAGTAATTATGACTCCCCCACACAAAGTGTGGTAGGGGAGCCATGTTGATTTTGTGCTTTCTGTCTGGTGGTCTGTAGGTCTGTCTGTGTCACAAACGATGTCCGATCAATAACTAGAGAATGGTTGGACCTAGTGTCCTCAAACTCGGAAAAATGGTTGGTCATGACAAGTAGATGACCCCTGTTGATTTTGGGGTCACTAGGTCAAAGGTCAAGGTCGCGGTGACATTGACTATCAAAACGATGTCCGATCAATAATTAGAGAATGGTTGGGCCTAATATCCTCAAACTTGGAAGGATGGTTGATCATGACAAGTAGATGACCCCTATTGATTTTTGGGTCAAAGGTCAAGGTCGCGGTGACATTGACTATCAAAACGATGTCCGATCAATAACTAGAGAATGATTGGACCTTGGGTCCTCAAACTTGGAAGGATGGTTGGTCATGACCAGTAGATGACTACTATTGATTTTGGGGTCACTATGTCAGAGGTCAAGGTGGCGGTGACCTGACTATCAAAACGATGTCCGATCAATAACTAGACAATGGTTGGACCTAGGGACGTCAAACTTGGAAGGATGGTCGGTCATGACCAGTAGATGACCCCTATTGATTTTGGGGTCACTACGACAAAGGTCAAGGTCGCGGTGACCTTGAATGTCAAAACGATCCCCGATCAATAACTAGACAATGTCCGATCAATAATTAGAGAATGGTTGGACCTAGGGTCCTCAAATTTGGAAGGATGGTTGGTTATGACCAGTAGATATTAGGCCAAACAAAATAATATGTGTGGTCCAGGTAACACTGGTAAAAAAATAGGGTAGGTAGGTAGGCGTTTTTGTTTTTTTGTTGTTGTTTTTTCAGTAATGAATTCAATTCTGATAATGAACTTAACATGTTGTTGTTTTTGTGTTTTTTTAATTTTTTGCATAAAACGTTTTAAGGTCGGCCCCTTAAAATAGGGTCGGTCGGGTTACCTGAACCACAAACATTTTTTATGTGGCCTTACTGATACAGATAGTAGATACAGTCATAGGGATATTGAATATCAAAACGATCTCAGATCAATAGAGAACGGTTGGACATAGAGTCGTCAATTATGTCTGTTTGGGGGAGCCATACGTTTTTGTCCCATGGACAATAACAATTTCTAGTTAAAACAATGTAAATATATAAAGATAAAACTATTAAAACATAAGGGATGATATGGTAGTAATATAAACTATGTATGTAAATCAACAACTGCCCGCCAACGGGTATATAAACAAGTAAATATATAAAAAAAAAAACATAAAAGGATCGACGCTAGGCCTAGCGCCTTGTTCATTTCATATGGAAAATCAATATTATAAAATATGCCAATATAGGTGGCTTTGAAGTAGTATACGGCTTAAGCCGGTGCTAGGGGGCGTGAGAGGTGTTGCTTCTTACATTACATCTCATGAACAGATTCCATACAACCGAGTCTGCTACTTTATTCTCTTGGTTGTGTTTTTTGCTTCCAAGCGATCTCCCGTATCGGTATTTATTGTTTTGACATTTTCAAATAAATATTAATTGTATTGCATCCAACAACAGAACGGACATTTATAACTTGTGTATGCAAATATTAAGTTGTTTATCGCTATTAGATCTAAATCAAGATACATTTTTAATCAGTTCTTGAAAGATGTGTTGAATGATTAACTCACCTGGGCATGCATGTGAAGTACATAATGCTTTATCATCACTGTTTCCAACGCATCCTCTCCCCAAGGGCGACGGAGGTGGGTTGTCACACCTCCTTGTTCTCGTCTTCAAACCTGTGTTGCACGTGACCGTGCACGTTCCCCAGTGTGTCCAATCAGACCAATGTCCATCTTAAATAATAAACATTGTGGTGCACAACGCTGTGATATCGTCGTATATTCAACTGTCACAAAAGCGGGAAGGAATGATACGCCAAACATGTTGTGGTGGTGTCGCACACTGCTTCTGTTTATCTTTGTCTCGGCCTGCCAAAACCGTATCATGCATATGTCTTACC
This sequence comes from Cyrtodaria siliqua, assembly GCA_037043455.1. Classification (NCBI taxonomy): domain Eukaryota; kingdom Metazoa; phylum Mollusca; class Bivalvia; order Adapedonta; family Hiatellidae; genus Cyrtodaria; species Cyrtodaria siliqua. The sequence continues at coordinate 198,639 of JAWPHD010003985.1, forward strand.
TGGTTCTGAATCCGCGTAGCATAGCGTAACGAAGAATTCAGAAGCAGGCCGGGTGACCGAGGTTATTTTGAATGCGTGCTTTTGTTGTCTGTGTTCTGTGAAGGCTAGATTTCCTGTTCTACTTTTAACAGTTGTTCAGGATTACATTAAAAGGATTCCGCAAAGTTTTTTTCAAAATGTATGTCAACGGTAGTCCTGCTGGAATAGCTTTTAAGTCATACAAAGGTTACGATTGGAAAAGTCGACTACACGTTGTAGAAAATGATAATTAAAGAACATGTAGACTAATTATGATTACCTATAAGATCTATTTTCATTCGAGAAAAGAAGCGATAGTATCAGTTATATTAGTTTTCTTGAGTTGATTTGTTATCAACAATTATAGTAGATTTTTGGGAGGACGTTTTGCCTATCTTAAAATACAGAAAGGGGACGTTTTGATTAATTTGGGGACGTTTTGACCAGGGGACGTTCGACTTGGGGACGTTTTGACCGACATCCCTAGTAAACACAAGTGCTCTATTGTGTCTAACATGGGCACGGAATTATTAAATACTCAGAAAAAGTACCATTCCAAAAATCGGCGTGCCTCAGCCGGGAATCGAACCAAGGATCTCTTGCTATCCGGGCAAGCATGCAAACCATAATTATAAATGTTCAATAAGCATCCAGATACCCAGAGGTATTATTAAAAGCTTCAATGACCTCTGCCTACGTATCTGGTGAAAGACCAAACATGAAATTTGTTTCATGGTAATCCGAAAACATCTTCGAGAAGAAGTGCACATTCCTTCGCCAACAACTTGTCTATAAACAGTAATTCACTACCTGACTAACTCAAGATTCCGTAGCCAACAACTTGTCTATAAACAGTAATTCCGTACCTGACGTGCACATTCCGTGGCCAACAACTTCTCTATAAACAGTAATTCCGTATCCGACCAACTCTAGATTGCTGTTTTTTCTTATCTAAACTATGAATGGAATAAATGTATGTAGAAACCTTGCAACGTGCCCAAAACCCATCAAGGCTGCTTGTTATAAGACGTTCGACTGGAGTATGCAGCCACCGTATGGGACACATACACCTCCACATCGGCATTGATGTCCCTATGCTGTAAAGTGTCCACCTGCTTTTAATCCGTAGAAAGAACCTTCCTTCACGAATGTACATGTATCAGCACAGTACGATTATGCTCAAAAATGGGCCATGCACTTAGAAGGAATGCACATAAATGAACAATAAACGACATAACACGGTTATTATCGGTAACGATCATTGCAATGGTATCAAAACAAATAATTAACACAATAAACCATTAAAAACCGTCTAGTCTGTTATAATACATTGGCCGTTTTCGACTGGCTTTTTTCGTATATATATATATATGTTTTTTCCGTTGAGAAAGTTTCTATTTGCAGGCTCAATTTGTTTAACGCGTTGAGTAATTTCTTAACGCGGTTGAGTACTTTCTTAACGCGTTGAGTACTTTCTTAAAGCGTTGAGTACTTTCTTAACGCTTTGAGTACTTTCTTAACGATGTAAACCACCGTTATTTGTGTTAAGAACGGGGGGGGGGGGGGGGGGGGGAAAGACCAATCACATCAAGTATTTACCTAATTGTGATTAAACCACCGTTATTTGTGTTAAGAACGGGGGGGGGGGGGGGGGGGAAAGACCAATCACATCAAGTATTTACCTAATTGTGATTGGATGATACGAGCTAGGGAGGACATCAATAATGGAACAGCAGAAACAGTCGAAAATGGTCAATGACATACCAATGCTTGGACATTCATGCGTGTTACATAACGCAGATTCGTCACTGTTTCCTGTACATCCTTTCCCGAACGTCGATGATGGTGGATTGGTACACAGCCGTGACCTCGTTTTCATTCCCAATCCGCACGTGGCCGTACATGTGCCCCATTGTCCCCACACTAACCAATTGCCATCTAAAATTATACAAGAGAAATAAGAATACTGCTTT
>JAWPHD010003986.1:0-200614 GCA_037043455.1 Cyrtodaria siliqua
GACGCCGACCCCGTCATGATTACATAAGCTCTCTTATTCTTCGAATAGTCGAGGTAAAAAAGGAAATTGTATCATTATGGGCTAATTTGTGCATAAATTGTAGTAATGGTCTCAAAAGATTTTGTAAAGAAATATAGGTTTTACATTAAGATGAGCTTTAAATTTTATTGTAATTAAATGTTCTTTACTTTAATTTACAATTTTAGCAGAATTGTGACCAAAGAATAAATGATTAGACTTCAAAAATGTCTTATTTAGCTATTTTAAGACCCAAGCTATATTCTATTTTGAGAGCGGATGAGCAGATTATTAAAAAAGCAAAGGGTGTAAAAGAATATGTAGTTAAAAAACATATAAATTTTGAAAACTACAAGGATGCACTATTTAACAAGAAAAAATACACCCATGAAATGAATATGTTGCGATCAATAAAGCATCAAATATATGGCATAACAGTAAACAAAGTTACACTATCACCATTCTACTCAAAAAGATACATCCGAGAAGATGGAATTACAACTGATGCACATGGCTTCTACAAAAACTTATGAATTTGAGTATCAGCAGGAACAATAAGTAATTCTTCTTTGACAAATCCTCTTTGTGGCGCTGGTGCTTTCAAATAATAAACTCTTATACCTTGCGTCACCATATAACTTTTAATCTTGTGAATATCTACACTCCACATTGGATCAGTTGCTCTGCGTCTTCCACCTTCTTGTTCCCCGGGTTGATATAAATATCTTACACTTGCATTAATACAGATAGGATCATCTTTTAATATTTTTGTTTCAACAGGAGGAGGCTTTTTTGTCTCCGCGTTTATTGCTTTGACAACTTCTGGTAATATCTTTACCCATTCTCTATTACGTTTTTGAGAATCTATTTCCTTAGCATACTGATAACCAAACAATCTCTCAGCTAATGTTCTGTTAAATCTTTCCACTAAAGCTTGGTCTCTGTGTATTTCTGTTCTGCCTCGTCTGATATTTACTTTATGTTTTACCATCAACTGTGATACTGCACCCATAAATTCTCTGCCTGGATCCACTTGTAATAATTTTGGATATTTTAGATGCCGACTATATATTTTTTCAAATGCTTTGGCAACTTCTTTACTATCCTTGGAAGTCAGTGGCTCCGCTTCTTTGTATCTACTTGCAATATCAACAACAGTCAACGCATATTTATATGTCTTGCGTCCACGACCAATTCCAAAAGTATCATGCGGCAGAAATAACAAATCAGCTTGATGCACTCCATTCTTAGCAGAAACATCAAACCTAGGTCTAACTATTTTCTTCGGTGCAGGTAAATAAATCTGCCACACAGCTTGTTTCTTTAAAAATTCTAATGCCTTTTTTTCACTAACACCAGCCTCTTTTGCTAATTTTTTAACTGCTGTGTAACCTCTCCAAAATCCTTTTGGGCTGTAATAAATCTTTTCCATTTTTTCTACTAAAGAATAAACTTTATATAACTATAAAGAAAAAAATGGAAATCACAACTGCACAATTTGATGAACTGCTTGAAGAGCAAAATCAATATAGCACAAAGAAATGGACAGACTTGGAACTAAATAAAATATACACTATTACAGATACAAAAATACTGGATACTGAATATGGTCCATCCATGGTATTGACATTATTAGACAACGGTGAAGTATGGGCGCCTGGTCATCTCAAAGATAAATTAGAGAAGAGTGCTAAACCACCATATTATATTCGACCACTTGGATTGAAACCATGTAAAAAAAAAAAAAAAATAGGTATCATGCATATGACTTAGTCTTTTCAAAGTAAACTTAGTCATTCCAAATCTAAAGTAATTATAGTTTTAAACTATTTTTTTTTTTTATGAAATCAATTTATACGCCACAAATCCAGTTGCAGCCATGCCCACCACAATACACGTAATTTCTCTATTCTGTTGATCCGGAGATGGTGTATAAAAATCACTCAACTTGGGCTCCGGTTCCAAAAGTAAATGTTTGCCAGTTGTATAATAATACTGTTTCATAGCTTGGTCTACATCATCAAAAGTCTGCTTTGCATGATGCTCTTTTTGCAGTTGCTTATTAATAAAATCTAATCTCTCTGTTCTTTTTTTATTCCACTCCACTTGTGCTGCGTTTAATTGTTCTACGGCTTTGTCATGTCTTTGTCTTTCCTCATCTGAATGACTTCCCATTTTTGAAAAGAAATAATTTGAACCAGTAAACGCTAATGCATTTGTTAATGCGCCACCTATCATCATTGCTACTGCACTTGCCATTTTTTTTTTATATATATATTTTTTAAAATTATTTCATAATATCCGGAGGAATCATACCTTGCTTAATCATCATATCCTTTGTAGCCATTGCTAACATTATATCTATAGACAGCATCCCAAAATCTCCCATATTAAAATCCACTTTAGGGGCTGGTCTTTTTAGTATTTTTCTGCCAATTTCAGAATATCCAACAGTTAGAAGTGTTTCCACTCCAGCATGATACATCATATTTACAATTTGTTTTCCGTCAATACTTGCTGCCATTTTTTTTATATGATTATTTTTTTAAAATTAAATTATTAAAAATCAAACGGGTCTTTTGGTGCAACATGAACAGGTTGCACAGCTACAGGTTGCGTAGCAGTTTGCGTAGCAGATTTTTTGTTATAAATATACAAACCCAACCCAGCAATGCCTAATAAAACCAGACACGGTGGAATATAATTTTTGTATACGTTTATTTTGATTTTCTCTGGTTCCTCTTCACCTATTGTTATTTTTGTTATTTGATTTGCTGCATCTTGCTTTGCAGCATTTTGATTTGTAACATCTTGAAGCAAACGCTTTGCCTTTCTTGCCGCTGCTCCTTTTTTTCCAGCTTCTATTCTTTTTGGATTTTTTACTTTTTGTTGTTCAACCTCAACAGGTATAACTTCACTCTCTTGGTTCTCCATTTATATTATCTATAATTTTATTTTTATTAAAATCAATATGTCTAACAGTTGTCAGTATTGCTGTAAATGGTGCTAAGCACATTCCATACCTGTAATACAACTCACAACAAGCACTTGTCAAAGCATGATTAATAAATGGGTCTTCCTCCAAATCTTCTATCAGCTTTGGTGGATTTGTCACATTAAAATATTTTGATACTCCCATCACATACAAGTTAATAAAAGAATTGCCTAAAGTTTTAGTCATGCTTGCCCCAAGCCTTGCTTCATATCTGCAGTAAAGTTTGTTAATTTCATCCGGGGGCATGCTATCTATATTCGTGAGTTGTATGTCTTTACCCAAATATTGACGGCTACCACCGCCAGCCACTATGGCTGATAATCTTTCTTTTTTTGTTTCTTGTTGCTTTGATTCATCTGGTTCCGTCTGTTCCGATATATTTTGTAATAGTTCTTCCGCATTCATTTTTATATTATTAATCTTATTTTTTATCTTGAAATAAATATAAAATACAAAACAACTAGCTGCGATATTCATGCAACTATTAATTGTTAGTATTGTTAATAGCATTGTTATTAATATTGCTATTTTTTTTATTAGCATTGTTAATTTGCTGCAAGCATTGCTATTAACATTGCTACTTTACTATGAGCAATGCTATTAGCATTACTATATTTTCTGATATTTTCATTATATTTTCATGTCAGTATTGCTATTAACATAGCTACTTTTCTGTTAGTATTACTATTAGCAACAAAGCAATGCTATTAGAAAAAAAAGAATTGCTGGTAGAAATTATTCAACCCAATAACCAGTTGGTTGGTCAGTCCTCAAAATTAACTTTGAATATTTAGTCTTAGCTAAAGCTTTTTTTATTCTGGTTCTCTCCTCCAACGTTGGAATAACATCATTTTCTCTCAAACAATTTTCATAACTATCTCTGTCCTTGGTGTAAAACATACACAACCATTTTACTTGATCCCTCAAATCTTTCAATACAGAATTATATCTCTGTGAAATGACCCACACTGATTGTTTAGCGTGACGACCAGAGAATGCCAACTCTGACAACATATCTTTTTTCTTTGTTAATTCTTTTGTGGCTGAGCAATCGTCAATAACGTATAATGTGGGCTGGCCAGCATATTGTTTGAAAAAGAAACGCAACAGTTCTTGTAACATTTCTTTACCGTTGCTAACAGGATTGACAATTATTATTTTTTTATCTTTTGGGTTTTTCACATCTCCTATCCAGGATCTATTTTTATAAGCTTCGTTCCAATCTATGGTTGGACACAATATAATTATATGTTTAAAAACTCCAACATACTCTTGTTCAAGTATGTCAAGAACAAACTCTGTTTTACCACAGCCTGTCTGACAACAAATAATGGCACTGTGTGAATATTTAGGATATTTTTGTTGTAAACTAGTATCCTGCTTCTTTGAATCTTCCATCTTCAAAATTGATTTGCGCATCTTGTATTATATATATGTAAATATTTAAAGTTTGATCTGCATCTGCTTTTTTATTTATTAATATCGTTATGCCTTCACTGCCGTTTTCTATTCTTCTTCCACTGCCGTGTAATAAATTGTCATTACATGTTCTAAGGTCAAGCCACAAAGCATATGATTTTGTCAAATAAGTCTCAAGAGAAACATTGGTAAAGTTTAAGTCTCTTGCTACTATTTCTGTCTCTTTGTTTCTTTTTGATGTTAAGGCAAAATATTTGTTAATTTCTTCCCAATGTTGATATGCCTTCATGCCCTGACTATACAACTGATTTGGTACTCCCTCTATTGTCATTTCAACCTTTTCAATCTTTGGGTTGTAATAGGTTTCTGTGTCTGTTCTTTCTGGGTCTTCAAACAGCATTAAAATACCTTTCATGCTCCGTGCTGGTACATTAATGTTGATGTTCCAAAGAGTATCAGATTTGTTTGCTATTATTTTTCTATGTCGCAAGATACGATCATACATAAATGACATCTTACCATTGATTTGCTGTCTTATTTGTCTGGATAATTCAACATCACTAACCGTATCAAATTCCAAGCAGATATTTTTTATTACATAAGATGCATCAGCATCAGCGCTTTTGATAACTTTGTTATAATCGTTAAACGTTAATTCATATTCTAACCTATCACCAAGCCCCGCTTGATAAAATGGCATATGACTTTCTAACATTTCAAAGTCCAGTGGAATACAAAATCTATTTCCATAAGCTGCTGCTATAGCTTCATCTTTAGTGTCTGAGGAAGCATCTCCCGCGCTAACTCTATGTTTTAGCATGTTTGGTTTACCAATACCTTGGTAAGCTATGTTTTGTCGTTCGCTAGGGCTTTTCCATAAATCTACATAACAATGATATATATCACTGTCATCTATTGACATGACTTCATTTTCACTTATTCTTATTGTCATTTTTTTTACAATTGTTCTACCAGATTTTGAAATAGAGTAGCGTTGGCGTCTGTTCTGCTTTTAAGTTCTATTTCAAAGGCAAGACGAGCAGTACTTGGAACTATCACATCATTAGTACTTAGATTGGGAAATCTCACAAGCAGTTGCTGGTTTTGGTCTATTGTTGAGGGATTATTAGTTATTACTACACTTGTGCGGATGCCTTTAGCACCATGAGGTTCTCTTAGTTTTCTATGAGGGCTGAGTTTGTTTCCGTAAGCCGACATTGTTTTTATTTTTTAAATATATTTTTTAAAATTAAATAAGATAAACAATGTCTGCTGAAAATCCTGCGTTCGATATTGATGATATGACTGAAGAAGACTGGGATAGAGCGGATAGAGCACTTGAAGACGAATTTATACAACCTGGCTCAGAATTTCAGAGACAAATTGTAAATGAAAATAACCATATCGATCAGCTTGAAGGGGAAGATAAAATAGAACAACTAACACAAAAAAGGTTGTTAGTAGATCAATTTTTTACTGAAGTTAATGCTGAGATCAGCGGAATTGATTATAAAAATGATTTCAGAGCGGCTGAGGACGAAAACGGTAGAACAATGTTATATGCAGTTCAGTTGGGAACAGATGATGTTCCACTTACCTATTATAAGGGAAATAATCCAAACGAACCAATCAAGTTTTATGCGCTGGACACTCTACTTAGAAAATATGGCATTGACTTTATAAAAAATAATTTAAAAATATATGATTATTTAGCCCCACGTGAAAGAAAGGCTCAGGGTAGGGCAGAATTAGCATCCTTGGTAAAAACAAGAGATACCATCACAAAAAAAGGAGAAAATATACCAATGCAAACTTTTTCAACAACTGAAGATGTACAAAATACAGTAGATGCTGTAAATATAATTGAGAGTGATTTGAGTAATATAATAGATGAAACTCATCCTAAAACTGCTGTTCAAACACAAACAGAAGGTCTAACAATGCGAGAGATACGAGGTTTAGATAAGGTATTGCAAAGCTTTCGTGGAGAACTTACTAATAATCTCTCAAAGCTCACTGAGCTTGATAAAGACATAACAAAAGAAAAACAAAAATTAGAACAAGTTAGCACCCCCGGGCAGGAGGATGAGTTTCAACAAGAGCGCATACGTGACAGAATAAAAAATTTAGAAGATGAAAGAAGTGCGCGACTTGAAGTGGCGAGTGAAAACAAAGAAGCATTACGCAGTCAAATAAACAGGATAAAAGAAACTATAAATAAGGTGTTAAAAGAAGACACAACATTGGGTGAGAGAATCAAAACCTTGTTTAGGGAGCAAGGTATTACTATTGTTAGTATTTTGACTGCCTTTGGTATGATTATTGGGGTATTAGTTGAGACCATTATTCCTACAACGGGAGGAGGGACTGCCCCAACTCCAAAGCCTGATCCATCAAGTGTAAAAGATTGGATAAAAAAACAACTATTTAATCTTGGTAAACTTCTTGCCAACCTAGCTGGTAAAGCTGCTGCAGCACTTCCAGGAGTTATTGGTGCAATAGTATCATGGCTTTTATCTGCAACAGGTAATGTTATTAATTGGCTTGGTAACAATCTATGGGCTCTGCTTGTGTTTGTTTCCGGGTTGTTATATGTGGCAGCCAAAGAGTGGTTTAGTAAATCTCATAAATAAGTAATGCAGCAAGACCTATTACTATAGTACCAACAATTATAGTTGTTTTGTTATCTTCGTGTTCAATCGCTATTTTTTGTATTTCTGGTGAGTTATGCTCCACAGTTTTATGTATTGATGATTTATCAAAGTCAGAATGTTCCGGTAAAAATTTCTTTGTTGTGGTGCCTTGAAAAGGTTGAATAATTTTTGGTGGCACTGGTTTTACATTTACATCATTATTCAATCCTAATGCTTGTGCATCGGTTGCTATTACAATTTCATTATTGTAGTCTTGTATTGTTCCAATTCTCAACTCCATGTCACTCGGAGACATGTACAATCCACTTCCATAGACAAAATTTACTTTACTTCTTGCATATTTTAGAGTGTTTTCATATCTTGAAATTTGACTGGGCAAGTCGATGGGGCTATTTATTGCGTCCTCTACATTTGCTAAAAATTGTTTCTGTGCATCAAATGCTGTCCCAGTTCCAAGTATATCTGTTCTTGTTTGTGATTGTGAGCCAAGGATTGCCCAGCAGTATGTTCTTATGCTGTCATTGATTCTTTCTACTCCAGCTCTTGTAAATCCAGATGAATCATCTAGTATAAAAGTAGACCATCTATTGTCAGCCTCAGATCCTTGTGCAATGTAATCAATGTGGTATGTTTTATCACTCTCATAGACTGTAAAACTCATCGTTTTGTTGTCGTATACAGTATTTACCAAAGGATGATAACCAATATGTGTCCAGTAATTGTAAATTGTTCCTAAACCATTATTATAGCTTTGTTTCTGTCTCCAGTCTGAATTTAAGTCAACGTTAAACTCCTTGCATATTCTCTCGTATGCGTTTCGGTTATATGTGTTACTAAATGCATTCCAATTTGAGTCTTGCGGCATTGCTACACTCATTTCAAATAATATTCTTCTGACTTGGTAATAGACATGAAATCGAAATAACGAACCAACCAGAGTATCAGCTTTTAGATGATTGTTGAAATCAATACCACATCCAGTGGTCGCACACCAAATAGCAAAGTTTAACTGATTCTGCCAAAATAACATCCAGTCTGTTTCCCAGCTTTGGACTATAGCATCTGATTTAACGTATGGGAGTTTGTATTTTTCAAAAACATTGGGAAATGATGCTTTAAAGTCTTTACCGTCTGATGTAATGACTATGTTTTGATTTATTATATCTATCACTTTCTTGCTAAAAGTATTTAAATAGTGAGCATCTGGGTTATATTTGAATTCTTCAGAAATCATTTTTATTTGTGTTTTTATATATATATATTAAAAAAATAATGTTTCATACAATTTCAAACATAGACAACTCTATTAATTTACAACAGTATATCGATAATAGAGATGGAACTAAGCGCGTTGGATTAAAAAGTTTTACATACACTATCGGTTGGTATAATATTATTAATGAAACCATAAAGACACGAAACCCAGATAAAATAGAACATTTACCAGGTGGACTCTATAACTTTCAAGACTTGGTAGAAGATTTTAAAAAGCTAAATGAAAAGATTATCCTGGACAGTATTGTCCAAGCTGGCTTCGCAATTATACATACGCCAATAGAAACACGAATGTCAAGCGGTCTTTCAAAAATGCTGGGATACAAGGACAGAAAATGGTTAACAGGTACTAATATAGGAAATTACCCAATGGATTTAGCTCCTTACAAACAGCTATATGTTCATCTGAAACAAGTTAATACGAGTAGTAATTATTTCAATGGTGCACCAAGCACTATTATAGGTGTTGTGCCTGTAGTAAATAAGAAGTTCGGAGATATAGTATATACAAGTTTTTATCCTGAATATCACTGTCTTATGAATGGGGCAATTTCTGAATTCACAATAGAAGTCAGAGATGAGTATGGTAACAAAATATTTAAAAGCGGTTTGCCTATGAGTTGTGTTTTAGAAATTATTTAAAAAATATATTTTTATAAAAAAAAAAAAATGAGTATATTTGGACCACCAAGCACTAAAAAAACAGAAGACTTAGAGGCTTTGATAAATGATGTTCAAAATTTATATAGACGAATTGTGCCTTTTGTTAACCAGTTTAATCATTTGAAAAATAGAGTTGATAATCTTAAATATGGGATTATAACAATATTTGCAGAGGCTAAGGGCCCACTTGTGTCAAACAGAATACTCTCATTTGGTAATGGTGGAGCAGAAAAAGATGTGGGGCATGTAATGACACGCCGTGGACGGATTATGGGAATAGGTTTAGCAAGTGACCGATTAGTTGGTGACGTATCTGTAATAGTTTCTGTCAATGGTGTTGAACAACCAAATTATGGTATAACGCTTCACATCATTCCACGCAATCATGATAACTTTGATAAGCCTTTAGAGATTGGTGCTGGTTCTGTTGTTAACTTTGTATGCAAGGTTGCTAACGCTACAGCTGTAAATACGGTGTTACAGCTGTCAGCGTTAGCAACTTGAATACAAAGTTTAACAACAGAACAGCACCAATCTCTAAAGGCTTATCAAGTTATCCTGATTGCAGTGGAAAATGCAGTGGAAAACGGACAAAATTATAGATTACAAAAGATTTCAGAGATTGAAAAAAAGTTAATTACAGAACGAGATATACGTCAGTCTCTTTATAAAAAATATAAACGTGGTATTAATATTACAGATGGAATTGACACTACCTTAATATCTGCAAGTGTTATTATGGCTGGGATTGGATTTGTTATTCCAGTTTTGCTACCTTTAGAAATAGCAGCAATAGTATGTGGAGCTACAGGTGTTTGTGTTAATTTTATCAGACGAAAGCTTAATGCAAAAGCTCAAAAACATCATGAAATAAAAACTTTGGCAGAGGCAAAGTTAAATAGTATAAAGCAGTTAATATCAAAAGCGTTGAGTGATGCGCAAATATCTGATCAAGAGTTTAAGATGATTTTAGATGAGTTGGATAAATATTATAGTTTAAAACAGGACACCAAACAAAAAAAGGCTGAAATAAGTGAAGTTCAAAAAAAAGAGCTAGTAGAACAGGGAAGAAAGGAAGCAATGGCAACCTTACAAAAAAGTCTAAAAAGTGTGTGATTTATTGTTTTAGTAGTGTGTTTGAGTATGATCCACCACCTTTGTATTCAACCTAAGTTTTAATGTTTAACCTCTATTTTACAATAAAATTTAAACATCCAAATTTAAAACATTTTCACTATTCAATCTTAAAATCTTGAATTATTTAGCGCCCGGGACATGCTAAATAACCAGTTTAATTGACTTAATTTTCAGTAAACTGAAAATTTTTGTGTGGTGATTTTATATTATTTGGGGTGATTTGGGTTTGAGCCAGAACACCTATAATACATATATATTGTAGCCACAATGCAAATATATATTTTGTTCGGTCTTATATGTTAATACTTTTGTTAAAAGGCCAGCACTGTCATGAAAACAATTTTCCTTGAATCGAACTTGTATGCAAAGTTATTCCCTTATTTTGGTTTAAACAGCATTTCCGGGTCTTGTGGTTTAAACTTTGATTTGACACAGTTTTGTTTTATTGAAATAAACAGAAGATAACCCCAACACCAAAAAGACGGAGACAGTAAGCTGACCTGTTCACTCACTTTTGCGCCATACAGCTTTCAAGAATAAATATTTTCAGATTACCTCCCTTTATAATACAAATATAGTGATTTCGCAATTTGAATAAAACATATTTTAGCAGCAACACACTAACTCTGGTTTTTGATGATTATTAATATTGATCAGAATGACTGAGTGATAAGTATATAATGATGAAATTGTATCTAGATTGGTGTACAAAGTGTAACAAAGTCAACCCTATGCAAATCACAGCTTAAAATGCGGAAGTTTCTTTTTATGTTACCTTGATATTCTTAGCTAGCTGGTGCTATCAATTAAAATCTCAAATTATCCTGTCAAAGTTGTTTTTAAAGAACAAAATCGATGTGCATAATTAATGCAGAATTTAAATACATACATATGTTATGAACATAGCTGGTCATATTATTTGATTGGTCACTACCTAGCGAAAGTTGCATAAAACAACTTTATACATATGTTTTTTACTTTTTAATGGCTGGCATAACCTTGACAATTATATCAAGGTAATATATTGCAAGTTATATGTAAACAATAGTCTGATATTGATGAGTTCTAATTTCTACGAGATTCTCTGTATAGTGCACTGTTTAAAAACATCATCATTTTTTAAAAATAGTTTAGCTTTTATATGATGTTTATGATAATTATGTGATATACTGTAAGTTTCATGTAAACATAGTTAGTTGTTTTTTACTTATCCTACTTTTACTTTGCTATTTGTTGAGAGTACATCCACCTTAAATAGAGTGGCTTAAAAGTATCGTGTATACACATATTAATGACAATCACCGATATAATGTTAAATATAAATCAAGATATGGTAACCCCACTCCATCCCACCCCAGATCCGCACCTGCAAATGTACCATGCAATCACAGCACTAACATGCATGAATGCAACAGACCCGTTCAACACGGATGGTTCATTACATGCTTTTCATAGTCTAAAAAAAACCATCTCTACCTGAACATTAAATCTTACAAACGGTAATATTAATACAACAGAGGCATGCTACAAAAAGACGTACCTATTTTAAACGGAAATACATCCAACACAAACATCCGAAATGAAAGACTACCAACACAACTCAATTTACGTGCTATTAAAATCACGTGCAAAGTACTGCATTTCCATTCAATGGCTGAGCTACGAAATCCGGTCACGCGTCACTTGCCTGTTTTACTTTAAAGAGGTAAATTAAGGAGCTATACAACTAATTCAAACGATTGTTTTTACAAATAGGGTATATTAATTATAAGTTATAAGATTATTCAATTTAATTGTAACATTATTCAATTTAATTTCCTATTATCGTTTATTTACTTACACTACTACTATAGTGAGAGTGTGTTGTCCTCTATGTATTATATTATGAAAATATACCGGAAAAAGAGAAGATATTTGATTATTACAGCCACCATGTATGTATGTGATTTCTAAATATGACTTTGTACATGTATTTTGATCTCGTGTTTTTTTTTGTATACAAACTGAGAATTTGCAAATAAACTGTAAATTGTAAAATAATATGCTTTTAGTTCACTCAAACGGTCAACCAATCAGAAATGTACCCACCTTGAAATATGTGACACCAAACACACTTATCATTTCATGTCTTTTTACAGTAATACAATATAAAACATATGTACTTTTTAATTATTCACTTATACTACAATTATTTTAAAACACCCGTGTGACTTCAGGCAATTTGAAAATGTGTCCACATGTCGCTTTCTACATTTAATTTGCTCTTTGTGCCGTGGGGACCTACGGTGCCATTGAGTTTGTGTGCCGTGGGGACCTACGGTGCCATTGAGTTTGTGTGCTGTGATTTTTATAGGACCATTATTTCTCATTTCTGGATGCTCAGCTCTGCGTGTTGGATAGTATGTAGATAACACATCTTTGAAGGCATTGCTTTTAGTTCCCGCTTTCCAAAGATTTTCTTCGAAAAACAGAGGGACATATAAATAAAGTGATTGTCCATCCGTCCGTCAGTCATCCGTCCAAAATGTTCGCGGCCGCAACTTAATGTCATTCAGTTCTTAAGGAATTCAATTCATATTTGGCAGGAGTGTTTGCCTTCATATGAAGATGATCATATGCAATCATTTTGATTCAACAATATTTACCGCGGTAATGACCCCTTTTTTACTTAGAATTTCATATGAACCGTAAGGCTGTAACTAGTCTTTAATAAATTTATAAAGCTTTTTATTGTTTTTATCTTCATCGTTTGTTATTATGTTTTCCACATAAGACCAATATGCATTTCTGAGCTGTGTTTGGATTTCAGATTTGATCTTTTTGAGGCTGATTTTTCTGTGGTTTGTGCATGGAGCATTTGGTTTTCTTTTGATTTTTTGGTGGAGTTTGTCTTTTTTTCTAATTAGATGTTTGATGTCATTTGTGAGCCATGGTAGGTTTTCTTTGCGTGGGGGTGGGGTGGGCGAGGGGAGGGGTGGGGGGTGGGGGGGGGGGGGGGGGGGGGGCAACATAGCTATATGTAAGAATTGACCAAAACATCACAGAAATATGTAAAAAAAAAAAAAAAAGTTTCGAGTGTGTGTGTGTGGGTGAGGGGCCGGGGAGAGGGGGAAGGGAGCAACATATATGTGTAAGAAGCTATGTGTAAGAAGCTATGTGTAAGAATTCACCAAAACAACACAGAAATATGTAAAAAAAAAAAAATGGAGTGTTGGGGGATGGGGGGGGCGAGAGGGGGAGGTAGTGGGGGGATGGAGAGGCAGGGAATGGGGTGGAGGGGGCAACATATATGTGTAAGAAGCTATGTGTAAGAATTGACCAAAACAACACAGATATATGTAAAAAAATAAAAAAAAAAAAAAAAATATTCTAGTTTCGAGTGTGTGGTTGTGGGGGGGGGGGGGGGGAGGGGCGTGGGGGTGGCGGGGTAGCAGGGGGCAACATATATGTGTAAGAATTGACTAAAACAACACAGAAATATGTAAAAAAAATAAAAAAAATAGAGTTTCAAGTGGGGGCGAGTTGAGGGGGGGGGGGGGGGGGTTTGGTTGGTGGGGGGGATGGGGGGACGGCAACATATATGTGTAAGAATCGACCAAAACAACACAGAAATATGTAAAAAAAAAAGTAAAAAAAAGTGTTGAGGGGTGGGAGGGGAGGGGGGGCTGGGGGGGGTGGGGGGAAGAAGGGAAGAAGGGAGCCCATGCCCCAATATGAGTGAAGTATGAAAAAGATGCATAATGCTATAAGAAATCCCAAACCAAATTTATAGATATATACATGCTTACATGCAAACGTAGATTTGCCTTTATTGCACATTTTATGGGCCATCACTATTTGGGTTCCATAGGAGCCCAGAATTTGCAGAAGACAAAATTAATTACCCAACCCTTTACAACATACTTTAAGGAAACCAATTCCAAAATTTAGTTCAGCTAGGACAAGAAATGCAAGAGATATAGACCTGTAAACACAGCTTACACGCAAACTTTGATGTGAAACAGACACATTTTAAGGGCTATCAGAATTTGGGTTCCATGGGAGCCCAGGGGTTACAGGAACCATAATTACTTAAGCAGTCCTTAAGATAATGCTATAAGAAGCTAATGGCCAAATATGATTGTGCTAGGGTAAGAATTGTAAGAGATATAGACTTGTAAACACAGCTTACACGCAAAATATGATGTGAAATGGGACACATTTTATGGGCTATCATAATTTGGGTTCCATGGGAGCCCATGGGTTACAGGAACCAGAATTGCTTATGCAGCCCTTAAGATAATGCTATAAGGAAGCCCATGGCCAAATGTGGTTGTGCTAGGATAAGAAATGTAAGAGATATAGACTTGTAAACATAGCTTACACGCAAACCTGAATGTGGGACGCCGACGCCGACGCCGAACCCGCGGTGATTACATAAGCTCTCTTATTCTTCGAATAGTCGAGCTAAAAATGTATTTCACAACACGATCTTATACACGTGTTCAACAGCTGTATAACATATAAATGAACAAAAGGACTCCAAACGAAAGGAGAAGAAAAATGCACTATATCTGTAAAGAATAATTGCAAGTGCGAGTTGAATTACATCAACTGGCAAAACTGATAGGAAGACGATACTTAAGTAAATTATTTGTGGAATATGATACTTTTGAACAGAGATGTTACTTGGATTCTTGTAGACTATTTGCAGGCTGATGTATTATAAGAATCCCTCATGGGTATCCGGTAAAAATCGGGAATTCCAACACGAAGTATAATTGTTTTTATCGGAACCGAGGCTCCGCATGTGTGAGATCAGGCTTTCCATCACATTTTGCTTCTCGCGGGGAAATCACACACTTTGCACTAGCATCAGGTGAACTCAACTCTCCAATCGTGCAAGTCCGTAATGATCGATCGATATCCAATCGGAACTCTTCGCCAATTTCCGGAAATCGACGAAAGCTGTTTCGATTTGATCGTGATAGATGTACATAGACAGCCCGTAACTCGACATTTAAGGGGTCTAGAAGCGATCTAAAGAGGGTCAATCCAGGAGAGACGAGAGACATCAGAAGTGCTCGCCCCACACTCCGCTAAAATCAGAGAAGTTATGAAAATTCATTCGAAAATTATTGTGTTGTTCTTGTTGTTGTCAACTGATTTTTTTTTAAAGTTGCCGGTAACTCCACCTTTAAAGGTGTGCAGTGTGGAGATATCTGCCATACTCACTACCATCTTCAACCTGTCTCTTTCACAAGGACAAGTTGTTGATGACTGGAGGCTAGCCAATGTAGCCCCTTTCTTTAAAAAGGAGAACAATATGACGCTGCTAATTACCGACCAGTATCCCGTACAGGCTTCTGATGTAAAGCTCTAGAGCATATACTGGTTAGTAACATAATGAGACATCTGACGAAATACGATATACTCGTGGATTCTCAGCATGGATTCAGGAGTCAAAGGTCATGCGAAACGCAACTTGTTCAGTTTGTTAACAACTTAGTATTCAACTTAGACAAGGCGAAAAATAAGAAACAGAAAATTGACTATTATGGGATTAGAGGCACCACCAAACAGTGGATAGCCTCTTGGTTATCAAATCGTACTCAATGGTTTGTACTCGAAGGCATCTCCTCAGATCCAGCACCCGTTGTATCAGGAGTTCCACAGGGCTCGATCTTAGAACCGGTTCTCTTCCTTATTTTCATTAATGACATAACGGACAATATCAAGTCATCTGTAAGAAGTTTTGCAGATTACTGTGTTCTCCACAGGAACATTTCCACCACCGATGACTGTCATGTCTTACAGAAAGACCTTGAAACCCTGGCAAAATGGTAGGCCGACTGGCTCGCTCATGGAGTTCAATGTTGGGAAATGCCATTCAATGAGGGTAACACGCCATCATCAACATAAAAATTATTACCAAAATTTACGTTCTCCGCTCTCAAAACTTGGAGAACTTACCTAGTGAAAAATACTTGGGTGTTACCTTCACTGATAACTTGGACTGGGGACGGCATATTCAAAACATTACAAGTAAGGCCACTAAGAACCTTGGCTTCCTTCGTCAGAACTTAACTCTAGCTCCGAAGGAGACCAAAGCCCTTGCCTTCAAGACCCTTGTGCGGCCCTAGTTGGAGTCGGCGATGGAGGAATACATGTCATGTCGGGGAGATGTTAGAGGACCTAGAATGGACTTCGTTAGAATCGAGAAGAGATCAGGCCAGCTTGTCCTTCTTTTTCAAATTCATAGCGATCTAGTCTCGATCGATAAGGCAAGGTATCTGGGAGAAATCCAACGCCAAACTCGACAGACTAGAGATAAACATCCATTCCAAAATACCCGTTACTTTGCCTATACGGATGCTTATACATGGTCAGTTTTCCCCCAGGTTCATTCCACTGTGGAATGCCCTCCTCCTCTTTACATCTACCTGTAGAACTGTAGAAGAGTTTAAGTCAAACATTTAAGCATTAGGTCAGAGGTTAAACTGATACCTCTGACAAACATACTTGTAAATAGATGGTAGGAGGGCAAGTAATTAAGACAAAATTACTATGTATTTTATTCGTTTTTATTCTGGTTTTAAATTGTATGAAATTATCTTGCCACTGTAGCAACCCTAAATGTAACACACCGGCAAATGTAACAACAACGCAATTACGAACGCCATTTGTAACACAATTTCGGCAAATGTAACAATTTTCCGCTAAATGTTACAAAATCAGTTTTCGCTAAAAGTTACAAACATGTGCCATATGTAACACAAGTTTAAGTTCCGCTAAAAGTTACAACCACTTTCGCTAAATGTTACAACCATTTTTTTTATCGTATTAAGTATCACCTGGATGTTCTTTATATGTCGTTTAAGAAAACGCGAATCATTTTGTTACAATAATTTCATGCAAGAAATTCATCATGTGACAGTGTGTGCCACTAAGGTTCCTACCACCGATCCTAGTCAAATAGTGGCCAGCTTCAGGGTCAATGTCACACTTAGAGGTCAAAGGTTATATGAATATCGTGACTATATTTCGTGTCCGCTCCGTATCTCTCGAACCGCTTGAGGGATTTTGAAATAACTTGGCATGGATGTTGACCTTATTGATACGATGTACAGAGCGCGTATTTCGGCTGACCCAGGTGCAGATCAAGGTCACATTTAGAGGTCATGTCATTGTCTATAGTATGACTAGAGTATGTGTCCGCTCTGTATCTCTTAAACCACTTGATAGAATTTGAAATAATTTGGCAAGAATGTTGACCTTATAGAGACAGTGTGCAGAGCGCGTATTTCTGCAGGCCCGATTCAAGGTCAAGGCCACTCTCAGAGGTCAAAGGTCATTTCAACATATACGACTGTTGACAAATAGCATAGAAGAAATGTTCAAGATATAGAGATGATGTAAAAACAATGTAGTTTAGTTTCAGACATGATAATTATGCTCAATGTCAAGATCACATATAGGATTCAAAGTTCATACGACTTTATAAAAATCGTGATAATACCATATGGGGAGCCATTTGTTTTCGTTCAAAAACAACCTTCTAGTTTTGTTGTTCCTTTTTTCCCCATTCCTTTTCTATTTTTCAGGATCTTGCATGGAATTTACCGTTCGTTTGTAAGCACATCGGAAACACACAAAGTGGACCGACAATTTATCACCGGCAGTTAAGCTAATAACAAACTACGGGTGTAATTATAGAAATTAGGTCTAAGTACACACTTTGCAGTTTAGAACTGTTCAGTTTCCAACGCCCCGAGTCTATAAGTGCTTTCAGCACTTTGCTTCAGTTATATACGGCGGTATCCTCTTTCCTGGATTTCTAACAAGTACTCGCATGGGGATCCATAATTTCTCATTAGATAACAAAGATATGGACTGAACACGAATTAATGCAATGATACTGTATAATTTATAGGGGCTTTGTGCTCTTACTGTGACCTTGACCATAATTGCACAAGAGGCCTGAATTTACGTGGGACACATCGTCTGGTTATGAGGTACATGTGTGCGAAATTATTTAAAAATCCTCAATGGATGACTAAGGCAAGAGAAAATAAATTGTTAGAGTCTCATCCGGATTTTGAAAAAAATGTGGCGGGTGGGCACTTTTTATTTTTCGATCGGACGAAGGCTCAAATATATATGCAAAAAGGCCTCATTTTACGACCTTTTACAAAACCGTTCATCATTTTATTTCCGAGATGCCAATACAATTTTGGGAGGTGAGACTCTGTTTTTCTCTAGCCTAAGTTGTGGACTGGACACAAGTACTACTATCACAGTGTATATAAGGGCTTTGACACCTTTAGTATGACCTTGACCTTTGACCAAGAGACCTGGGTGTTGCGCGTCTCTGACATTTGTGTTAAAATACTGTACCCCAAGAAAACGATATTTTTTTGGTGGGGGTGTGGGGGTATATAGGAGTCACTGTACGGTCGGTCGGTCTGTTGCACAGTACTACTAATAAAGGCGACCATCCACTTGGCGCGATTGACGTGCGTGTGACGCGAAACGCGCAAGGCCTTACGCGTGCCATACGCGTGAGATGTGAAAATCGATAAAGTAAAAACATCGTAGGACCCCATCCATTTGCGCGTGACGTGAAACGTCGACGTGAAGCGTGACGCGAAAATCGATCGAGTACTGATTTTCACGCTCATGCCTCAGTTCACGCTCAGCTTCAGAAGCAATTGAGAATGGCGAAGATGTTCACGTTCACGCCCAACGCTCAATTGTACGCCAAGTGGATGGTCTACTGTAGTACCTTGTGGCACGAACTACTTCCACAGTTTAAAAGGGATTACAATGAAATTCGGCAGTCACGATCAACATGAAATGTAGTAGTGCCTGACATAGTTTTCATTCGGCATTGTCTAGGCCTTTCAGAGTTATGGGCCCTTGAACATGGACATTTTCATTTACTGTCATATAGGGGTACATACAACCTTCTGGTACAAACTACTTCCGCAGTTTTGGAGGGATTGCAAAATATGTATATAATTTGTGTTTGCCTCAGTTCAGGCCTTGCGCAGTTTCGGGCTCTTGAACTTAGACATTTTTATTTACTGTTATTTAGGGGTGTTTACAACCTTGTGGCGCGAAGTACTAAACCTCCACAGTTTTGGAGAGATTGGAATGAAAGTTGGCAGCCATGATCATCATGAAGTGTTCTTGTGCGTTATACAATTGTCCTTCGCCTCGGTCGAGGTCTTGCAGATTTATGGGCCCTTTAACTTAGGTCTCAAATAGGCATATATACAAATTTATGGCGCGAACTCTTTCATCGGTTTTAGAGGGATTGCAATGAAACTTGGCAGACTTGAAGTGTAGATGTGCGTGACACAATTTTCGTTCGCCTTGGTCCACGTCTTGCAGTATTATGGACGCTTGAGTATAGACATTTTGATTTACTGTCATATGTAGGTACATGCAACCATTGTGTCGCAAACTACTTCCACAGTGTTCCAGGGATTACAATGTACCTTGGCAGACAAGATCACCATGAAGTGTACATGTGCGTGACACAATTTTTATTCATCTCGGTCAACCCCTTTCAGAGTTATGGCCCTTGAACTTAAACACCTTGTATTGGTATATTTGGGTTACTGTCAAAGCGGTGTTTTGTGGGTACTGATCAGGTTTCGTGACAGCTCTAGATTTAAAATCCCCATAGTTGTCAAATTTATGGACCGGACACAAAATTCTGACGAACGACGGACAGACGGACGAAGGACCGGGCGGACAGACCAATGCACACATATACATGTACACCAGACCGCCATTTCGAAAACTAAGTGGAGTTATCCGCAAGGGGGCTCAAGCCATAACCCCACTAATACTGGCTCATCAGTATGTTGCAATTCACTTGTTTTGAACTTCCTTGATTTGTGATAATACAGACGGGCATGGCACAGAACTACAAATTGTATATTTTACGCTACTTTATGAAGAACAGACACGGGTTGAAAACTTTAATTGCTTTCATTAACGATTTGTCGAAACTTACAAAATGCAAGTACTTTGACATCAGATATTGGCGTATAATATTTTGATGTTTTAATATTCAACTTACTACATATTTTACCATTTTCTACTCATTTTTTTTGACTACATCGACAAATGGATCTTTTTTAGCAAATATATGATGATATATTTTGAGTCTCTTATCTCTATTTTTATCGAAGAAAAGAAAATGACGTTAAAAGTGGTGAGACCTCTAAATGTCTCTGGGTAAAATGAAACATATTTCTATGACGTAATTTTTTATTTTATTTTTTAAAAAAGACGTCCTAGTATTCTAACATAAGAATATAAACTGCGTTAAACTTCGCTACAACATTCATTTTTGAAAATCAAATTCAATCAATATCGAAATAAAAAAAAATACATGACGATTTTTATATTGACGAAATATGTAATATAAATGCAAATTAGTATTATGGTTATAATATTGTGTACGTTTTCATTTTCAGTTTATTGTTGCCAAACATAAATTCCGTGATTACCAACGGAAAGTTCTTATGAAGATTATATACAAAATACTCTTTTAAGTAATTTCATTGTTGCCAACAATTAGTAGTATACTATTTCAAAATTGCTAAATCCAGTGAATATGTAACGCATACAAACATAGCAGTGACCTAGTTGAATTTATATTTAATACATATAATAGGAATATGAACTTACGGAAACGATATTTTAGTTTATAATACGCCTCAAGTCTTTAAAAATTGTTATGAAAAGATTTATGGAAAATGAATTTTCTGTTACATTGTTAAAAAAAGTTAACGAATGACAGTCCGGTGTTCTCCGAACGAACGTCGTTTTATACTTATGTCCGCTAACATCTGAGGTTCGGTAACATAGAGCTAAACTTACAATGAAAAAGAACAAAACTTCCAAATGTACATACAATAGTCCACTTCCTGTAGGGTGTTGATTGCTAAACTATAGAACATTTCCATTAACTGTTAAACGATGCAATACAACGGACCCGTATTCACCAACAATTCTTGAGTTTCAGTTTAAACTTTAAAAGTATTGTGGTTGACCAATCCATAGATGTTATGTTTATTTTTCCACAAATCATTTGTGTATGTTTCTTTACTGAATAAAATATGTTAAAACTAAAGTCATCTAAATTTCACACACATACTCACTAGGACCCGATAAAGGTTTTGGTGAGAGAGAAAAAAACATTTTCGAGAAGGTTAAACCGGCGACGGGCACAGGTGTAGACAATTATGCTGTATAATTATCAAAATCAAATTTTAACTAGACAAGTAATCCATATAAATTATTTGGTTAAAAATATATTTCATTCGATGATAATCATAGCAGGGTATATGTATTCAGAATTATTACGCCGCAATGTGACATTTTGAGCTTAACACAGAATGAAGCTTGATATGTTTACATTTTATTTAATATATAAGCTAGGATAAAATGTCTCAAAATAAAATTATAAACATATACTTATTGAAATTTATATATTTTATAAATGGAATACGTGTTTCAGATTCATGAATGACTAATGAACTTAAAAGAAACACGTTACTATTTGGTAACGTATGTTTCTACACTTCAAAATAAAATTACATTTTATATGGGGTAGCATGGGTCACTTTTGTTATTTTAATATGCATATAAGGGTACAATGAGTAGCTGGACAAATAGAACAATTAGGCGTTATCAACATGTGATGAAATATGTATATATCAGGTCACACAGTCATTGTTAAGGGTATTAGGGTATATTAGATAGTAATCCTCAGAAGACGACACGTATTTCTGGTTTAAAAGTATTAATGGGCACGTTGAATGTTATCACATACCTTTGATGTATAGAACATTTGTAGTTTGTATTATTTAATGCATTTTTCAAAAACGTTATAAAAAATCATACGTTACTGGCAACTTTGATCTTCTGGGATATATTTTATCATCATACATTGTATGTCTATTATAATAATATACAAATAGTTTTATTAAAAAGGTACATGTATTGGCACTATGTCAAGAAGCACATTACAAATATAAACCATGCCTTGTATATCGTATTTGCACTCAAAGCTTGGTAACGTATGTTTCGTGTTAAAAAGTGACCCCCGTTTTTTCATCTAGATCCATGGAAATTACAGAAATGGGATACATATACATGTTTTAACCATGTTCATTTTATAAAAAGTATATCTGTGTAGCATTTAATTGCCCCCATTACTGTTGATTAGGAATGTTCAGTATCCACCGAAGAAGCGTAACGTATGTTTCACAGACATTTGGCGTCACTTTTCAAATCAAGTATCTGACAACTTAGACCAGCGGGATCTAAACACTAAAGTATTTATTTAACACTTTCTATAGCGAGCATACCTTTGCGGCGTCCATATTGAACACGAAATACGACTAATACACGATGAAAACAGAAAAACTCGACTGGCGTCAGTAACGTATGTTTCATTTTTGGGTGTTTGAAGGCATGGACTGGCGATATTTACATATTTTTTTCTCAATCAATCAATCAATCAATCAATCAATCAATCAATCAATCAATCAATCAATCAATCAATCAATCAATCAATCAATCAATCAATATTTATTTTATTATACAGACCACATGGAGGGGGTGCCATTTCAAAATGTCTTACTCTGACGTCAAAACAAGGAGCCATCTGGTATTGCTTCACTTTGGGGTATAGGGAATTTAATATAATGGAGTGTTAACAGTGAGATATAATAATATTTATTTGGCCTGTAAACGTCTTTGTCTCTACAAAATCGCCAAACAGAACAGATATTACGTTCAATCAATCTTGGTTCTATGCTTTCTTGGCAAGGAACCTTTCGGGCTACGCGAAATCAATCAAAGCACTGGGAGCACAGAAAGGCTGGGCTGCCTTTCAGAAGAACAATGGTTCACTCAATGAGCGGACACGATTTTTTTTATAAAATAGTTTGTTTTTATTGTGTATTCCCGAAACTTTGATGGTTGTGTTAAAATTATTCGAGCAAACTTTTAATTTTTCTCAAAATTGACTAACCTTTGACAGTTTAAATGCATAGGCTGAACAGTTTTGAAAAAGGGTGATTTTTTTTTATCCCATCCAAAAATGAAGTAAATTTTCAAGACCTAGTTACATATTTTGCACTGCGCGCTTATCTGTAGAAAATGGTGGCAGATGTTTTGTTAAGGAATCCATAGTCATGAAAATTATACGAAATAACAATTTTGAGTGAAAAAATTTCAAAATCTGAATTTTCAAATTACATTTTTTTGGTGTAAAATGTTTCTAAAGAATACAGAAACACGAAACAGTTTCCATATTTGGAATGCAATGTGTATTTTAACTTTTGCGATGATGCAAACTTTAATCTTATTGATATAAAGAAGGGATGGTCCTTAACTTATTTTGAGGAATATATATTAGTGAAACTATTTTTCCCCAATGCATCGTCAATTTATTTTGACAAAAGTAGATATAACAAGAAATGTCACAGTAAGTGACAAATGCCCCCGAAGTGACCTTTAAGTGTGACCTTGACCTTGGAGCAATATGAAACTAACAGATTTATTTCAAAAAACAAAAAACAACAACAATTTATTAAAAAAAAAATGAAATTAAGAAAAATTTAAAATTAAAAAAATAAATAAAAATTTAAAAAGAAATCACCAAATAACTCACAAAAAAATAAAGAAATAAATGAAAAAATAAAATAATGAAAATAAAAATAAAATATTAAAACAAGTTATTTGAAAATCCGTCCGGGAATGCCAGCATTATTGTCTGACATAATTTGACCTTTGACCTCTAAGTGTGACCTTGACCTTGGGGCCACAGACCTGGATTTGTGCTCGACACATCGTCTTATTGTGGTGAGCACTTGTGCCAAGTAATTTGAAAATCCGTCCAGAAATGCCAGAGTTATTGACCGGACACGATTTGACCTTTGACCTATGTGTGACCTTGACCTAAAGAGCCACGGACCTGGATTTTGTGCGCGACACATCATTTTGTTGTGGTGAGCACTTGTGCCAAGTTAATTCAAAATCCGTCAAGAAATGCCAGAGTTATTGACCGGATATGATTTGACCTTTGACCTCTAAGTGTGACCTTGACCTTGGAGCAACGGACCTGGGTTTTGTGCACGACACGTCGTCTAGCTGTGGTGAGCAATTGTGCCCAGTTATTTGAAAATCTGTCCATGAATGTCAGAGTTATTAACCGGACACGAAAGCACTTTGTTTTGACCTTTGACCTCTAAGTGTGACCTTGACATTGGGGCCACGGACCTGGGTTTTGTGCGCGACACATCATCTAGTTGTGGTGAAAAATTGTGCCAAGTTATTTGAAAATCTGTCAATGAATGTCAGAGTTATTAATCGGACATGAAAGCACTTTGTTTTGACCTTTGACCTCTAAATGTGACCTTGACCTTGGAGCCACGGACTTGGGTTTTGTGCGCGACACGTCGTCTAGTTGTGTGAACAATAGTGCCAGTTATTTGAAATCTGTCCATGAATGTCAGAGTTATTAACCGGACACGAAAGCACTTTGTTTTGACCTTTGACCTCTAATTGTGACTTTGACCTTGGAGTCACGGACCTGGATTTTGTGCGCGACACGTCGTCTTGTTGTGGTGAGCAATTGTGCGAAGTTATTTGAAAATCCGTCCTTTATTGTCAGAGTTATGAAGCGAACACGATTGTACATACGAACGGACAACCTTTGACCTCGAAGTGTGACCTTGACCTTGAAGCCACGGACCTGGATTTAGTGCGCAACACGTCGTCTTATTGTGGTGAGCAATTGTGCGAAGTTATTTGAAAATCCGTCCATTATTGTCAGAGTTATGAGGCGGACACGATTGTACAGACGAACGGAGACGAACGGAGACGAACGGACAGACAGTGCGACTACTATATGCCAACCTTCGGGAGCATAAAAATCGAACAAGAAAAGTAGCATTCAAGGATGACAGTCAACCACAAACACACACACAAACAAACAACAACTATAAAGATTGTTAAAAGGCAAGATATGACATCACACACACAAAATGGTTGACAATATGGCTACCGCCTTGGAACGGTCTGCGGTAAAATAACTGTGTCGCCTTTAATTATTATGATATTGAATACAACATAGCCAGAACCAGTATGTATGCACACAAGAAACAAAAGGTTATTGAAACACATTTATAACGGCAGAATTTGCATACCAGTATTTTATAATTAAACATCCACTGTTAAGCCTTTGAAAACAGGTATATAAATACATATGTATTTGCCACTAACAAAATAATGAAAACTTTATGACCTTTAGGTAATAGTCTGTTTGTGTGTGTGTTGTTCTAAGGTTTATAGACCGTCCGCCAACTAAAACGCCAGGAGAACCCTGGCGCTATGGGCACAATAGAGTCTGGTCTGTTCTAGATGAGTGTGTAGGTTGATATGGTGCTACTGTGTAGTGTAGTCGTTTCTCTTGTAGATGTGTAGTGTTGTGTCGCTGCTGCTCTGTGTTGTTTCGCTGTGGCGGTGAAGTGGTGGTCTGGTGGTCGAGGTGGCCTGCATCCGCTACGGTGGTTGAGCTACATCCGCTAGTGTGTTGTCCTACAGCCGCTAGTGGTCGGGGGTCCTTGTGTTTGGGGCCACACCCATCACATATGGCCCCTGCGCTGCAAGCATTATCAGATGGCTGTATTTTTCATGAATCCCTCTTCTGTTGTCAGTCTACGGTCGAATGTAGGCCTCGGCGTCGATCCCTTATTATCACTAACTATATACTGCTGCTGCTACTTCTAATCTGTGTTGGTTGATCTCAGCTCTGGCCCGCGGACTTCTGTCTGACAACTTCCAAGTTCTCTACTTCCATCTGATGATGAGTGCCTTGATGGGGGCGCAGGGGACTTCTTCACTATCAGTCAAGTGACACTCAGGCTACTGAACCGAGACAAACCAGTTCAGTAGTACCAGTGTGTGGTGGTCACTATACGCGAATATAGTGCTTCACAACACCAGTAATGTTGTATAGGGCTGGCAAGGCGACCCCTATACAAACACCATGAGTGTCACCAGTGCCCTCTCCGCGACGTGCACGCTGTGAAGAGCAGGAGAAGTTCGGTAATAGTCTTTTTTTTCTTTCTTTCTAAGGTTTATAGTCCCTCTACCATATGAGCCCCCGGGAAGAATCCCCCGTTGACTCGGCATTATGTTTGGACTAAAAAGATTTTGATTTTGAATTTTGAATTGAGAGACTCCGCCTCAGAAAGTTTTGTGACTTTTGCTTTTGGGGTCGTACTGTTATGTTATTGTTGACAGTATGATATCGCGGAATAGCCTTTCAGTTCAAAGCAATTGTGTAAACTGTGTAAACATATAGAGACTGCTATGGTTAGTTCTATATTACCAAGAATTGGTGATCTCTGGGTGGTTGTGGTTCGAGTTTCTGGTACCAACGCGTTGTATCTATTTTTTCGGGTCCAACCAATTGGGTATTAAACGCTGGACTTTTCGTAGGAATTGCATCAGGGAGGCCCTTAAATGTACAAGAAGACAAAGATAAATGTTAGTAAAGAAAGCATGGCTGTTGTAAAATATTATGTATACATAGATTAAAACTGACATGTTCAATCTTTGATATCTCAACATTCAACTGTCAAACAGAATAACTTAATTTACATGAATAATCGTAACATCTGTACATCTATTTAGTTTTTCTTTATTTCAGTGAATATAATGGTGTGTATGCGTGCGTGCGTGCGTGCGTGCGTGTGAGAGAGAGAGAGAGAGTTAGGTACGTGTGTGTGTGTGTGTGTGTGTGTGTGTGTGTGTGTGTGTGTGTGTGTGTGTGTTGGGGGGGGGGGGGGGGTGAATAGACTCCAATACACGAGATCCCCGGTTTACACGGCCATCTGACGGTCGGGGCTACTGGAAATGTTTTTTTCTTAGGACACTCAGTGGCACTAGTGAGACTTGCATTAAAAGTGGGTTCAGCCGATACAAAATTAGTTGAAAACGAAACACAAACAACACGCGTATCTCGTGTTTTATTGATTTGTTTTCTTCGAACCTCAGTGGGGATCCAGATTCGCTTTCACCCCGCTAGATACACTACTGATTCGTGAGTGATATAGTAGAATTACGCGCGTGCAACTAAAACGATACACCGCTGGCACTGTCAACAAACATGGCGGCAAGTTCGGTATTTCTGGTGATGGTCAGTGGACAAATTGAATCTGCTGAGGTAACGCCTCTGAACATGTTGACTTGCTGATTGTGTAATATGCATCAATATGTAAAGTTTTATTCTCAATAGTTTTGGCATCAGTTATCGTTCAGCTTTTTAATGGATGTCTGTATCGTTAAAACGACAAACGCGTTCAAACTCGTTTTATTTTACATTATTTACAATTTACAAACAATTTTACAAAACTCTCTGTTGATATTGCAAATCCAAAGGATTATGTTTAAAATAACTGGTTCTGAGTTATACATGAACATAATTTGTGACAAGACTGATTGTACATTTACCTAGTCATTCTGCCAAAGCTATGTGTCTACTTTTGCCTTTTTCACTGAACTTTCTGGTATAATTTAGCATGGTATAATTTAGCAGATTAAATTTTCTTTCTACTGATACAGCACACAATCATTTTTTGATTATCAAGGCAGCCACATTTCCAAGGAAGGGTTTACGGGCTTTGTGTATCACTGATTAATTGAAGTTCATCATGATCTTTAAACGTGTGCGTATGGTATAGCTCTCCCTACACACAGGACCGGCGGTTTTACATCCAGTCCAAAGGATGTCATAGTTTCACAATACCTTGTCCGAGTAAGTTACTGCGTGAGTGAGTTTGAAAAACCCGGGCCGTGACCCCACCGGGAATTTAACCTGTGACTTCTGGGATGAGAGTCAAGTATGCTAAGCCTCTCCGTGGCCATATGGTTAAACCTTCGCCTCTCATCGCTGCGGGTTCGAATCCCACTCGGAGCTCGACTTGTAAGTGAGGAAGAGTCGATTCTTACGGATTAACAGGAGGTGTACAGTACTGGTTCTACCCAGGAAAAGTGGGTGGTCTGCCTCCACCACAAAAAATCGACTGTCATATATAACCTAACATGTGTTGAAAATGACATAAAGAACCATACAATCAACAAAAAAAAGTATGCTAACCACTCGGCCACTGCAGCTCCAAATAGGTAAATAGTAGAGGAAGTTGAAAAAGCTAACATATAAAGTCTTTAAACTGGCGACACCGTTCCATGGTATGTCGCTACTGTGAACATTGGTAATGGTATTGAGGATTTTTAATCTGACACAACATTTGCTTTAAATATCTGAACTTCTGTAGTAATCTAAAACTCATTGGGGGTATTGTAAATAGTTATTATTTTCTCTTGTTGGGGACCACTTTCTGTCACTCATTTATATATATATAATTTATAACCATTTTCCCAGACAAATGTATGTGTTAGTCCAAAATTTAAGACATCATACAGCATTTTTTTCACATTTAGGCCAACATTAAAAAAATGTGTGTTTGCTCTCTCCCGACCCTAGTTGTGAAAGTTGGGTAGGTAGGTAGGGAAATTCTTTTTTTTTATTATTGAAAGTGGGTTTTTTAAATTTGTTTCCGTTTACAATTACATTTACTATGAATAAAGCATATTAAAGACTTTAAGCATTTTTCATGTCTTTATTAAGGCCCCTATTGACTAATTTTTAAACTATTTTAAAGTCTTTAATAATAAACATTTTAACATAGACTACTCAGACTGTGCATATATTATGTTCTCGTATTACGTCACTGCAATGACACCTGTATTTTGCCGTTCAAACAATGCATAGTTCATAGATTCATAATAATGCATTTCATTTCAAAATGTTCAATGTATTAGTTTAAGTGGACTGTTTATATCTAGCGCAGAAAATCTCTGCGGAAAGTCCACACATAATCTCGCCATTCGTAGACGTGTATTTTATGCACTAATACATGTATGGATCAGTTTGTGTTTTACAGGCATATTTGCATAAAGCACACACTTGTCAAAAACGCCAATGCAGAACTTAAATTGGGGGTACCTGGTTAATATAAGTACACAAATATATCGTAGATTTAATAAACACATA
The DNA here is from genome assembly GCA_037043455.1 of Cyrtodaria siliqua. Classification (NCBI taxonomy): domain Eukaryota; kingdom Metazoa; phylum Mollusca; class Bivalvia; order Adapedonta; family Hiatellidae; genus Cyrtodaria; species Cyrtodaria siliqua. Next base: position 29,294 of record JAWPHD010003986.1, read on the forward strand.
CTTATTAAATCTTTCACTGAAGGGCCACATTGATAAAGAATGTATTTACTTTTGTTTTAAGAATTATAGTTGGAAGATTCAGCTTAACTTTAATACCTGTATATCTTTCTGCATTTGTAGCTTTAAGTGAAGCTGTTTTCTGGCATAGGACGCGGCCATTAGCGGTGTGTCCAAACAGTTTTGATTTTCTGATACACTGTCACTCCTTTTCACATTAAAGTTTACATATTTCAGTATCTTGTCAAACTCTTTAACAATTTGTATTTCTTCATAAAAATCGGGACAGAACTGTTCAGAACCCCCAAATTTGTTGCTGAGACTAACCGACACAAAGAAATATAAAAAGATCGGACAGGGAAAGTAGCATTCAAGGAGGACAGTCATGCGCAGCCACAAAACACAGAAATAAACATGCAAACAAGAAGGCAAAAATAATAATAAATTCAAATGACATCACAAACACAAAAGGGTTGACAATAGGGCTACCGCCTTGGAACGGTCAGTGGCAAAGTAGGCCACTGGGGGTTTAAACTAGTTCTAGGGTGCACCAAACCTCACACTTACCCTACTGTCATCCCATTAAAACAGGACAGTGTAAATAAAGAAATCCCCGTCGTGATCTAATCTCTAACTAACAAGGCAGCATCAATAGGCAATATAAGTAAAACACAAAATGCTCGTGTAAACACAAAAAAACAATAGCCTAGAAAGCCACAATGAAGGTACTTAATGACTTGGCTGAAGCCAGAGCAACAAGAGAATAAACCATTAAGGGCACGACAAGAAAGATCATAGACAAACATCAAACGCCACCATCACAATGGTCTTTAGGTAGGCGTCATCATAGGGTCCACAGCCTGTCCGGTCATCGTACAATTAAGGAAAGAAATGCGCTCTTTTGGTTTTCATTGGGGTATGAAATATATTTGGGTGGTTTAAAGTGTGTGGAGTCCGAAATGTTTTTCATACTCCAATAAAAACCAAAAGAGCGCATTTCATTCCTTATATTTACATAAATATTTACCTTTAAATGGCGTAGATTTCTTCTCTATATACGATAGATTTACTATTTATTTCGAAAAAAAATAGTTTATTGTACGGGGATTTTTATGGAGTAAAATGTAACAGCCATTACCACTAGCGGATCCAGGGGGGGGGGTGCACCCGGCGCGCGCCCCCCCTAAAAATTCCGGATCATACATGTATGTCCATTTTACTGTAGATAAAATATCAAATACGCCCTCAGTATAAATATTTTTTTCGCTCGCTCGACGCATCATGGCTAATGAGTGGTTTAATTAACACATTGTTAAATACGTTTATTTGAAAATGCACTTTTTTTATTCATACATGTATGTCCATGTTAGTGTAGATAAAATATCAAACAATTTCGTTGCACGCCCTCAGTATAAAAAAAATTCTCGCTCGCTTGACGCATATTGTCTAATGAGTGGTTTAATTAACACATTGTTAAATTCTTTTATTTAAAAACGGACTTTTGTTATTCATACGTGTATGTCCATGTTACTGTAGATAAAACATCAAACAATTTAGATGGACGTCCTCAGTATATAAAATTTTTTTTCGCTCGCTTCGCTCGCTCGACGCATAATGGCTAATAAGTGGTTTAATTAACACATTGTTAAATCCTTTTATTTGAAAACGGACTTTTTTACCCTATAAATGCACTACCGCAAACGTTTTATGAGGCTAGAGACGGTCCCGAAAATTGACCAAAATATTACGCCCCCCCCCTAAGCTGAAATCCTGGATCCGCCCCTGATTACGATCGGCAACATTTTAGACACACCCCTTATGCGCAATATTCTATTAAGTTAAGCTCCGCTCATCATCCAGTGAAAACCGTTAAAGGGCATATCATGAGGTATTCCGAAAGTAATGGTATTCATTGGAAAATTAAATGCAGCGTGTCAAATAAGAATTAGATTCATCGTAGCGAATGCAATAGCGATGTAAATATTTAAAGAGGAAAGCATAGTGGTAAACTGTAAAAGGGTCCACCACCAAACATGCAGTACGTTGCAAAATGATAGGGTCATAACCTCTTTTGATAAACTTTTTAACAAGTTTAACAAAGATAGTATGACGGTGATCATGACCAAGAATCTTACAAAGTTTATAAATCACAACACCATAGAAGTCAGGTTGTGATCGATAGTCCTTGTCACAGAAGAGACCTTTAATTACTTTTATATTTGGAAAAAAGATCAGGGTTACGATAATAAAATTTTGCGAAGGTTTTACGAAAGTTTATGGTAACGGTAACCCTGAGTAGCTTTTTAGTTATACAAAGATTACGAGTATTAAAGTCCTCAACTTGAGTACAAGCTCTTGAAAAACGAATAAGTTGAGACGAATACACATCACTTTCTCTCGATTGAAAGTCTGCGTCCGACAATAAATCTTCGTACACGTCCTTCCGAGTGTTTTCCGATTCGTATTCATGGAGGTGATTCTTGCATATGGATTCTTTTTTACCATTTGTATAATCCATGGTTATTGACGACGACAATATAAAATAATCTGCCTCCAGTTTTTGCTTCGACATGTTGTAAAATGCGTAATTACTGACTGGACGTCCCCATTTTTGTTACCATATAAACAAAACGTGCTTCTTTCGAGAATATAGAGCAAAATAGGGAACCAAATGTATGACGCTGTCTAGTCTATGGCGCATATTTTCTGTGGTAAATAAAGCCGGGCGCTAAAACTGACAGTTGAGCTTATAATAGGGCGCTTGTTTTTCGGGATATTTTTCCCCCTCCAAAATGATAATCGGAAAAAATATTTTCTGTCGGCGGCTTTTTAGTGAGTCGGTCAGGAGAGAGCAAACAAACAATCTTTTAATTTTGGCCTTAATCTTCGTTATTAACAGTCTATTAAATCATTTTAGAACTATAGAATGTTATGATTCTTGGTTTCAAGAAACTCGTTACTCATTGAGAGATACAAACAGTCTTAATCTGTTTCTCACAGCAATTTAAACACTCAGTCAGTTCTCAGAACACAATGAGTTGCATCATAATGGCATGACGAGATGTCATAATACCAGGAAAATGTTGATAATAAAATAATTCTAAAATGATTTCATAGAATGTCACTTTTTCAAGTTTTGTGCTGTGCATTTTGACAAAACAGATTTTTTTTTTTTAAAAATCATCAAAAATTACATGCAAAATACAAAACGCGAAGACTTTTTATGAAGGACTAATCCACCTGTATGTTTCGTGATAATTTTTACTCTTCTTTCGATTTAGCTGACATGTTCCTGGGAAATCATATGATCATGAACACCAATAAATAAAAATTAAAAGTTTATATAAATACGAATTTGGCAATGTGTGACTTGACATTTTTTAGTACACTTAAACTGGGAAAACTTCTTGTCTTCAAGCCTGTATTTCGTCATTATTTTTTTTTACGAGATCATGATACAGTCAAGTTTGATAAATTAAAAATATGTTTGCACACATTTTCAGCAATTTTGTTGTAAAAAATGTGTATTCGATTGGTTCATGATTCACCTTGATTGTTTAACAATGTGCTTGGGGTAAGGTCCTGATTAGTGTGATATTTCCCTTGACATTATTTTCACCTAATATAGCAAAGGTTAGCTCTGTGTATTTCAAACAGATACAGATTGTATGAGTTGCCTCTCTTTAACTAAAATAGGTTATGCCGGTATACGTTAACTGTGTCCGTTGCAGAGTGATAAATATGATGTCATTAATAAATGACTGCCCGCTCACCCTGATCACCATGTTAGGAGGTTTACACAAGTTTCAAAGAAACCCCTTTTGTATAAATTGTATCACTTATTTTCAATTTGGAATGTTTCTTCTGTTTTCAATCTTTATGGGTAAAACATCTGTCAATTAGTAAATCGTGGAAGTGATTTGCAACTGTAAACAGAGTTATTAAATAAAAATGACATGAACTGAACTTAAACGTAAAGTTGCTCTGGACAAGACATAGTATGTTCTAACTATTGTGTGGGGCACTTGTTTCAGCCAAAGCTTTTTTTGACTTTTAAGATAAAATTAATCTACTACCTAAATAAGTTGTATGTCAGTGAAACAGACATTTTTAGTGGTAAATAAAAATACCTTACTTTTCAAAATCGGTTGAGAATTTTTTTTTCATGCGCGAAAGCTGTTTTTGATGGGTCATTTTCAATGCAAAATTCTGCTGCATGAACAATTTGATTTATGTTATCCAAAAATGGTATTTAATTGTTGGATATCAGTAAATTAAGACACCCTGAAAGTTTTATAGCAAAATATGAAGGATTACTGAAGTTATTTGAAATTTCATAATTTCAAGGAATTTACATAGGAAAAGCTCCATCAAAAAATCATTTTGGCTGTTACATATTTATTTCTCAACCGATTTTCAAAAGTAAAGTAATTTTATTTACCACCTAAAATGCCAGTTCTAATGACATATAACTGATGTACGTATTAATTACATGTAAATTGCTCAAGTTACTTCAAAAAAAACCTATGGCTGAAACAAGCGCCCGAAACAATATAGCATTTATGGTTAATGATTAAACTGTTTGCGTCACCTGTAAGGTGTTCCAAGGTTGAATCCCTGCCGCCTCTACCAATTTTTCTTTACTTACATTGGTACTGTGAACAGGATATTTATTGTTTGCTGCTATTTAGCTGAGGTATCTGGAACCTGGGTGGTCTGATATTTGTGTCAATTTCTAAGATTTATGATTAAATCATTGCATAGCATATTTCCACTAAAAATTACTAGTAGATCATGGATATACAGGGTCTTCCACAGAAATTATTTAAGGGATAGGGGAAATTAAATTTGAATGTCATGGGGTGGGTGTGGGAGGGAGTTACCCTTCGAGTGACCAATATATTTACGAATCATGATTTATTTAGATGTAATTTGAAGCATATTTCAACTGTAAATGAAAGGATTTTTAAGAAGTATAGCCTACAAGGAGCTATTTTCAGTCCGGTATAATGCATTTTGGCAATATATTGGTGTTTTTAAGGGATATGGCAGAGAGATCAAAGGATAGGGGGTTAATTAAGTAGGGGGAAATTAGATTTTAGAATTAAGGGATAGGTGGAATATGCTCTTAAATGGACGATGGAAGACCCAGATATATATTGTTATGCCTGTTAAACTGGAGGTGCAGTGGCTCATGGATTAACACACTTGAATCTGGACCAGAGGTCTTGGGTTGGATTCCCAGTGGAGTCATCTTTCCGTGTTTTATGCAGACGTGGTACTGTGGAAGTGTCTGTTCTTCAGAAGGGATGTTAAGCTGTGTTGTTCCATATATAATATAGGGAACCTCAAAGCTATACATTGTGCATGTAAAAGAAACTCTTCTTGAAAGATACATGTAGTAAAGCTTTGGCTGGGACCTACATTTACAGAATTCATGTCCATAGTAAAACCTAAACATATAAGAAGTAACGAGGCTTCCTATATGTCTGGAAGTAAAAGAAGAAAGACCTTTGAATTACTATACAAAAGTATATATAATAATATAAATGTAATAAAACATGTTTTTTTTCTTCAGTTTCCAGAGTTTGATGACATCTACTGCAAATACTGCTTTACATATGGACAAGATTGGTTGATCACATCAGTAAGTACACCATCTTTCTTATACATAGTGTATAATGCACTGTATGGTCACATCAGTAAGTAGACCATTTTTCTTATACATAGTGTATCATGCAATGTATGGTCACATCAGTAAGTAGACCATCTTTCTTATACATAGTGTATAATGCACTGTATGGTCACATCAGTAAGTAGACCATCTTTCTTATACATAGTGTATAATGCACTGTATGGTCACATCAGTAAGTAGACCATCTTTCTTATACATAGTGTATAATGCACTGTATGGTCACATCAGTAAGTAGACAATCTTTCTTATACATAGTGTATAATGCACTGTATGGTCACATCAGTAAGTAGACCATCTTTCTTATACATAGTGTATAATGCACTGTATGGTCACATCAGTAAGTAGACCATCTTTCTTATACATAGTGTATAATGCACTGTATGGTCACATCAGTAAGTAGACCATCTTTCTTATACATAGTGTATAATGCACTGTATGGTCACATCAGTAAGTAGACCATCTTTCTTATACATAGTGTATAATGCAATGTATGGTCACATCAGTAAGTAGACCATCTTTCTTATACATAGTGTATAATGCACTGTATGGTCACATCAGTAAGTAGACCATCTTTCTTATACATAGTGTATAATGCACTGTATGGTCACATCAGTAAGTAGATCACCTTTTTTATAGAACTTGTATACTGTACTGTATGGTCACATCAGCGAGTAGATAACCTTTCCGATAGACTTAAATATGCATACTGGATACTTTTTGGTCCTAATTTTTGTATTTTTGAAGGAAAAAAACGTTCGGATTTTTGTCTTATAAAATTTGGTGACGGATCTGAGAACCGAATATAATGCAAAATCTGGCCTTATCTTCGAACTTCAACACATGGCGACTGTATGTTGTAAGACATTAATTATTAAATAACTTGACCAATTAAATGTAGTTCCCATTGTTTCAGTTGTCTGAGAAATATTTGTTTTGTACATTTATCAAGGGATTGGAAGAGGGCATCACACAAATAACCAAGAAGAGCCAAGATGATAAGCAACATTTTGTCTGGAATTTCCCACTAGACGTCACATTTAAAAGTACAAATCCACATGGCTGTAAGTAATATCATAATAGAGTAGTGTACAAGACTGTTCTTCCGTATTCAGGTGTGAGACCAAATATTTAAAGACACTGGTAGTTTGTATAAGTAATAAAGACTTATTATAAAGCGGTATTTTATGAAATCACTTGTTTATGGACGGGCCATCTGTTTCCGGACCAAGGATTTTCTATTATACGGTAGACAGGTAATAATTTATGCATGATAGTGGAGAGGGCATATATTGTTTCACTTGTCCGTCCATCGGACAATCCATCCATCCCACCTGGTAAAGGTTTCTCATCAGGTGTTTCTGAGTCAGTGATGACCTTGCACTCCAAATTTTATACACAGGTACATCTGCATGAGTACTAGATATACATGACTACATGTTCTGAGGGCTGGCGTGGCGCAGTCGGTAGCGTGGTTGATTTGTACCCGGGTTCAATCTTCAGTGGTGCCACTGAGTTTCGTCGGTGTGTTCTTGGGCAAGACATTTTCCCTTAGCCTCGTCCGTCGGATGGGGACGTTAACCGGGCGGTCCCGTGTATTGGTCTATCCTCCGAGCACGTTAAAGAACCATAGGCATCTATCCGATAATAAGAGTAGGGCTCCTATGTTTCCTTCCCCTCTCTCTGGGGTGGCTCTAAATAACATATACTGTGTTGATGAGCCGCTAAACAACATTCAATTCAATGTTCTGACCAAAAGTAGGTTACCATGATTGACCTTAGCCTACTTTTTACAGTAAGCACACTTTAAAGAATTATTTTATGTTTAGAATTTTGTGATTTTTGGTTTCAAGAAACTCATTACTCATTGAGAGGTACAAATATTTGTCTTTGAAAAAACACAGGCATCCATGACATGAACTTTACTGAATTTTCAGCACTGTTCTTGTCCAATAACACCTTCACAGCACCAGTGATATCCTATGGACAAACAAATCCAAACCATCACCAAACCTATTCTTTCTAAGCCTTCATGATATACATGTTTTACATGATATTTATATTTTACTCGCTTTTAACTTCCTTTCTCAGTACCCATCTTTAGCTCCGTGATAATGCGTATACATGTCATTGAAAATACTATTTTGATATCTTGCGCAGATCATTATTGCAATGCGAGCACTGTTCAGGTTTGTTGACCATCCAATGGAAGTACCAAAGACTTCTTACCTCTATTCTGCTATTCACACAAGGTTATCATTTCTTTGTAGCATACTGCATTGTGAATGCTTGAAAAGAATCATTCTTAATTCCTTCAATAATCCGGTAACCTGGAATTTGGAAAAGCCTACTGACAAGCTCAGTTAAAGGGAGAACATCCAGTAGCCAAATTTGGGGTAAACGCTTCCCTAGTGAAAATAAGGTACCGGAATTGGAATTCCACTGGAACTTCAGATGTAATTCCACTGAAACTTCAGATAGAATTCCAGTTAAATTCCAATGTTACATTTCAACATCATTCTAGTGGAATTCCACTGGAATACCACTGGTATTGACATGGAATTCCACTGGTAAAGAGAGAAATTCCGTTGAAATGTACCAGTGGAATTTCAGCCAGTACCAGTGGAATTTCATTTAAATACCACTACAATACAGGTGGAATTCCATTGACATTTTCACTGGGTGGAATTTGGTGGAATTTTGTTCTTTTAATTCCTCTGAAATTCCAGGATTCCAGTGTAAGTGGAATTTTGTTCTTTGGTTCCAGTGGAATTCCAGTGAGTTCAGTGGAATTCCAGTCAGGCATCACAGGAATATCCATTCTCACTGGGGTTAACTATTGTAACTGTATATAAATAAAAAACAAGATACAATAGATTTGCATTCACCCATCGATGTAGACGCAATCAGAGATGTTTTTAACCGTTTAGTGTCGCCTGTGTAGCAGGGCAGACACTAAGGAATCACTTTGTCCGTCGTCGTGCGTCCGTCACACTTCAACCTGCAATCTAACCTTGGCCATAACTTGAAAAGTATTTGGCCTATGTTCATGAAACTTCACACACATCATCGTCTTACCCCAATGCAGCTGCCCCAAGGAATGTTATTACACATTACCAATGTCCAATAACTCTGAGTGTCACTGTGGCCGAGGGGTTAACAACGTTGTGTTGTAAACCGTTTCGCTTCTCACTGCTGCGGGTTTAAATCCCGCTGGGAGCTAGACTTGTAAGTGAGGAAGTGTCGATTCTTACGGATGGTGGTAGTTGTACAGTACAGGTTCTACCAGAAAAAGTGGGTGGTCACCACAAAAAAAACAACCATCTTATATAACCTTACATGTGCTGAAAATGTCTTAAAACACCATACAAACAAACAAACAAAACCAACAACTCTGACTATCATTTTTGCAAAGTTATGCCCCACTTCATAAAACTTTAACCTGCAGCCTTAACCAAGGTCACAACTTTGAAATAAGAACCTGGCAGGAAAACTCTTCTAGTTTAATCTGGAAACATTTAGTTTATAAATCTCTGGATCCTTCCTTATGCGTAAATGGTCTAACCTACTACATGCAAGTTAGTTCTAGTGAACCCTGCACTATTCCATAACATGAAGAAAAATAGAGAGGAGTCCCTGCATGACTACCCTTAGCAATGCCTAATAACCCTACTATTAACCTTTAACTATTGATGTTCTATAACTCTGTGTGATCAAAATTGTTGGCAAATAACAGTGTTCTCTCCCTTGGATTAATGGAGCTTGTGTCCACAGGTTGGCATTGCATAAATGCAGAGGAGCAAAGAGCACATGACTGTCAAACTTTGTTCAGTTTAGATCAATGGCTTTCAAGTTTGTATAGGTTTATACACATTAAGTCAACGTGACATCCAAGATGGCCACCATTACTATAAACAGTCAAACCTTAAAAAATCTTTCTTTCATAAAACCGAGGGCTGGCGTGGCGTAGTCGGTAGCATGGCGGATTTGTAACTGGAGGCCCCGGGTTAAATCCTCCGTGGTGCCACTGAGTTCCGTCGGTGTGTTCTTGGGCAAGACATTTTCCCTTAGCCCCGTCCGTCAGATGGGGACGTAAACCGGGCGGTCCCGTGTATCGGTCTATCCGCGGAGCACGTTAAAGAACCATAGGAGTCTATTCGATAATAAGAGTAGGGCAGGTTCCCGGATTCCTATGTATCCTTCCCCTCTCTCTGGGGCGGCTCTAAATAACCTATACTGTGTTGATGAGCCATTAAACAACATTCAATTCTTTCATAAAACCACAATCAGATTTCAGCAGTTTATATTTATTTGATTGCCAAACCCTAGACTATCAAAGTTATACAATTGAATTATGTCAAAAATGGCTGTGCCTCAGGGCTTCAAAGTTTGTATGCAGAGATTTCATATGTTTTGCGTAGACTTACGGAGGGAAAAATTTAAAACATATTCTTTTCTGAAACTACTTTCTGAGCAGTGTCATCTTTACATTTATAGAACAATCTCTAAACAAGTTTCTCTGGAACTACAGTCTAGAAGAGCTAATGGTCTAATATTTTGCATGTAGCTTTTGCTTGTTGTCCTCTACCAAATTGTAACCCATGTGTCAGCATGTTTTATATAAGGCTATGTTTAAAGCAAGGTGAGCAATTCAGTGTCATATGGTCCTCTTTTTTTTTTTCATTACTCATCCTATCTTGTGAAACAAACAAGCTTGACCTGGACAGCATTATCATTACTCATTGCTTACAAACATCTATAATTTGCAAACATTTCAGGCAGTTTCCTGGTTGTTAAAATGTAATTATGCTTCTGTGTTTATTCAATATGTTTATGTAGATTCTCAGACGGTAGGCGTTTGTATGCTAATTACAAACACTTCACTATTGTTTAATGTCATGGTAGACGATACGAGCGTTTTGTGGAAAACTCTTTTGGTTTTACATAATATTTTGGGTTAAACAGTCTTTGTCTGCTTGAAGATGAAAAAAGTGACGAAGGACCTTAGGTGTTACTTTCCCGGCATCGTCAAAGGCAGCAGAGTCAACAAGTTTTGTGTTTAGGTCACTTTCTCAGGAATTGTATACAGTGGAGATTTCAGTTATAGCTGTATGATCATGGGTAGATCAGCAATGTCATTCAATTCAGGTTGGTAATAAGGTCCAACTGATTTTTTTTTCTATTTTGTTCCTTAAATTACAGTCAGAAGATCAAACCATAACTCCTCTTTAACTGAAGTTATTGAGCAGTAACCAGTATTTATTTATAGTATTAAACTTTGACTATTGACCAAATGATCGAATAACAATATCCCAAATATTCGTTTCGTGAGCCACACTTTGTGCTAAAATTTTGTTAAAATCCCTCAAGGGAAACTAAAGTTATTGAGTGGAGTGTGTTGTTCAGTGGTAGAGCGCCGAACTCTGGATCGAGAGGTCATTAGTTCGATCATCGCCGCGGCCACGTTATTTTACCTTGAGCAAGATAATTAATCCACATTGCTTAGTACTGGTTCTATCCAGGAAGCCATCGAGCATGATTAATCTAAGTTGCAAGAACTTGTTTTTCAGTCGATGTTAAATAAATATGTTTAAACTAAACTAAAGTTATTGAGTGGAAAGCAATTTTCTATTAATAGTAACATTGACCTTTAATGAAGAACAATTCACAAATTTATCCTACTTAACAGGATTATACTTGGTGAAATGTTGCTTATGATACTGAAATGAAATAAAATTGGCAGTGCTGAAAAACACTATCAACAACAAAAAAATCAGCGAAAAAACAGATGACAATAGGGGTTTGATTTTAAAATACTGTTTCTACTGACTACATTTAGAAATTGCCTCTTTCAAAAACAACTATTAAATATGTAAGATGTTTTGATACAATAAGTAATGTAAGTATAATCACAAAACACTTACTTTTAATAAATAAATGGTGCAAGGACAAGCTACAGTTCATGGTGCCATTTTCCCACCAAAATTCATGCAAAAGAGAGTTTTGCATTTTATTTGCACTCTGTCAAAATCACACACAGGTGTCACAGTAAAATAACCCATTTTTCTTTCCAAACTCCTAAACCAATTAATTTATCTTCCTAAAACTTGCTACACATATCAAGGTATAAAGACCCATGTTTTTCATGCGGATTAGGATAATCTTATTGAATAAAGTATAAAATGAAGACAAACATGATCTGTATTTTTAGATATTTTAATTAGAAATATAAAACAAATATGTACATGTCATTTTATTGTACAGTAAATGTAGCTACATTTCTAGTGTATAGTGTTAATTAACATACAGGAACATATATACCACAAACTATATGTCATGGTTCTTAGTTGAAAATGAAAAAAATACCGGTAACTCAAATTTGGTAAAGAGATCCAACAATGCGAAAACAATGGTGCCAAATAATTGTATAACTCCAAAAAATTACTAAATTATTAGTCAAATGCCCTATTGCCAAATACAGAAATAAGATAGAATCGAGACAGACAAAGAAAAAATATTATCATTTTTAGCTCTACTGGCCAAGAGCCAGCAGATCTTATGGGATGGCAAGTTGTCTGTCGTCCGTCCGTCCGTTAACTTTTACCTCCTTAAGACGATAGGGCCTCCATTTATCATCCAACCTTTACCAAACTTTAACAGTTTGTTAATATCAATGAAAGCTTGTACAATTTTGAAAATCGGCCAGATCGGACCAGTAACAGCGGAGTTATGGCCCTTGATTTAGTTAAAGATGCTATATTTTGTCTCGTTAAGGCGATAGGGCCTTCATTTTTCATCCGATCTTTACCAAACTTTACCAGATTGGTAATATCAATGAAAGCTCAGACAAGTTTGGAAACCGGCCAGATCGGACCCTTAACAGCGGAGTTATGGCCCTTGATTTAGTTAAAAATGCTATATTTTGCCTCGTTAAGATGATAGGGCCATTCATTTTTCATCCGATCTTTACCAAACATTACCAGATTGTTAATGTCAATGAAAGCTCGGACAAGTTTGAAAACAGCCAGATCGGACCAGTAACAGCGGAGTTATAGCCCTTGATTTTGTTAAAAACTCTATATTTTGCCTCGTTAATATGGTAGGGCCTTCATTTTTCAACTGATCTTTACCAAACTTTCCCATTTTTTTTATTTTTTTTATTATTTATTTATTTTATTTTTTTAAATTTTTTTATTTTTGTTTTCAATATTATTTTTTTGTTCATTTTTTTTTTTAACCAGCCATATCGGACCAGTAACGGCAGAGTTATGGTGCTTGATTTATTTAAAAATGCTATATTTTGTCTTTTTAAGATGATAGGGCCTTCATTTTTCATCCGATCTTTATCAAACTTTACCAGATTGTCAGTATCAATGAAAGCTCTGACAAATTTGAAAAAGAGCCAGATTGGACCATTTACACAGGAGTAATGGCCCTTGATTTTCTGAAATATGCTATATTTTGGCCTCATTAAGACGAAAGAGCCTTCATTTGGACGGATTTCAGTGAAACTTTTCAGGGATGATTAGTACCAAGCCTAGTTGTACATATCGTCACCGTGTTCCGGTGAATGATTTTGGCGGAGTTATGTCCCTTTAAAGGTTTTAATACACAAACGTTTTAATACACAAACTTTGTCCTGACTAGTTCTCCTGAACCCCTGGCCGGATTTAAACGAACTTTTTAGGGATGATCAGTTCCAGGTCTAGTTGTGCAAATCATTGCTGTGTTCCGGTTGAATGATTTTTGGCAGAGTTATGGCCCTTTAAAGGTTTTAATACACAAACTTTGTCTGGACTAGTTCTCCTGAACCCCTCGCCAGATTTCAGCCAAACTTTACAGGGATGATCAGCACCAAGCCTAGTTGTGCATATCATCGTCGCGTTCCGTTTTTTGGCAGAGTTCTGGCCCTTTAAAAGTTTTTAATACACAAACATTTTCCAGGCTAATTCTCCTGAACTGGGTTTCAACGGAACTTGACAGGGATATCAGTATCAAGCCTAGTTGTGCATATAATTGCCATATTCAGGTTGAAAGATTTTTGGCAGAGTTTTGGCCCTTTAAAGGTTCTAATAGACAAACTTTGTCCAGATTAGTCTCTTCTGAACTCCTTGTCGGATTTCAACGAATCTTGGTAGGGAATATCAGTACCTATGCTAGTTGCGTATGTCATCCCCATGTTCCAGATGAATGATATTATACATAAACTTTATGTTTAGCCAGTAGAGCATCCACAGGCCCTCTTGTTTTATAAGCCTATTGGGACATATTATGTCATGGCGTTGTCCGTTAACTTTTAAACTGATTTTGGCTAATAACTTTCAAAGTATAAGGTCTACAACAATGAAACTTTGCACACATCTTTAGCATGATACAATGAATACATCTGATAAATGCCAGTAACTCTGTGGTTCATATTTTTTGTGTTGCCTGCGTAGCATGGCAGACACATAGGTATTACTTTGCCCGTCAGCTATCGTCTGTCGCACTTTAACCTGCAACCTAACCTTGGCCATAACTTGAAAATTGTTTGACCTATATATTCATGAAACTTAACACACATCTTCATCTTACCTCGAGAAATGTTGTTACACATGTCCAATATCTCTGACTTTCATTTTGTCTGAGTTATATTTCTTTTCATAAAACTATAACCTGCAGCCTAACCAAGCTCATAACTGGCCATAACTTTTAAAAATGATTTGACCTATGTTCATGAAACTTTGCACACATATTTTTCATCTTACTCCAAGGAATGCCAATAACTCTGATTTCCATTTTGAGTTATGCCCCTTTATATAAAACTTTAACTGGAAACTTAACTAAACTTGCAACTCACAAACTGGCCATAACTTTGAAAGTATTGAACCTATGTTCATAAAACTTCACCCCCATCTTCATGTTAAGGAATATTCTTACACATGTCCAATAAGTAGATCTGACTTTCATTTCAGTAGGTTTATGCCAAATGCATTTTATAAAACTTTAACCTGCAATTTAACCTGGCTCATAACTCTGCAAAATAATTCATGAAGGATTGCACCCCATGTCTTCAAACTTTATAGTTAGATATATTGTCCTTCCTGAAATAAGCACATGTCAGGTGACACAAGCTTCTGGTTTAATTATTCCCCTTTGAAAAAAGGTTTAACCTGTATACATAGTCCGAGAGCAGTTGCCTTGCAAAAATGTCAACATAGTCTACCTCATCCGTAGAAGGTTTGACACTTGATCATGATAGAATAATACCCCAGGAATATTTCTAGCTCTGTTGTAGTCATAAATTGTGGTAAAAAGTTATTCAAGATGGCGTCCAAGATGACCGCCAAAATTATGATATATAATAATTGTTTTGTTGCATAACACTCGTACCAATAAAGATATCTTCTATAAATTGAAGGTATGTGTTTCTTAGATAGACAATCTATCTGACGATAAGTTAGTAATGAATGGCAAAGTTCAAGGTCACAGTCAAAGGACAAATTTGAGTTCTTTTAGTGTCTTCATGTCTACTTGGTTTATTTTAAAACATACAAACAGAGATGTGTAGAAGGTTTGACACTTGATCGTGTTAGAGTAATATCCCAGGACTATTTTTAGCGCTGTTGTAGTCATGAATTGTGGTAGCACTAAAAGGGTATTCAAGATGGCGTCCAAGATGGCCGCCAAAGTGTGATACAGTCATGATAATTGTTTTGTTGCATAACAGTTGTACCATTAAAGATATTATTATATACATTTACAAGTTTGTGTATCTTAATTAGACAATTTATCTCACGCAAGATTTGGTAATGTATGGCATAGTTCAAGGTCACAGTCAAGGGTCAAATTTATTTTAATGCACACAGACCGAGATCTGTAGAAGTTTTGACAGTTTATCATGTTAAAGTAATATCCCAGGAATATTTCTAGCCCTGTTATAGTCATAATGTGGTAGCACTAAACAGTTATTCAAGATGGCGTCCAAAATGGCCACTAAAATGCGATATACAGTCAGTAATATACCACATACGACCTGTCATCACAAGTTAGAGAGTTAAATGCGTATTCATGCACCTATTAGGAATAATGTTATGTTGGCTTTAATGGCATATTTACTAATGTACTCGTGCCACTGTGGAATACGATAGGTGTGTTATCAGCTGCAATTATTTTTTCCAGTGCATTTGACAAACATTTTGTCCTCGTCCAGCTTTAATCGACTCAATTATATCACATTTGTCGAAAACTATATCAGATATATTTTTATCGCAACTGTCTTGTTTAAGGACATGGTAAATATTTTCCAGTATTTATTTGCTATAACTGTCCAAATTTCGAAGCACTATATCAACTCTATCTAAATGAGTTGGCACCCCTTTTTTAAAGCAGTGAGACAAGAACATCAGTAATTCTGTCAAACAGGCCAACTTAACAACATGACTATGTGATAGATGGTGCAACGTTGAGACAGAAAGATTGCATCATGGTAAACTTCTCATTCACGCTGTCCAATTTCAGGGATAGCACGCAAATGATTTGTCAATCGCAAATACAACCACTGGAGGATCTCAGGTCTCACCCCAAAGAGGCAGATAAACTTATGATATTTAATGCTCAGCTTGCCTCTGAGAACTCTGTTAAGAGTAGTTATACATTCACCTGAATCCGATGTTGCCCTGCTAAATGTAAATGCATGTAACTCTCTAACTTTTAATTAACTATGTTTCCAAACTGGCCTTAAATTCACCAACCATTCTTGAGAATATTCTTAGACTGAAGCCCAAGTATGTAAATTTTAATCACAAACATTTCTATAAGATTAAAGTATAAACATTCATAACAAGCTGCTATATGTATAAGGAATATTTGTGAACGAAATTCGAATACTTGAGCTCAAGTCTAAGAATAGTTTGAAGAATGGTTGGTAAATTCCAGGCCAGGAAAAAATACAAAAACTGGGGCATATATAGGAGGGATATACAGTCGCTACACTATACTTCCCGGTTTCCAAGCAATAACAGGTGGTGATAGTAACAGTGCATTATCTGGAAATATCTAAATCTGTTA
Source organism: Cyrtodaria siliqua (assembly GCA_037043455.1). Taxonomy (NCBI): domain Eukaryota; kingdom Metazoa; phylum Mollusca; class Bivalvia; order Adapedonta; family Hiatellidae; genus Cyrtodaria; species Cyrtodaria siliqua. The sequence continues at coordinate 46,032 of JAWPHD010003986.1, forward strand.
GATATGTCCGAAACATAAGTATTTGATCGCACTAGGAGAAGATGAGGTATTATATCGCCTGTCAAATGTTGTTCACACTTTACATATGTCTCAAAGGATGTTGGGGATATTGCAGACGGTATTACACACTGGCTGTTTTGCACATGAATGAAAATATACTACCCAAAGCCTTACTTATCATATCAAAAGGGCTAATTTCCAGTCACTAGTCTGGAAAAGTTTATCACAGGCAGTACAAAATTTTCGATTTCCAAACGGCTACGTTTGGAACATAGAAGACAGTGATTTGAAACCGCTTTAGATGTTCAAAGAGTTTGATCACAAGTTCATTAACTGACATCATGAATCAGCATGTAGAGTGACAGACCCTTTGCCAGTGCCAGGCAAACTTTGTCAGTGCCAGGCGAACTTTGTCAGTGCCAGACAAACAATATAGTCTTCACAAAAGCTTTCTTTTGCATAGCAGGTTAAATGTAAAGGTGAAAATATTAAAGAATCATTTTTTGACGAAGATGTCTCAGAAGTGGAATTAGATTAAGATATTTGAAAGTACATGCATATAAAAGTTGAACGGAAACGTTGCATTCAAGGAACTGTATGTGATATATATTGCTGTGATTGAAGGTATGAACTAGAAGTAGTCATTTTGGTCAGCATTAATAGAAGACAAATGTTTTATTATTGATGTATAGTATCTCCTTTAGGTATCTCTGTTCTACAGTAACACTTATTTCACTATTAGCTTTACAAGTTGATATAATTCAAGATTACTTGAAGATATGTATGATATGGTTGTACATGTAACTGATATTTCCGAGATCCAACTGAATGTAAAACACACACACACACACAAAAAACAGTATTATAATAGAAATAGCGGATTTTAAGCGAGATTTAAGAAATATTTCATACATGTAAGATTTTGTTTACAGTTTTGCTAGGAGTTTAAGGTCGTACCTGAGTATGCCTTACAATTCTATTAACTTTGACCATCCAGGGCACATATTTGACCTTTGTCCCTTGACTGTGACTTTGAACTTTGCCATATATTATTACATGTTGCATTGGATGAATTATCTAAGATACACATACTTATACATATTTAAAGTGATATCTTTATTGGTACAAATATTATGCAACAAAGCAAGTATAATGACTTTATATTACATTTTGATGGCCATCTTGGACGCCATCTTTAATAACTTTTAAGGGCTATCACAGTGCATGACTGTAACAGGGCTAGACATATTTCTAGGATGTTAGTCTAACATGATAGACTGTCAAACCTTCTACAGTTCTCTGTTTGCATGTTTAAAATATACCAAGAGAAAATAAAGACACGACAAAAGCTAAAATTTGACCATTGACTATGACCTTGACCTTTACCATTTATTACAAAATGTTGATGAGAAAAATTGTATATATAAGATACACAAACCTGTGAATTTATATAATATCTTTATACGTATACATGTTATGCAACAAAGCAATTATTATGACTATATCCCATGTTGGTAGCCATCTTGGACAGTATTGAATAACTGTTTAGTACTACCAAAATTCCTGGTTACAACAGGGTTAGAAATATTCCTCGTATGTTACTCTAACATGATCAAGTATCAAACCTTCGACATGTGTATGTATATATATGCTTAATAAAATAAACTCAGAAGACACGGAGACCCCCAAAAATTTCAGATTTACCCTTGACTATCTAAGATACACATACCTGTAAATGTATATAATAATGCCTTTATTGGTACTGGTTTTATGCAACAAAACAATTATTATGACTGTATATCACATTTTGGCGCCCATCTTGGACGCCATCTTGAATAACTTGTTAGTGCTACCACATTTCATGGCTACAACATGTCTCAGAAAATGCCCAAGGCATCCAACTAATTGAATACAAAGTCAAATCTTCTACGGATGGGGTAGGCTACGTTTTTCGTTTTCTAGGCCTCTTTTCAGAAACTGCTCTCGGACTAAACTTAACCTTGCCAACGATGCTTGTTAGCTCTACTGATCTAGATCAGCGGAGCTTAATTATGCGTTGACATGTTGTTCATCTGTCCAAAAACTTTTATTTGTGGCAACTTCTCCACATTTTTCTCAAACTTCACAGAATATGATCATAATAAAATTCAGTCATGGCTAAAAATAGATTTGTAGCCTTTACCAAAATGATAAGCATGAATTTTAGATGGTTTGTAAATAAATTCATTTGATTCAAATGCCAATTTCAAAGACATATGTATAGTCATTATATTATAACTTCCGGCTACTACTCTGAAGACTACTGCTCAGATTGTTCTAAATCTGAACAATAACATTGTACATAATATACATGTATGTTGTCTATAGCCACTTAATTAATGCAAGAGAGTATCACATTCATATATGACATGTATGATACATAACTAATATTAAATTTAGTGTCCATGAACTTCATTTTGAACTTTACTGATATTTCATTTCTCATTACTTTGCTACAAGAAATTCAATTAATGGCCATTCATTTTATTTTAATGGTCATGCTAAAGTTGTTTAAAAATTAAAGGCGATCATATTATAATGGGCATTAAAAATAAATACAGTAATGGTTAATGGCCATTATTATTACAAGTAATGGGCATTCATTTCAGTTGAAACATAAATTAATAGGGCATTAACTTGTTGATGTTTTAAACATGTCAAAGTTAATGGGATAAATAATAATTCAGTTACCTATTAATTAATGACCATTAATTCATTATTAATGGTACAGAACAAAGTTGCCATTAAATATTTAAAACAAGAATTAATGGCGATATTTAATGGTTTTGATGATTTTCATTGTGTTTCATGGCATTTTAATGGTTTTAATTTGTAGTAGTGACATGTTTTACATATAGGCTTGTATAGATAAAAACTTAAAAATTCTTCTCCTCTGAAACTGCAAGAGCCAGAGGTTTAATATTTTGCATTTACTATAAGCTTATTGTCCTCTACCAAGCCTGTTCAAATGGTGATCCTGGGGTCACATTTGGCCCCGTCCCAGAGGTCACATGTTTTACAAAGACTTACATAAGGACATTTTTAAATAAAATCGTATTTTCAGAATCAGCATGGTTAATTTTGACAAAACTTCACATGGACGATCCTTAAAGGTGAATGTTTTTCAAATTTGTTATTAGGTAAACATGACGTCCAAGATGGCTGCCTTAGAAAAATCTTTAAATTACTTCTTGTACACTGGGAAGCTAAGTTTCAAATCACAATGGTGCTTTTTTTCCTTGCTTTTTTTTTCTTTATTTTTATCGTTTCCTGTTTAGATGCGTTTTTTCTTGTGTTCAATTTTTCTAAAGTTTGTACATAAAGATTTTGCGTGTTATACATAGACTTATATAGGGCAATACTTAAAAAATATTCTTCTGAAACTACAAGAGCCAGAGGTTTAATATAATTTAATATAAGCTTATGGTCCTCTACCAAGCTTGTTCAGATGGTGATCTTAGGGTGACGGTTGATTTTTTTTGGTGATGGAGGCAGACCACTCACTTTTCCTGGGTAGAACCAGTACTGTACACCTCCTGTCATCCATAAGAATCGACACTTCCTCACTTTCAAGTCGAGCTCCCAGTGGGATTCAAACTCGCAGTGGTGAGAGGCGAAGGTTTACAATGCATCATCGTTAACCATTCGACGACAGAGACCCTTCGTTTTTACATAGACTTATATAGGGATAATAGTTTTTACTTAGACTTATATAGAGATAATAGTTTTTACGTCGACTTATATAGGGATAATAGTTTTTACGTCGACTTATATAGGGATAACTTTCAAGAATCAGCTTGATCAATTTTGATCAAACTTTACATGGATGATCCTTGTATGAATGTTTTTCAAATTTGTTAAAATAAGTTAAACATGGCATCCAAGATGGTCACCATAGAAACATCTTCTAATTACTTATTGTACACTGGGAAACAACCATGGGTTCAAATCCCACCGGAGGTAAACTTTTTTTTTTTAATTCGTCATTTTTAGCTCTACTGATCAGAGATCAGCAGAGCTTATGCCGTGGTGCGGCGTCCGTCGTCCGTCGTCCGTCTGTCCGTCCGTCTGTCCGTCCGTTAACTTTTATTTGTAGCGACTACTCCTCTGAAACTACTGGATGGATATTCATAAAACTTTACAGAAATGTTGCCCATGAAGTCTAGTTGATCCTAGCAAAAATTCATGTTGATGTGAAATCCAAGATGGCCGCCAAAGCTAAAAATAGATTTTTTAAATTCAAGTTTGTAGCGACTACTTCTTGAAAACTATAAGTGATATTGATATGGGACTTTTTCTAAAATGATCAGCATGACATGATGTTGATCCTTGTCGAAATTTATTTCGATGCGACTTTAAACATGGCCGCTAGCAGCCATCTTTGTTTACATAGATTTATATAGTAAAAACTTGTAGCGACTACTCCTCTGAAACTACTGGAGGGATATTCATGAAACTTTACAGAAATGTTGCCCATGAAGTCTAGTTGATCCTAGCAAAAATTCATGTTGATGCACAATCCAAGATGGCCACCAAAGCTAAAAATAGATTTTTAAAATACAAGTTTGTAGCGACTACTCATTGAAAACTATAAGTGATATTGATATGGGACTTTTTCTAAAATGATCAGCATGACATGATGTTGGTCGTTGTCAAAAATCGTTTTGATTCGACGTTAAACATGGCTGCCAGTGGCCATCTTTGTTTACATAGAGTTATATAGTAAAAACTTGTAGCGACTACTCCTCTGAAACTACTTGACGGATGTCCATTAAACTTCACAGGAATGTTGCTCTTGATGTCTAGTTGATCCTAGAAAAATTTCAGGCTGGCCGGAAATTCAAGATGGCCGCCACGGCTAAAAATAGATTTAAAATAAATAAATTTGTAGCGACTACTTCTTGAAAACTGTAAGTGATATTGATATGGGACGTTTTCTAAAATGATCAGCATGACATGATGTTGATCCTTGTCGAAATTTATTCCGATGCGACTTTAAACATGGCCGCTAGCGGCCATCTTTGTTTACATAGATTTATATAGTAAAAACTTGTAGCGACTACCCCTCTGAAACTACTGGATGGATATTCATGAAACTTTACAGAAATGTTGCCCATGAAGTCTAGTTGATCCTAGCAAAAATTCATGTTGATGCAAAATCCAAGATGGCCGCCAAAGCTAAAAATAGATTTTTAAAATACAAGTTTGTAGCGACTACTCCTTGAAAACTATAAGTGATATTGATATGGGACCTTTTCTAAAATGATCAGCATGACATGATGTTGGTCCTTGTCAAAAATCGTTTTGATTCGACGTTAAACATGGCTGCCAGTGGCCATCTTTGTTTACATAGAGTTATATAGTAAACACTTGTAGCGACTACTCCTCTGAAACTACTTGGCGGATTTTCATGAAACTTTACAGGAATGTTGCTCTTGATGTCCAATTGATCGTAGCAAAATTTCAGGTCGGCCAGAAATTTAAGATGGCCGCCACAGCTAAAAATAGATTTTTAAAAAATAAGTTTGTAGCGACTACTTCTTGAAAACTATTAGTGATATTGATATGGGACTTTTTCTAAAATGATCAGCATGACATTATGTTGATCCTAGTCAAACATTATTTTGATTCGACGTTAAACATGGCTGCCAGTGGCCATCTTTGTTTACATAAGAGTTTGTATAGTAAAAATGTGTAGTGACTACTCCTCTGAAACCACTAGACGGATTTTCATGAAACTTCACAGGAATGTTGCTCTTGATGTCTAGTTGATCCTAGCACAATTTCAGGTCGGCTGGAAATTCAAGATGGCCACCACAGCTAAACATATATTTTTAAAAACAAGTTTGTAGCGACTACTTCTTGAACACTGTAAGTGATATTGATATGGGACTTTTTCTGAAATGATCAGCATGACAAGATGTTGATCCTTGTCAAAAATTATTTTGATTCGACATTAAACATGGCTGCCAGTGGCCATCTTTGTTTACCTAGAGTTATATAGTAAAAACTTCAACTTGTAGCGACTACTCCTCTGAAACTACTTGACAGTTTTTATGAAACTTCACTTCACCTAGCTATCAAAATCTATCAGCAGAGCTTCAAGGTCATTGACCTCTTGTTATTATTGTTTCCTGTTTGGATGCATTTTTTCTTTTGTAATTTTTCTAAAGTTTGTATATAAAAATGTTGCATGTACATTACATAGACTTATATAGGGAAACTTAAAAAATCTTCTTTTAAATTGTTAACATGGAGTTGTGGTTTTAAATTTTGGTTGAGGGTGTTGTTGTGTTTTGCACTTGTAAAAAGTATTGAAAGGAATTTAACGATGAAACCCCTTGATATAAGAGCCATTTTAGCTTGTAGAGCATCCACAGGCCCTCTTGTTCTTTATTATTATTAATGATCGCTAACCCCAGGTCTATCGAGTTTGCTCATTTGAAGACCCTCCAGGGGTCAAAGATGGCTGCAATTCCTGGGTCCAAAGTTTGTATGTAGAGATTTTGCATGCTTTTACATATAGACTTACATAAGGAAATACTTAAAAACATCTTCAATCAGCATTTGCAAAAGGAAATTTTTTTCATCATTGCAAAGATACACAGGTGATCGATTCAGGGCCATCTTGGCCCTCTTGTTTCAAGTGACATCTTATATTTAAGTATCTGCTACATATCTTATACTGTCACATACACATGTATAACACATATACATGTGTCCTTAAAATTGCTGAAAGGGTTTCCACTAACGGCTAGAAAAATAGAATACCGTATTTCCCTTAATAGTAGTACCTCTTCTAATAGAAATGTCCCCCACCTTTAAAAAAGACACCTTCAAAATTTATTACATTTCGATCTTTTGTATCCAAAACATTTCGATCTTTTGTATCCAAAAATCCAAAAAGGAAATCAAAATTGAATAAATTTTCGTTTTTTTGTATAACCCTAATAAATAATAATAAATAGTAGGGTCGATGGTTTAAAATAGGATCGGGTGAGTTTCTAGTAAGTGGAAACACACCTATTTTTTTGTCAATGTTTACGGCAGCCTATATGATCGACAAGTACCTCCGGGGTTGTGTATATTTCCGCGATGCTGCCAGACAATTCGAACACTATATCGTTTGATTGTCAGTTGACACATGGTGGAGATCTGTTAATTAATGCCTCACAGACTTCCCTGAAGAAGCCAATCAGAGTTATTGTGAATTTACTGTCATCCTCTTTCTTATAAAAGTAATATGTTTACATCCCATGGCAATACAAGGATTTTGATTCGAGAGAAAAATAAAATATTTTCCTTTGAATAAAACGTCTGATGTTCTATCAGTGGGTCTGGACTAAAAGCTTATTAATTCTAATCTCATACTGAGTTAAAGCTTGTACACCTGGGAATAAGTTTTCAACATTGCTTCTTCTGTAATTATATTTGTCATCTTTACATATAAGAAGTAATTTAACAAAGTAACTGGATAAGTATAAGCTGACATTTTTTTTTTTTAATTTTTTAATTTTTCCAATTAATGAAATTGAAATTGTTTGTCCTAAATAATACTCAGATCAGTCAGATATCAAAGATGGCCACCACAGCTAAAAATAGATTTGAAAAAGAGAAGTTTGTATTCATCTTTTCTCTACAACCATAAGTGGAACATTTTGTTTTGGAACCTTTACCAATGATTACCTGGCATAACATAAAATTCATCCTCAACAATATTTATTTTGATTTGACTTTAAACATGGCTGCCAGTGGCCATCTTTGTTTTCACAGAGATATATTGTACACAATTCTGACCAATTCTCTAACTGTCAGATTTTCTTTTGAAATTTCCATTTAAAACTTTATCGTTGTGAATGACCGTGCTATAAAAAGCAATCAATATATTGTCAATAGAGTCCTAGAAGGTGGAAGACCTCGTTAAATTTGCAGGCTTTTGCAGGCTTCGTACACATGTGGACAGAAGTACAGAACTGGTGATAAAAGGTTACATATACTTCTAATGACGAACAGTTATTTCTGTATTTCTTAATTCCCTGTCATCTATATCTGAGGACGTATTCTATTGAATGTGAAACGACCTGAGATTAGGGTGCTTTGTAGCTACTAAGTAATAGTTGTAGCATGGTCGGTGACATTTCCTTTGATGAATAACAGAGCATTAATTTAGGATAACTAAAGGGGCGTGGCTACACCGTACTACAACTACCGGTTATTGGAATTTAGAGTATGGTCACTATGACGTCACAGTGTTACCAGGTACACCATGCTACAAAAAAGATAGAGTCTGTCTCAGCTCGTTGGTTATTTAAACACCTCGATGGGCTACGCCCACCTCGGTGTTTAAATAAGCCAACTCGCTGAGACAGACTCTATCTATTACATAGAGTATGGTTTCATTGAGTTGGTTCATTTAAACATCGAGATGGGCTACATTGAGGTGTTTAAATTAACCAACAAGATGAAACCATACTCTGTTTGTTTTGTAGCATGTCCATTTCAGCTCTATTTCAGTTATTAGGGCTTTCCACTTTTACTTTGTCGTTGTGATATGGTGTTGCTGAGAGGGGGCGTTCCCTTTCTAACTTCCCTTTTGTTTTCATTCTGTTTATTCTTCTTCTTCTTCTTCTTCTTCTTAGCTCCACTTTTCATAGAAATATTGGTCGCATCGTGTCAAAATTGTACACATCGGTATAGCTCAGGCTGGAATAGTGCCCCGAAGCTTTTGGGGTGATGACGTCATCCAAGGTAGCCGCCAGTGACGTGATGATAAAAATCTTGTTAGCGCTAGATCTCAGCCATTTATGGTCGGATTTCAATGAAACTTTCACAGATTGTCAAGTTTAGAGTCTAGTTGTGCAAGAACATAAAATGAGGTCATCACGTCATTAAATGTGACGTCGGCCAGTGACGTCTTAAGTCGTAAAAGGTCATTTTTGTGCAGATTGTATGTTTCGACCAGTTTTGCCTGTAAATCAATCACGGTCATTTTCTTTAACGTCACTGATCATTGTGACGTCATCACGTCATGCAGTATGACTTTCCATTTTTTCCTATATAACTATGTAAAAATGGAAATTCTTCTTATAACCGTTTCTCGTTATCACATGTTGCGCAAGATCATACTTCGGATGGTTTACTTTTTTGGGTTTATCGCTGTTGGGCAACATCATACTGTGGATGGTTAAAATGTTTAGGTTGATCACGTGTTATGTTATGTGCCACAGTTGTTTACACCACGTCACCAAGGATTTTTGGAGCTTTTTGGCGACTACTCCTCTAAAACTGCTTGACAGATTTTCATGAAACTTCACAGGAATGTTGCTCTTGATGTCTAGTTGATCCTAGCAAAAATTCAGATCAGCTGGAAATTCAAGATGGCCACCATGGCTAAAAATAGATTTTAAAAATGTGATTTTGTGGCGACTACTTCTCAAACACCATAAGTGATATGAATGGTCGCTCTTGATGTCTAGTTGATCCTAGCAAAAATTCAGATCATGGTAGTTGATCCTAGCAAAAATTCAGTTCAGCTAGAAATTCAAGATGGCCGCCACGGCCAGAAATAGATTTTTCAAGTGCGATATCACTTATGGTTTTTGAGAAGTAGTCGCCACTTCTCAAAAACCATAAGTGATATTGATTTGGAACCTTTACCAAAATAACTGCCACGACATGTAGTTGGTCCTAACAAAAGTTCATTTTGATTGGATTTCAAACATAGCTGCCAGCGGCCGATGATCTTTGTTTACATAGAGTTATAGAGGAAAAACTTGTGGCGACTACTCCTGAAACTACTTAATGGAATTTCATGAAACTTGACAGGAATGTTGCTCTTGATGTCTAGTTGATCCTAGCAAAAATTCAGGTCAGTAGGTAATTCAGGATGGCCGCTGCTAAAAATAGATTTAAAAAATGCGACTTTGTGGCGACTACTTCTCAAAATCTTGTCATTTTAGAAGCGAGAATAAAAACAAATGCATGTACGCGTAGATAAATCTTTCCTCTGTCCATATGCAAATTTTTAATGAAATCGAAGACAAGCACTTTTTTTTCCCCAAAATTAACTAACATGACCCACGGACTCAAAGACGGCATAATGCATATACATTTACAGACGCGACCGGGTACACAATAAATGAAATAATTCCATTATTTCAATACATATATTTTAAATGTATGTATCCATGCATTCCAGATTAAATTTCTGATCTATACATGCTTTTGGTTTATGCCGGAGTGCTCAGAATAGGTTTTAACAAACAAAATTGTAACGGTACGTCGGGAAAGGAAATGAGGATTGTGAAAATATATGTTGCAGTGCTAATTTTCTGAATCCGAAAAAAATGCAAAAAAAAAAAGTTTTAACAGCGAGAATGAATTTTTTTTCACGAAAGTGTTCATTGACATATGTACTATTAAAACCCAAAATTTAAAGTCAATCAGAAAAAAGTACTTCTTTTTCCCCAAAATTAACAAAGTACACCGTGTTCGCTAAAATATGAACAATCGCCTTTCGAAGTTAATGTACACGCGGGATATAAAACCATGAAATTGTGAAATCCTTTTTAAGAGATATATTGATTTCAACATTGTTCTGTATTTAATAAATTATTAGAGTAGAATGTTCACCGTTTTTCTCAAGGACACCATTACGGTAGTATCCCTGCAGCCCCGCCCCTCATTCCACCCCCACCACCCTCCATACCGTATTGATTAGGCTGCTAATGCGCAGTTTTAATCAAATTTGATTTATTTCATCATTTTAGAAGCGAGAGAAAAAAACAAAAGCATGTACGCGTAAATACATCTTTCCTCTGTAGATATGTAAAATATAAAAAAAATCGGAGGCAAGTACTTTTTTCCCCCGAAAATTAACAAAGTACACCGTAATCGTTTAAATACGCCGAATCGACGTTCCAAATCGATCTTCGCACGGAATAAAATTGTGGAATTATGAATTCATTTATAAAGATAAATCGATTTCAGCATTGTTCAGTAGTTGTTATATTATTGATGTAGTATGTTAACAGTATTTATGAGAGCAACATTATGGTAGTATCCCTCCAACCCCGTGGGTTTCCCCCCTCCAACCCGTACACACAATACGTTGTGTATTGCTGAGAATGCGCCTTTTATTCAAATCGATTTATTTCGTCATTTTAGAAGCGAGCATAATAACAAAATCATATAGATACATCTCTCCTCTGTATATATGTAGAATTTCAATAAACGGAGACAAGTACTAATTAAGTAACAGGACCGTCCGACCCAAAGACGGCAACATTCATATTCATTAAGGAAAGACGACCGGCTACAGAAACAATTAAATAATTTCGTTATGTAAACACATATATTTAAAATGTATGTGTTCATGTATTTTACACTAATTTTTTTATCTATACATGCTTTGGGTTTATGTCAGAGTGGCCAATTTATTTTAACAAACAATGTTGCAACGGTATATCGGAAAATGAAATCATGATGGCGGCAACATACGTTGCAGAGTTAATTTTCTAAATCAGTTTCAATAAAGAGTTTGTACAAAGTTTCGTCAAAATCCAACAAGTAGCGCAGACAAGATTTGTGACAGACGAACGGAAAGGCCAAATCTAATCTGTCTCACCTACCACTTTGTGGTGGAAGACATAATTATAAAGACAATATTTTAGTTCATATGTATACTTTATTAAGCAAATAATTGAGCGAACATAAACTTCAGCATTGACTCTGGCCAGTGGTGTACATGGAGTCTTCTTCCACATGACATGCAGACTGAAAGAAAAGAAAGACATAGAATAAAAAGTTAATAGAAGTCGAGCAGAGTATTCAATTTGAATCAGGTGTTGCGAGAGGGATCTAGGGCATATTTAGGGGAATGGGACAGTTTAAAATTTAATTATTGTTTAACGCCTCATCAACACGTTGTTTAGGTTATTTCGAACCGCCCGAAAGAGAGGAGGAAAGATACATAGGCATCCAGGAACCCTGCCCTACGCTTACTACCGATTAGATACCTATGGTTCTTTAACGTGCTTGGAGGGAGGACAGACTCCGATACACAGGACCACCCAGTTTACGTTCCCATCAGACGAACGAGGCTAGCAGGACACATCGAAGTAACCCAGTGGCGCCAGTAAGAATTGAATCCGTGTTCACTGGATTCAAAGCCGATATGCTATAAACGTCCCTTGACCAAAACTGAGTAAATGGCACATCAAGTAAAGGGTCAAAACATATTATATTGTGTATCATACGAGTATATGATTGAACTGACATGATTATAGAACCATTTTAATGTATGTTTCACCCAACAGTACAGCAAGAATCTATTATAAGGAACGTTAAATCTGACAGAGGGTGCAATGTTCTATAAGCCATTTTTACTAGAAGGGGATTAAAATACAAGTCTGGCCAAAAATCTAAAATTGCTAAATTTTACACGTTTTGTTCATAGGATATTTTACTTTAATGACTTAGTAAGGTCATTTTACATGGGGAGAAAACATTAATATACAACTATTTATTTTCTCTCTCAAAACCTGGTGATGCCGCTAGTTTTAGAAATAAAACATGATTAAATAGGGCAGTTGAGAAGACACTTTTGTAGATGTGTGGTCTGTTCTGATGTGAAAATGTGTAAAACAGACACAAGATTGGAAATTTGCTCTGTGTCCCTTTAATAAATTGAGGACCCATCACATAGACCAATTAGATGATGTTAAAGGGACACACGGCAATCTTGAAGTATTTATCAAGCTTTAACATTAGCATCTCCATTTGTTAACCTGGTAACATGTTAAATTTAAACCTGCTTGCATTAAAAGTTAAATAAATTATTATAGGTGCACTATTATCAACAGTAAGTAATGTGTAAAACAATTTCTTCTGAACTATTTTAATAAATAATATTAATGATGCACAAATGCAAACTATGCAGAAAAATTAACCGAACTCCAGAAGTTTTAAACAAATAAAGACTGCCTAGTGTCCCTTTAACAACTTCTTTTCGCATGTATCCAGTACATGTAGTTTACATGAGCTCATATGACAATCACGCTGCACTATCACTGAAATAATTTTACTCTAACTTTGAACAGCACCGTGCAAGCATAACACAAGCTCCATTTAAAGAATTACACAAGTGCAAACACTTTTTAAAAAGGCTCTTACCTCCATATGATCCAATGGCATTTAATACGGCTTGACATTCTGAAGTCGTCAGTATCAATTCACTTAGAGCTGCTCAAGGGCACGATTCACATTTGAGACCTCTCTGAAAACAACATCAATCCAATGTCAATGATCAAACAGACATAGTTTATCCTTTGTTATACATAATGTAACATATTTAAAAAAGAAAAGCTAAAATAACTAAATTGAATAAAGCATGAATACTACTTGTGCTCAATAACACTGTTAATGTAATAAAAACATCTCTCATCATTCATTATACATGTAAAATATAATGTAGCCCAACTGGAGATCCATTAAAAACATTGTTCCACTTTCACAGCATATTTCCAGCCCATGGAATAGTCATTTCTTTTGAGACACACTGGAGGCAAGCGTAGTAGCTACACCGCCTTAAAGGCTTTTAAGTGAAATGTACTTTCTCGAAATTGCGTTGTTTTTTTCGCAACAGAATGTAAATAAATGTAAATTCAAAATCACTTCCTTGCCTCAAAACTTTACTGTACATAAATATGAATCTGACCGATTTCAGTCAAATGTCTATGGCAGATTACATTGTTTCAATGGTAGTTGTATCGGGTTATGTATTCACGAATGTGCGAGAAAATGGGGATAACATAACGATATAGAGACAACGCTAACTATTTACATTCATGCATCTGAGGGGTGGGGGTGGAGGGGGTTTCTAGTTTTCTTACCCCCTCCTTGTTTTCGGTATGCAAGCTCCATCTACCCCCACACCCCCATCTACCGTACTTGGGTGGGGGCGGGGTGCGGGGGACATTGATAGCATTTCTACTAGCAATTGTTTTATTCCACGAAACGTTCTACAGTTTACAGTACATCCAGTTACTGGAAAGATCGGAGTACACGAAAAACACTTATAGTGATTATGAACTTTCTATTATACACTATACACTACTTTTTTAGGCACTGTATTTGGCCAATGTCTAAATATGCACGATCTAAAAGGGGTGTGTACTGTTTATTAACAAACACATTTTAATGACAAAACAAATACCTTGATCATGGACCTCCAGCAGCAGACAATAATCCCAAATCCAACTTGCAACAACATGTCAATTTCACGTGTCAAGTTATGTCACGGTGACCTGTCAGTCACCAACACTGCATCGTGTTGACACATAATGGGACGTTATTTCGTCCGGTAAGGTATTAGTTTTTACATAATCTACGGTATGAAACACTGTACGCGTGTTGTTAGACTCCATAGGTACCCGTAGTGCTCGCCGACGTAGCGCGCCCAATTTCGGGTGTAAAAAAATGGCGTCTGTTTTAGTTGAAAATTCGTAAAATAGTCCGTAAAATACAAAGAAATAGTCCATGTTCGCGGAGTTAAAATGCGAACAGAACTGATATGTTATAGGTCCGTGGCGTTCCTACTGCAGTGTTTATGTTCATTATCAAAATGCTATGGCATAGTGACCCAAGTGGGAGCATCCGTGTCCTCTGGACACATTTCTAGTTATCACTGAACCAGTCAGAATGCTATAAGTTCATATTTTCTATCGTGACATCAATTTCTGGTATTATGACATCCCATCCTGGTATTATAACATTATGTCATGCTATATATATTATGATGAGTTTTAAATTGCTTTGAGAAACATATTAACTGTATCTTTCAATGAGTAATGAGTTTCGTGAAACCAAGAATCATAAAATTCTAAATATAAAATAATTCTAAAATGATTTAATAGACTGTTTATATCTGTTTTGTTGTTGTATAATCGTAATTAAATGTTTTTGTTTGTTTGTTTGTATGGTGTTTTATGTCATTTTCAACACCGGTTACAAGGTTATATATGATGGTCGATTTTTTTGCAGTGGAGGCAGACCACCCTCTTTCTTGAGTAGAACCAGTACTGTACACCTCCTGCCATCCGTACATGTAATATAGGATGTGATTATTTTCCTATATATATTTTATATATGACAGCTTATTTTGTTTATTAATCATTGAGAAAAGGGATTTAAAATGATAATAGTTTGTTTGTATGGTGTTTTACATCATTTTTAACACATGCAAGATTATATAATATGACGGTCGATTTTTTTTGTGGTGGAGGCAGACCACCCACTTTTCCTGGGTAGAACCAGTACTGTACACCTCCTGCTGTGCGTAACAATCGACACTTCCTCGCTTACAAGTCGAGCTCCCAGTGGGATTCGAACCAGCAGTGGTGAGAGGCGAAGGTTTACAACGCAACGTCATTAACCATTCGGCCACGGAGACGCTGACAAATAATAAATGTGCTTAGCTTGAAAGAACATAATAACAGTTGATTCGTTACAAAGGGATACACAAATTGGCAAGCAAATAAGACGGGTTTCTTTTGAAGCGCATGTAAGTTAACATTCGCAGCTCAAAGAAAGAAGTTTTATGAAAAAGTATAATTAGTACCTAAATATATATATATACAAGCGAAAATAATAGTTCAAATTAATAAAGAGCTTGATATGATATTATAAGATTAGAAGAGTATCGAGTAGAATTATAGTTTATTGTCGTAATATTCATAACAATGTGAACGCAACAATGAGCAAACAGGATATCAAATAATATGATAATAATAACATACGGATTACATATAAGTAAAACCAGTAGATTTTAATTAGATACTATGACCTTGACCTTCATCTTCCCATACAGATTACATCCAGCAAGTTACGTTTAGAAATGTTGTAGAAAGAACATCAAATGGTAGCGCCATCTTTCGCCCCAGATTATGTGTATTTATCATGGTTCTAATATTTGATGTTCTTATTCTTTAACATTTCTAAACAGAACTTGCTAGATGTAATCTTTATGGAAAGGCCAAGGAATTGAGGACGTAAACATTTTTGAGATATTATTACCATACAGGTGTAATACAGGTTGCTGAAAATTGGTAAAATCAGAAAAAATAAAACAAAATGGCGATAAAGAAAATTAATTGTCTAAAAAGGAATTTTTTTAGACTAAAATTATATTGGTGTTTGACTTTTGAATATTGGTAAAATAGAATTCAAACTATTAACTAAATTGTAACAACATGGCTCGTTTTCTGTATAGCCGATACACGTTAAATTCTCAATTACTCTCAATAAGTCAAAAATCGAAAAGATACAGGTAGAGACGACAACCATAGTTAGCTATACAGCTATATTTACGTCAGAGTTTCAAGACCATATATGTATAATAAACCTGGTTTGAATGATGCTCTATTTTCTCTGACTATATTATATACATATTACAATTTCTAGAAGCTGTGATGAAAATGTCAATGAAGTAATCACTTGAATATTTCATTTTAGGGCCACAGTTGGTTTTACATTGTTATGGTCCTGATGTATTTGGAAATGATGTTGTACGCGGATACAGTACGTGTCACATCCCCATAACACCTGGCAGGTAAGATTAAACTTTACTCCTAATATTTCCAACAAAATATTAAATGTTCAATGTTTCCCAAATATAACCATAACTATAAGCTTTTATTGGTTTTAAACTGTACTGGGTAATAGCAAGATGTCCTTGCGATGGTATTTTGACAGTTGTCGTCTGCAAGCAATTTGACAAAAAAGACATTTCCTTCAAAATCTCTCGGCAGATTTTGATGAAGCTTGGTCACAAAGTAACTTGGGTGGCCTGGTGCCCTTTCAGTTGGTTTCTTGTCTCAGCCTGTAAACCCATCTTGCCATGCTTACTCAAAAGGGATCAAAACAAGGACATTTCAAACAACATGTTTTTCGACACATATTTTTTAATTCTAACTAAAACGAATTTGACGGCACACCATCGCAAAATACCCACGTTTTCTTCACACAGGTCAATTCCCTTTAACCCTGTATCCATTTTACATGTAGTTGTTTTGATCATTCTTTGATACTCAGATCAAAAAAAGTATTATTTATGCTTTTCTTATACATGTATGACACTGTAAATGAATAAAAAAATGTTTAGGGTATTTGTGTATTTGAACTTTTGACCACTATCCCAGAGTCCCATGGTGACCCTGGAACAAATTATACTGATATTCCCAAAATCATTACATTTTATTGAGAAAGAAAAATAGATATTTGACCAAATTTACCTCTCTCCTGGAATGAATTTTGAAACTTTTTTTTGTAGTGTAATTTTGCCGTTATTTAGCGTATAGATATTTTAATGCTTGAAAAAAGAGATTGCACCATTTTCTGGTCATATTTCTTAGGCCAAATAAAATTATATGTGTTACCGGTTTTCTGACCAACCCCGTTTTTAAGTGCCAATCCTAAACATTTTATGCCAAAAAAAACTTTTTCAGTAAAAACAGTTTGTCAAAAATACTGTATTTCCCCTTAGATAAATTGTAGCACCTCCACCAATAGTAGCCACCTATCACTTTTTCTTTTCATTTTTTTTAGAAATTTTACCTTTATAGAAATTAAAAAATTCTTCAAATTATATGTTCGGATGGAGTAAATTAAAAGATGCATGGTATTCTTTCACGAATACCGTTTTTCCCCTAATAATAGCACCCAGGCGCTATGCAAAGAGGCACTCTTGTTAGGTGCTTTTTTCTTTAAAAAGGAGTATTACTAGAGTTATGGCCCTTTTTTTGCCAAATTTTATGTAGAAATTTTGTGTGTCTATCTCCTCCCACACACTTTTCAACCGATTGCTTCGAAACTTTACAGGATGCTTACCTTGATGTCAAAATATGCATATTGTGCATCTATATCTCCTAACACATTTTTCCTCAGTTTCTTGTCAAACTACAGGATGCTTACCTATGATATCTAAACATGCATAATGATTCGGCGTCAAAATCGACCCAGCATTACCAGAGTTACGGCCCCTTTTTCCTCAATTTTTATGTTTTACACTGTTTTCAGTGGAGGCATCTGTGTCC
This sequence comes from Cyrtodaria siliqua, assembly GCA_037043455.1. Lineage (NCBI taxonomy): Eukaryota > Metazoa > Mollusca > Bivalvia > Adapedonta > Hiatellidae > Cyrtodaria > Cyrtodaria siliqua. The sequence goes on from JAWPHD010003986.1 coordinate 64,163, forward strand.
CATGGACACATTTCTAGTTTTAAAGTAGTTCTAGCCAGGCACCTCAGGCTAGGCTTTTTTTTTTAAAATCTTATCTTTAGAAAAATCCAAACATTCTTTGTAATTTATTCAGTTTTTGATCTTTTGTAAAGTAAAAAGACCCTGCTTATATTTTAGATTTACTGTGAATGACATTTGAGCTCAGTTCGGGGTATACAGTCAGACTAGAACTGCTTTTAAGAAGAAAAAAAATCACCTAACAAGAGTGCCCCCTTCACATTTTGCATAGCGCCTGGGTGCTACCATTAGGGGGAAAATGGTATTTGTGAAAAAATGATACCGTGCATCTTTTAATTTACTTCAACCGAAGATATGATACTTTGGGATATTAGAAGATGGGCTGCATTTTAGTTTCTTTCAAGCATCATGCGCGAAATGACACATCCGTTAATGTAAGTGGACTGGTTTCATGAAAAATGATTTCCATACATTGGCTGCACGATATAGGTTTGTTTGGCGCCTAAATGATCAATCAAACAGAGGGGGTATTCATCATCTTCAGTGATAGTTCTAGTGTAACATGGGTTCAGTAAAAACAGTTGCAGTGAACAAACCATATTTCCTCTAATAATTCAGTCAATTTTTGATCTTTTGTAAAATAATAAGAAAGACTTAGCAGGGTGTTCCACAGAAATAATTTAAGGGAACAGGGAAATTAAATTTGAATGTCATTGGGTGGGTGTGGGAGGGAGGTACCTTTGGGGTGGGTGTGGGAGGGAGGTCATGGGGTGGGTGTGGGAGGGAGGTACCCTTCAGGTGCCCAACATCGGATCATGATTTATTTAGATGCAATTTGAAGTATATTTCAGCTGTAAATGAAAGGATTTTAAGAGGTATAGCCTGCATTAAGGAGCTATTTATAGACAGGTTTACTAGATGCAATTTGAAGTATATTTCAGCTGTAAATGAAAGGATTTTAAGAGGTATAGCCTGCATTAAGGAGCTATTTATAGACAGGTTTATCTAGATGCAATTTGAAGTATATTTCAGCTGTAAATGAAAGGATTTTAAGAGGTATGGCCTGCATTAAGGAGCTATTTATAGACAGGTTTATCTAGATGTAATTTGAAGTATATTTCAGCCGTAAATGAAAGGATTTTAAGAGGTATAGCCTGCAAGGAGCTATTTATAGACAGTTATAATGCATTTTGGCGATATATTGATGTTTTTAAGGGATAAGGCAGAGAGATCAAAGGATAGGGGGTTAATTAAGGAGTACGGGGAAATTAAATTTTAGAATTAAGGGATATGGGGAATATGCTCTCAAATGACCGATGGAAGACCCTGCTTATATTTTAGATTTACTGTGAATGACATTTGAGCTCAGTTTGGGGTATACAGTCTGACTAGAACTGCTTTTAAGAAGAAAAAACCCACCTAACAAGAGTGCCCATTTTGCATTATGCATAGCCCCTGGGTGCTACCATTAGGGGAAAAATGGTATTCGTGATAGAATGATACCATGCAACTTTTATTTATTCCAACTGAACATATGATACTTTGGGGTATTAAAACACAGGCTACCAGCTAGTTTTTTTCACAACATCATTCGAGAAATGGCACATCTGTTGATTTAAGAGGAGTTAGTTGATGAAAAATGATTTCCCTATATTGGCAGCATGATAAATGTTTGTTTGGTGCCTATCCAAATATAAATCATGGCAGAAATTTGGTTTGATCATGTGTGGTATACAGGGAACCATAAACCAACCAACATGAAGGAAGCTCAATGAATTGTGATGCTTATGGGCACACTGAGGATTATAAGGAATTGTCTAACACTGTTGAAACACATGCAGTTATTAACTATTGGAATTGCATATATTTTATGGTGGCCGTTGATTTCTTCAGAGAATGTAATATTAACGGGCTTGTACCAGTTTGTTACAAATTGATATTAATTGTCTTGAAGAGCAATAATATCATGTTTGAATTTAGTTTAAATGGCACAAACATGTTTCAGCTGTATACTAAGCATTAAACAAGAACACGCTTAAAGAACAAATTTATTGTTTTATTTTCTGAACTGTGAAAAAAAATCCTGTGTTTTCTAAGAAAATATAACTGAACTACATTTTTGTTTCAAAGTATATAGAAGGATATTATCTGTGCATCTTTTTAAAAAAAATACAACAAAATTTAGCTTTTATTTATTTACCGATATAATGTTGAATCCTAGCTGGTATATAATCAGGGTTCAAACTAGGCCTGAATTTCTCCCTCCAAACAAAATAGGAAAAAGTGACAGAGAATAGGGAGAAGTGAGGGAGACAAGATCTTTCAAACGCACAGTCAGTTTTTGCTAATATTAATCTATGTACACACCCCTCTGGTTAAAACTTTTTAATTATTTAAGTTATAGCTAAATGTTATTTGACATGTTTGACAATAAAAGTGTTTATTGTTTTATTCACAGGCACTCTTTACACATAAATACTATACTAGGAAAAAGGATTGATAGAAGAATTAGTATAAATCTTTATCCATTCATCTTTCTATCAATTTGTATGTTTGTATGGAGGGTGTATGTAGGATTCTCAAACTTTACATCTTAGTAAGAAGCTTATTCCCGATATGGCATATATAAACAAATGTGTTTTGTTCCCCCCCTACATTTTTATTAGCTAAACACAGTTTTGCTGATATTAAACTAATTCAGTTGTATATAATAAAAAAACCATCAAAAATGGGGTGTTTTTCAGGTCTTCATGTTCAATGTCTTGCGTGGAATTAAATTGCTTAAAATGGTAGCCGTAAATAGGATCTTCATTAATATTTAACTACACTGATTGAAGATAAGAAAGGCTCATCATGTGGTGGTGAGTCTGTGAGCTAAACGCTATATTCCTCCATACCGATGTATTTCATAGGTCACCTTAATAATTTGTGGTCAAAGGTCAGGGTCATTATTTAAGGTCAAAGGTTAGGTTACTTCTGCCAAGTTTTTGATGGTTATTTTTAATTTTTCATGTTTTAATTAAGAAATAGAACATCGTTTACTGTGAATTATCGTTTAATATATCACGGTTTGGAGTTCAATTGTAAACAATAATTTCACGAGCCCGGTTTGAAGTTCACCAATAATTTCACGAGCCCGAAGGGCGAGTGAAATTATTGTTTACAATTGAACGACAAACCGTGATATATTATAGATAATTCACCGTAAACGATGTTCTATTTCTATTCTAATACCCCTAAAATGTGAAAATAACGCACACATCTGAAATCTTTCGCATTGCTTTGCTTGCTCTCCTAACATTGCATACGTTATAATGCGGAATGCGCAATGCGCAATGCTTATTCTCCTAACGTTGCAAAAATTACAGTGATATATCGTTCAATATAACGAGATATTTTAAACTAGGCTATATAGTGCGAGTGTATTAGAATAGACAGTAATTGACATAATTATACTAATAATAATTCCTCAAAAAAATATTATCTAAATGATGACAATTTATTATTTGGAGAGGAATGTGGGGACGGGGTGGGGTGGGTGTTGAGAAGGTGAAATATAATTATATATATATATTTTTTTTTTATAAAACTAATAATAAAAATGTTGCCACTTTAATTGTATATCTTTACCATTCCAACTTCCAGTCAAAGATGGGCTCTGCCTGCCACTCCAACATATATACCGTATTTCTTGTAAAAAGAGCACCTCTCTTAACAGAAGACCCCTCCCTACACCCCCACTCAACCTTATAAAAAAACATACAAAAACAAGAAATGTCACAGTAAGTGACAAATGCCCCCGAAGTGACCTGTAAGTGTGACCTTGACCTTGGAGTAATATGAAACTGTGGTGAGCACTTATGCCAAGTTAATTCAAAATCAGTCAAGAAATGCCAGTTATTGACCGGACATGATTTGACCTTTGTCCTCTAAGTATGACCTAGACCTTGGGAGACGGACCTGTATTTTGTGCACGACATGTTAGTATGGTTGTGCTGAGCACTTGTGCCAAGTTATTTGAATATCCGTCCAGGAATGCCAGAGTTACTGACTGGACATTATTTGACCTCTAAATGTGACCTTGACCTTGGAGCCAAGGACCTGGACTTTGTGCACGACACGTTGTCTAGTTGTGGTGAGCAATTGTGCCAAGTTATTTGAAAATCTGTCCATGAATCTTAGAGTTATTAACCGGACACGAAAGCACTTTGTTTTGACCTTTCACCTTGGAGCCACGGACCTGGATTTTGTGTGCGACACGTCGTCTTGTGGTGAGCAATTGTGCGAAGTTATTTGAAAATCCGTCCATTATTGTCAGAGTTATGAAGCGGACAAGATTGTACATACGAACGGACAACCTTTGACCTCTAAGTGTGACCTTGACCTTGGAACCACGGACCTGGATTTTGTGCTCGACACGTCGTCTTGTGCTGAGCAATTGTGCGAAGTTATTTGAAAATCCGTCCATTATTGTCAGAGTTATGAAGCGGACACGATTGTACAGACGAACGGGGACGAACGGAAAGACAGTGCGACTACTATATGCCACCCTTCGGGGGCATAAAAAACCCACACTTCTTTAAAATTTATTTTACATTTTATAAGAGCGTCCCCTTGGCATTTTGCGTGCTACTATATGGGGAAACACGGTAGAGGTACACTATAGGGGAAACACAGTAGAGGTACACTATAGGGGAAACACATTAGAGGTATGCTATAGGGGAAACACAGTAGAGGTATATTATAGGGGAAACACATTAGAGGTATACTATAGGGGAAACACATTAGAGGTATACTATAGGGGAAACACAGTAGAGGTATACTATAGGGGAAACACATTAGAGGTATACTATAGGGGAAACACATTAGAGGTATACTATAGGGGAAACACATTAGAGGTATACTATAGGGGAAACACATTAGAGGTATATTATAGGGGAAACACATTAGAGGTATATTATAGGGGAAACACATTAGAGGTATACTATAGGGGAAACACATTAGAGGTATACTATAGGGGAAACACATTAGAGGTATACTATAGGGGAAACACATTAGAGGTATATGGGAAACACATTAGAGGTATACTATAGGGGAAACACATTAGAGGTATATTATAGGGGAAACACATTAGAGGTATAGTATAGGGGAAACACATTAGAGGTATACTATAGGGAAAACACATTAGAGGTATACTATAGGGGACACACATTAGAGGTATACTATAGGGGAAACACATTAGAGGTATACTATAGAGGAAACACAGTAGAGGTATACTATAGGGGAAAAACAGTTGATGTATACTATAGGGGAAACACAATAGAGGTATACTATAGGGGAAACACAGTAGAGGTATACTGCAGGGGAAACACAGCAGAGGTATACTATAGGGGAAATACAGTAATGGTATACTATCAGGGGAAACACATTAGAGGTGTACTATAGGAGAATCACAGTAGAGTTATACTGTAGGGGATATGGGAAACACAGTAGAGGTATACTATAGGAGAAACACAGTAGAGGTGTACGAGAGGTATTCAACTTCTAATTGAAGACTTTTGTTTAAGATGTTAATTTTCAGTGGAAGTGATTATCATAAAAAATGGATGATTTAATGATGTGAAACTGTCATTTAGAACGTATGCATTTAAAAATAATCTCCAATGTCACGCGGTGCGTTTTAAAATACATTTTGAATTACGGTAGTTGTACACTATTTTCCTATTTTAAACCTATATGTTTCTGTTGCCATGGAGTTTTACCTTAAACCAAATAATTCCACTAAATGCATATCATAATTGTTTAAAACTGTGTTTATAATTTAAATATGATCGTATGTTTTATTTTAAGACAAAAATATAGATGTTGAATTAAAAGCTTGACTTTTTACCGCAATATTAAGAAATTAACAGATAATAGTACAGTTTGCTTGTATGTTACTGATAATTTTATAAATTAACCAAAATAACTATTTTAATCATAGTTTGTGATATAAAAAATTAACAGTTATTGTGGATGTATATTATCATATACCTTATAAAGATGTCTTTGGTAAAAATTTATATTATTTTTATGATTATTTGCAAATGTGTGTGTTTTGCCTCTAAATTTTAAGTTATGTATTTTTTTTATCTTTTATATTTTAAGAAACTTATGAAACTTGTTTTTTTTTATAGCGGAGGAAATCACAAAAATGCCTGCAGTTTATGTTTCGAACTAGAAGCTTTCGTAAATTTAATCAATTTCATGTTAATTTTTTGCTGAAATCTTGAAAATTGACATATTTCAAAAAAAATGTATATTATACTTTTTTTACGTTCAGACATATCAGAATACTATGAGCTTAAACGACATTTTAAAAGCATTTGTCTTAACATTTGTATTGCAGTTATTTTTATAATTGAAGATTTATGCTTCAAAATGTCATTCTCTACCCTTTTTTCAAAAATACGGATGCAGCAACATTAGGAAGCACATAAATGCATGTCATAATGTTTCATATATATATCGAGGGAATCATTAGACTTGACATTAAAATCAACATATTCGGCGAGAATTTCAAGATAGTTGATTCAGTTACACAATGAAAGTGTTCAATTATAAGTTGAACACCTCTCGTACTATAGGGGAAACACAGTAGAGGTATACTATAGAGGAAACACAGTAGAGGTATACTATCAGCATGAGATCACAGTAGAGGTATACTATCAGCAATAGATCACAGTAGAGGTATAATATCAGCATGAGATCATAGTAGAGGTATACTATCAGCAATAGATCACAGTAGAGGTATACTATCAGCATGAGATCACAGTAGAGGTATACTATCAGCAATAGATCACAGTAGAGGTAAACTATCAGCATGAGATCACAGTAGAGGTAAACTATCAGCATGAGATCACAGTAGAGGTAAACTATCAGCATGAGATCACAGTAGAGGTAAACTATCAGCATGAGATCACAGTAGAGGTATAATATCAGCATGAGATCATAGTAGAGGTATAATATCAGCATGAGATCACAGTAGAGGTATAATGTCAGCTTGAGATCATAGTAGAGGTATAATATCAGCATGAGATCACAGTAGAGGTATACTATCAGCAATAGATCACAGTAGAGGTATAATATCAGCATGAGATCATAGTAGAGGTATACTATCAGCAATAGATCACAGTAGAGGTATACTATCAGCATGAGATCACAGTAGAGGTATACTATCAGCAATAGATCACAGTAGAGGTAAACTATCAGCATGAGATCACAGTAGAGGTAAACTATCAGCATGAGATCACAGTAGAGGTAAACTATCAGCATGAGATCACAGTAGAGGTAAACTATCAGCATGAGATCACAGTAGAGGTATAATATCAGCATGAGATCATAGTAGAGGTATAATATCAGCATGAGATCACAGTAGAGGTATAATATCAGCATGAGATCACAGTAGAGGTATAATATCAGCTTGAGATCATAGTAGAGGTATAATATCAGCATGAGATCACAGTAGAGGTATAATATCAGCATGAGATCATAGTAGAGGTATACTATCAGCATGAGATCACAGTAGAGGTATATTATCAGCATGAGATCATAGTAGAGGTATACTATCAGCATGAGATCACAGTAGAGGTATACTATCAGCAATAGATCACAGTAGAGGTATACTATCAGCAATAGATCACAGTAGAGGTATACTATCAGCATGAGATCACAGTAGAGGTATACTATCAGCAATAGATCACAGTAGAGGTATACTATCAGCAATAGATCACAGTATAGGTATAATATCAGCATGAGATCACAGTAGAGGTATAATATCAGCATGAGATCACAGCAGAGGTATACTATCAGCATGAGATCACAGTAGAGGTATACTATCAGCAATAGATCATAGTAGAGGTATACTATCAGCATGAGATCACAGTAGAGGTATACTATCAGCAATAGATCATAGTAGAGGTATACTATCAGCATGAGATCATAGTAGAGGTATAATATCAGCAATAGATCACAGTAGAGGTATACTATCAGCATGAGATCACAGTAGAGGTATAATATCAGCATGAGATCACAGTAGAGGTATAATATCAGCAATAGATCACAGTAGAGGTATACTATCAGCATGAGATCACAGTAGAGGTATACTATCAGCATGAGATCATAGTATAGGTATACTATCAGCATGAGATCACAGTAGAGGTATAATATCAGCATGAGATCACAGTAGAGGTATACTTTCAGCAATAGATCATAGTAAAGGTATACTATCAGCATGAGATCACAGTAGAGGTATAATATCAGCATGAGATCACAGTAGAGGTATAATATCAGCAATAGATCACAGTAGAGGTATACTATCAGCATGAGATCACAGTATAGGTATACTATCAGCATGAGATCACAGTAGAGGTATACTATCAGCATGAGATCACAGTAGAGGTATACTATCAGCATGAGATCACAGTGTTTCTAACTGATCATGATCTCTGTATATGTTATATTAGCTACAGGGAAAACACACTTCATAAATTAATACATGCGTATATATCAAAATAGCAACTCCACCTTCAATTCTTGATCAAAATCATCTTTTGTTTAATCAGTGAGATGATATAGATGAGCTATCTTATTTCAGAAGAGCGCTTCAAGATCCGTGAACCTCTTGGTTTTAGATGTTTAAGCATGTCTGACATTTTTAGTCAGAGTGTGAATTGGATGTTTGACATTATCAAGATAAGAAAAATATCAGACAGTGCTGGCTTTCAAGTCAAACCAATTCGCCCACACTGCATTTTTTCTTTTGGTGCAAGCTGATTGCATGCAACTGGAAACTGTGAGAAAATATTATTGTTGGCGATAGTAATGGTGTGTGAATTTCATAGCTTTATGTCTGCCAAAAGGCCACTATGATTTGATTGTTTGAGTAATGTACAGCATAATACAATTTAATTGAATTGGGGTTTTAAGGCGCACCAACACATGAAAGCTAGGTTATATGGCGCCTAACAGGAATGAACATACCAGGCTCATCCTCAATGTACATTGAGATAAAATATGGAGAATGGGCCTAGAACCTCACCTGCAAAACTGCAGAGTTGCTGCAAATTCTGTTAGAATTCAAATAAAGTCAGTTGATTATAATTTAACGTATGCAGTTTCAGTTTAGGTAGTAATCATTTGACCTGTCTGAAATTCTAATTTCTAATTTTTAATTTAGTATAAGCATCTGATGATTATGATTAAGATTCAGCATAGCTTTTGGAAAATACTCCCTTCTAAATCACGTTTTATTTTTGTCGATTCCAGACATAAGCAAAAGCTGCCAATGTTTGTGCCTGAATCATCATCTACGCTACAGAAGTTCACAGCCTGGTTCCTAGGTCGACGTCCAGAGTATATTGACCCGAGGGTTGTATCTCAGGGGGAGGGGCGAGAAGGTACATTTATCCTCTCACACCTGTTCTGTATCCTCTCACAACTGTTCTGTTACCCTCTCACAACTGTTCTGTTATCCTCTCTCAGCTGTTCTATTATATGCCCACAACTGCCTGGTGTGTTATCCCCTCACAACTGGTCTGTTATCTCTTCACAACTGTTCTGGTATCCTCTCACAACTGTTCCATTAACCTCTCACAACTGTTCTGTTATCCTCTCACAACTGTTCTGTATCCTCTCACAACTGTTCTGTTATCCTCTCACAACTGTTCTGTTATCCTCTCACATCTGTTCTGTTATCCTCTCACATCTGTTCTGTTATCCCATCACAACTGTTCTGTTATCCTCTCACAACTGTTCTGTTATCCTCTCACATCTGTTCTGTTATCCCATCACAACTGTTCTGTTATCCTCTCACATCTGTTCTGTTATCCCATCAAAACTGTTCTGTTATCCTCTCACAACTATTCCATTATCCTCTCACAACTGTTCTGTTATCTCCTCTCAACTGTTCTGTTATCCTCTCACAACTGTTGTGTTATCTCCTCTCACAACTGTTCTGTTATCCTCTCACATCTGTTCTGTTATCACATCACAACTGTTCTGTTTCCTCTCACAACTGTTCTGTTATCCTCTCACAACTGTTCTGTTATCCTCTCACAACTGTTGTGTTATCCTTTCACATCTGTTCTGTTATCCCATCACAACTGTTCTGTTATCCTCTCACAACTGTTCTGTTATCCTCTCACATATGTTCTGTTATCCCATCACAACTGTTCTGTTATCCTCTCACAACTGTTTTGTTATCCTCTCACATCTGTTCTGTTATCCCATCACAACTGTTCTGTTATCCTCTCACAACTGTTCTGTTATCCTCTCACAGCTGTTCCATTATCCTCTCACAACTGTTCTGTTATCTCCTCTCGACTGTTCTGTTATCCTCTCACAACTGTTCTGTTATCCTCTCACAACTGTTCTGTTATCTCATCTCAACTGTTCTGTTATCCTCTCACAACTGTTCTGTTATCCCATCACAACTGTTCTGTTATCCTCAAACAATTGTTCTTTATCTTCTCTCAACTGTTCTGTTATTCACTCATAACTGTCCTGTTATACAACTATTCTCTCTCAACTGATCTTTGAATGTATCATAATCAGAACACAGTAACTACCCACACTGTTTTATTTGGCCTTATTCCAAACCATCCTTTAATGTTTCAGACGAAAGGGATAAATATGTCATTGTCAGCACTCAACCGATTTTACAAGTGTAATCTCAGGAGTGCAACTTCATTAATTATCAAAATCCTGTTTATTATCAAGTTGAATATTGCATTATACAGGTAAACTGATTCCAATGAATTTTATTTTTTAGTGGAAAACCTCCGTTGGAATTATAAGTTGGATATTAACTCCCAGTTTGTCATTAATTCTTTGTTATTTCAGTGACACGCGTGAGGTCCCAAGGGTTCGTGACGGTCACATTCAATGTTATAATGAAGGATATGAAAAAACTCGGATATGACGTTCTTCCATCAGATGTGTCTACAGTTAATGTTCCAGAAAATGTTGGCATGGCTACCACTGAAGCCTGAACATTTTTTATATCCAACATGTTGTACAAATGTATATAATATTTATATTAATAATAGTTAATTTATATTTTACTGTCAAATTATTATGGATAGATTTCCTATATGCCATAGTAAGAACGAGCTGTTACTGAGATACTTTCAAGGCAGACAGGCCATATTTCCCCTAATAGTAGCGCTTCCCTTCATAGTAGCGGCCCCAACCCCCATCATTTTTTTGAAAATCCAAAAAATCTTCAAATTTCAATATATTTTCGATTTAGTGTGAATGACATTTGAGGCTCCGTTTGGGGGTATACAATCTGGCAAGAACTTCTTTTATGTATAATGCTAATAAAATAAAGAAAAAAAAAATAAAGAAAGAAGACAAACCTAATAAAAACGCACCTTGTGTATTTTGCATAGCACCTGGGTGCTACTATTAGGAGAAATACGGTAATCTACATTATGTTTTGTAAGCACCATTTATCACATAACTTAAAGGCCTGGGAATGTTATTAAGACGATTATTATAGTTTCGATAATCCACTATTGGGATAAGGTTATGTCAATGATGTCACCTTAGGGCATGATTTCTGACATTATGTGAAGTTGTAAGTTACATGTATGTGTTAAATAGAATCTCAAATTCATGTTAATTTGTTATTGAATTTATATAATTGGCTCAACAAGCCTTCATATAATATCATTTTTGCCAACCTGTTTAATAAATTCAATAATAAATCAGCGCTTATGACTTTAAGGTCCTCTTATGATTGAAATATTTTTAGATAAACCAATTTGATAGGATAGTTTTTATATGGAAATGAGTTTGTTTTTATTGAAAAAAATATTTTAAAGTGGTATTATTTCTCCCGCTTAAGAACTTATTAGAGGGAGATTACCCTAGTGGTTCACAACTGCTATAAGAGAATTCTGTGACTTCTATTGTAAATGTGATAATTTTGTAATACTTTGTAAATATCATCCACCATTTGCATCTAAAACAGATTGTGGCACGGCATATTCATATCAACAGTCCAGCCGTAACACAAAATCGTTGAACATCTCGTCCTTTTAGATTTGCTGGGTTCGCAATTATCTAAAGCCTAATATTAAAATGTACTGACACAACAATGTCTATGTCAATATTTTTGAAGTGAAGTGATATTAAATATTCTAAAGCGGAATTTTGACAGATTTGTTAAAACTTTATGGCAAAAATGTCAGGTTGTTTTCAAATAATACGAACAAGTTTTTAGAATATTGCCTACAATGTTTGACCATATAAGCGTTCTGGGAGCGAAATTTATTCTGAAGAGGGAGCTCATAACATCACATTTTTACAATTTTGACTGCAGTAATAACAATTAAACTAATAGTGAAATGAAATTACTCGGTGAAATTAATTGACTCCACCTTTGCAAAGTGAACTTACTTTGCATGTGGTGAACTTACTTTGCATGTGTAAAATGAATTATCTACCTTTGTAAAATGAGCTCAGTGAAATTAACTTATTATGACTTTGCAACAAAAATAGAACTAAGTCGGCATTGATGTAAGGCCTACCATAAAACATTGTTGGTGTTTCCCTATCTACCCAGGAAAAAAGTCCCTACCAAAATCGTTTTATAGCAATTCTTAAACATAATTTTTTTTCCGCTATATTTAGTATATTTTCCTTTCATTTCTTAAGTTTTTTACTGTCTTCAGCATGAAAAAACAATTTCACCTACCTACCTACCTATCTACCTACCCACTTATAAATTCCTAGGTCGGAAAACAGCACACAAAAGTGTTTTTAAAGATGGCCTAAGTTATTATGGTTTTGCCTTCGGCTGACAGACGATAGAGTGGGTGCTTGTATACTTACAATTGGAGAGCATGCTGCGGTGCTTAGAGGAATGAATTTGGATTATACATTTCTAATCATGTTTTCATGGTTGTTAAAATAAAACAAATTTTGTATGTTCTCCGTCCATGTGATGTTAATTAAATGTACGCTGTTATGAGGCTTGTTGGTTAATAGTTATACTTGCAGAGTGCTTAGACTCCTATTTAATATGAATATAGAGTAAATAGAGATCTGAATATATGTAACTACAGGCTTGTTGTTTATTATCAATTCCCTTATTGTCGAGCCTATTTACGGATATTTGAGTCTGTATAGGGATCTCGACATAGCGATCACACTGTCGTCCGGGTGTACGAGTGTCCGTTCGTTTGTAAGTCTGTCTGTGCGTTGACATTCATTTATTTATATCTTCTTCATTACTTGCAGGATATTCACCAGAATGTTCCTTATAAACATTTAACATTTGCAAACTTTGGGACTTTGGACGAAATATAGATCACATTATGTCTCTGCTATAAACTCCATTTATTTTTCTGTTTCATTATTTTATCAATCTTTCAATTATGCTAATTTTTAGCTCTACTGGCCAAAGGCCAGCAGAGCTTATGGGATGGCGAGTTGTCCGTCCGTCGTCCGTCCGTCGTCTGTCCGTCTGTTAACTTTTGCCTTGTGAACACTCTAGGGCCTTCATTATTAATTGAATCTTTACGAAACTTTGCCAGTGTCTTTATATCAATAAAAGCTCGGACAAGTTCGAAAACCAGCCGGATCGGATAAATTTCACCGGAGTTATGGCCCTTGTTTTGCTGAAAAATGCCATATTAAGCCTTGTGAACACTCTAGCACCTTCATTTATTATTTGATCTTTACCAAACTTGCACAGATTGTTAATATCAATGAAAGCCAATAATATCAATGAAAGCCAAAAATTCGGACAAATTCGAAAACCAGCTAGATCGGACAATAAACAGCCGAGTTATTGCCCTTGATTTAGTTAAAAATGCTATATTTTGCCTCATGAAGACGATAGGGCCTTCATCTTTCATCCAATCTTTACCAAACTTTACCAGATTGTTTATATAAATGAAAGCTCGGACATGTTCGAAAACCAGCTAGATCATTAACAGCGGAGTTATGGCCCTTGATTTAGTTAAAAATACTATATTTTGACTCGTTAAGACGATAGGGCCTTTATCTTTCATTCGATCTTTACCAAACTTTACCAGATTGTTTATATAAATGAAGGCCCAGACAATTTTGAAGACCAGCCAGATCGGACCAGTAACAGCGGAGTTATGGCCCTTGATTTAGTTAAAAATGCTATATTTTGCCTCGTTAATTCGATAGGGCCTTCATCTTTCATCTGATCTTTACAAAACTTTACCTGATTGTTTATATCAATGACAGCTCAGACAATTTCGAAAACCAGCGAGATCGGACCAGTAACAGATGAGTTATTGCCCTTGATTTAGTTAAAAATCCTATATTTTGCCTCGTTAAGACGATAGGGCCTTCATCTTTCATCCGATCTTTAAGAAACTTTACCAGATTGTTAATATCAATGAAAGCTTGGTCAAGTTCGAAAACCATCCAGATTGGATTATTTACATCGGAGTCGTGGCCCTTGATTTTTTGAAATATGCTATATTTTGGCCTCATTAGACGAAAGGGCCTTCATTTGGCCGGATTTCATTGAAACTTTGCAGGGATGATCAGTACCAAGCCTAGTTGTACATAGTCACCGTGTTCCAGTTGAATGATTTTGGCGGAGTTATAGCCCTTTAAAGGTTTTAATACACAAACTTTGTTCTGACTAGTTCTCCTGAACCCCTGGCTGTATTAAACGAAACTTTTTAGGGATGATCGATTCTATGTCTAGTTGTGCAAATCATCGCCGTGTTCCGGTTGAATGATTTTTGGCGGAGTTATGGCCCTTTAAAGGTTTTAATACAAAAACTTTGTTCTGACTAGTTTTCCTGAACCCCATGGCCGGATTTAAACGAAGCTTTTTAGGGATGATCAATTCCATGTCTAGTTGTGCAAATCATTGCCGTATTCCGGTTGAATGATTTTTTGGCAGAATTATGGCCTTTAAAGGTTTTAATACACAAACTTTGTCTGATCTACTTCTCCCGAACCCTTGCCAGATTTCAATGAAACTTTGCAGGGATGATCAACACCAAGCCTAGTTGTGCATGTCATCGTCGCGTTCAGGTTTACAGATATTTGGCAGAGTTATGGCCCTTTAAAGGATTTTGATACCACAACAAACACAATTAAGAGAATAAAGCAGCAGACTGGGTTTTATTGAGTCTGTTCATGAGAAATAATGAAAGAAGCAACACTTCTCACGCCCGCTAGCACCGGCTTAAGCGGTATTCTACTTCAAAGCCATCTATATTGGGCTCGTTGGTCCCAAAGGACCAGTAAAAAATAACACTACTGATTCGTAGCACGGGGAGACTTTTTACAGCCGCCACACTGCACTAAAAGAACGCTAGTGTGAATGTTAATAAATACTGATAAAGGTGATCCTTTGAGAGCAACAAACACAATTAAGAGAATAAAGCAGCAGACTCCGTTTTATTGAGTCTGTTCATGAGAAATAATGAAAGAAGCAACACTTCTCACGCCCCCTAGCACCGGCTTAAGCGGTATTCAATTTCAAAGCCACCTATATTGGGCTCGGTCCCAAAGGACCAGTAAAAGCCTAGTGGTGCATATCATCGCCATATTTCGGTTGAATGATTTTTGGCAGAGTTGTGACCCTTTAAATGTTTTGATACACAAACGTTGTCCAGATTAGTCTCTTCTGAACTCTTTGCCAGATTTCAGCGAATCTTGGCGAGAATGATCAGTACTAAGTCTAGTTGCACCTTTGAAGGACTTATGGCCCCTTATACATAAAATTTATCTCTTGGGCCTTTTGTTTACAAAAGATATGCACTCCCAGTTTTCTTTTTGCGAGTGCTAAATATTTCAACTCGCATTTGTTCAAATTAAGTCTCATTTGCACTGCCTGATAGGGCAAAAAAATCGGGTATTTACGATGATTCGCCAACAACGTTATCAGTACAGCAGTTTGATCTAAATCAAACTCCCTATCTTTAAGACAAACCCAGAATGCAGGATGTGCATATAGCACTCCTTTCTCAGTAATCCGAGCCTTCACTGACATAAAACGCATTTTTCAAATGTGATAGGCGGCTGTTCACAAAGCTATATAAAACATCAGGCTTTGACCACCACCGGGAAAGCTCGGAAATTGAACATTAATTGCACATTAATTAGACATGACTGAATCCGGTGATATAGCACTATGGTACTTAATCTACTTAATCTTATATATTTAAAGTAATACACGCACAACATTTTGAAGAAAAATTTAATTATAAGATTGCACAATAAGATTGCACAATTCGACGGCGTTTTGTCGCCGTCTGCGAACAGTTAACTGTGTATACTCATTATTAGTTAACATGTATAGTACCCTGAGCAATCTGAGTATGCAATGATCTAAAATATACTCAACAAGAAAAGAAACTTCCGCAACTTTACCCCATACATGTAGATACAATGAAAATATATTTTGTTTGGTCTTATATGTTAATACCTTTGTTAAAAGGCCAGCACAATCATGAAAACAATTTTCCTTGAATCAAACTTGTATGCAAAGTTATTCCCCTTGTTTTGGTTTAAACAGCATTTCCGGGTCTTGTGGTTTAAACTTTGATTTAACACAGTTTTATTCTATTGAAATAAACAGAAGATAACCCCAGTAACAAAAACACGGAGAAAGTAAACTGACCTGTTCACTTACTTGTTACCTGTTTAATATACAGCTTTCAAGAATGAATATTTTCAGATTACCTCCCTTTATAATACAAATATAGTGATTTTGCAATTTGAATAAAACAAGTTTTAGCAGAACAAACTAACTCTGGTTTTTTGATGATTATTAATATTGATCAGAATGATTTAGTGATAAGTATATAATGATGAAATTATATCTAGATTGGTGTACAAAGTGTAACAAAATCAACCGTATGCACAGCTTAAGGTCTCACAACACACTTCGATTTTACTGTGTTGGCCATAGGCAGTAAAGTCCAATTTTCCATTCTGAATCAAGCATTTACAGTCTAAAAGTATTTTTTTGGGAAAATACAGTTCCTGCTGCTCATAAAAGTCCAAAAAATCTGGTACATAGCCCATTTTTTTTTTTTTTAATGTGAGTGGTGGCAGTCAAGGTACTCTTTTCGGCTTTCACTAAACAGTTTGCACCTAAATTCATACGCATTTTGAGCACCCACAAATGTGTCACATTTTGCTGTCAGTGTCGTCTAATCGCTGTTCATCCAATCTCACACTATTGTTTTCTCACCTGCAACAAGAAAAGAAAATATCCATGGGCAATTATTAAAATATCTCAAACCGAAGAACACACCCCTACTTTTTATGGTGTAAGAATCATCCTACAGTCACATGCAAGGGAGCTAAGTGCATAGTGAGACCTTAAAATGCGGAAGTTTCTTTTTTTTGATCAGTATAGATGATGTACATAATGCTTACATTATCATTAACTTTTAATATTGCAAAGTCTATAATACCATAGCAAGCTGTTAAGAAGTCTTTTTTTATCGACACTCCAACTGAAAAGGTTTAACAATGTTGAATTTACAATTTGATGCACAGACATATTAATAAACAGATAGGAAACTTCCGATCTTAACCAATAAAGTAACCAAAATATCACGTGGCATCTTAACTTTTCCTTCTATCTTCTTTCTCAATTATTCACCGATTTTGATGAGAATACATCCAAAAGATTCATAGTGAATAGCAAAATGGTATTATAATAATTTATGTTTATTTTCAAAATAAGAAATTGTATAAAAAATGTTTAAAGTTTAAAATGTCATCATTTTTCGCTTTTCTCTTAGAAATCAAAGTTTCCATCAAACTCCTTTTTTGCTGTCAATGTAAGAGAAAACAAAATACTATCATTGGAAAGAAAATTAAATTTGTGATGGTATTTGGCTTGAATGAAACTTGTATCTATAAAACTCTTCATGACATGTGTGTTTAAAGTTGGGAAATATATTTTCGAACTGTGCCACTTGAAATTTACACAATTTTCATAGTGTCCAATCTATTTGTTATTAGGTCTGTGTTTGATGTTATATATCATTTTGATGTAAAAATATAAAAACTACTAAGTGCATAGTTGTGGTCTATTACATCCATTACAATAATTGGCATTTTAGCTAGTCTGTTTTTAAAACAACAACAACAACAAACACTAGGATATTTTGTCACCACCCTTGCGTCGTCTTCATCGACACCGTTTTGTCGCCGTCTTCGAACTGAGTATGCTCATTATTAGTTAACATGTATAGTAACTGAAATTTTGTTTAAGTTTTCTAGGAAGAGAATTGAATTGGGGTTTTAAGGCGCACCAACACATGAAAAGGTTATATGGCGCCTAAAAGGCATGAACATGCCAGGCTCATCTTCCATGTACATCGAGATAAAATATGGAAAATGGGCCTAGAACCTTCTCACCCTGAACTTCTAGGAAGAGAAGCAATTATTGTGACCAAGGCACACAATATTATTTCACCAATTAACACGTCGCCAGTTGTCAATCATTTATCCATTTTAACCAATCAAACCAATACTATACCTCCGACAAACAATAGCATGTGCAACAGTATGATAAAGCACGTGCAACTGTATTATAATATAACCTATTGTCAATACACTCCGACATCAATAATAGGACGGAGATATATGTGCTGGCGTCATGTTAATTAGAAAGAGCCAAGGCATGCAATAGTCTCCTTTATTATATATCGTTTTATATACGTAGTTTTTATTGGCTGAAAAGCTGTCACGTGAAAGTCATTAGTATGAACTACTGACTTGTTAACGTGTTCAAACGTGTCCAATCCGGTTTAAACCAGACTTGCGAGTCAATAGTTCTCTTTCGGGTGAATAGTTCTCTTACCGAGTCAATAGTATCTTCCAGATGATTCAAGGGCTTTATTACCAATGTCAATTATTTACCATAAGCGCTCAGTGAGCTAAAAGTTACAGACAGTGTCCCTTTAACTTTGTTCAAGTTTACCAAGTAATATGTCTGGTAAATGTGATAAGAAAAAAATATTTTATTTTGTTTATTCATATTGTTAAAGAAAACGTTGTTTCCATATTAAAAATATACTTTTCTTGACACATTTTCTTACCTTTTTCTCTATGATTCAGTATAATAAAACAACTGAATAGTTTTAACCATTGACCTCAACAGAAGTAGGCAGTTGTATATTGTTGGGCACCCATGTTTGGGTCGAAGTTGAAACCATTATCTCGGAGCATTTTCTCCTCATACAACAGTCCCTAATCCCCTTTTTTTAAAAATAATTGAAAACTCAAATTCGCAAGAAGCTGATGAATATGAAATTACAAATAAGGACTCACCGACAACGAGCCTTGTGATTTAAGTACAGAATCTACAGCTTTAAGACACTTTACAAATATTTTAGCTTATTCTATCATATTTTAGCTTATACTATTCTTATTGTATGGGTGCGTGGGTGCGTGCTTGCGGGCGTGTGTGAGGTTTGCGCACGTGTGCGTCTGTACGCGTGTGTGCGTGCGTGCGCGCGAGTGTGTGTGTGTTTTAGTATTTATTGTGTTATGCAAAGGCACACCAAAGCTTTAGCACATCCAGTCACAATATTTTGACACCGGTCAGTTCAGTCTTAGCACTACCATTTATATGCTGATCGTCAAGCAAGGATCTACCATCTTGATTAAGTTTTTGGTGCATCCGACCGGGCATTGAACCGATGAAAAAAATTCACCTATAAAGGTCAGGTATACAGTTTACCATTATTCTTGTTCCAATACATACACACTAAACCAAATTGCTAGTATCTACCTAAGCATATGTCAATAATATTCTCATTGTTTTGTGTATAGAGATACGGTTAAACTGCAAAATAACGAGTGTAAATCGTCTGCTCTGATTGCATGAATATATTTTAAAACTTTTAAGTCAATGTGTTTTCTTGGAAATAAGTTATAACACTTATACAACTGGGTATATGGGATTTTATTAAGTACTTCGAATTAGTGAAGCTTTCGATGTTCCTAATTCTAAAATATGCCAGTTAAAACTATTCTGACGTCATGTTTTACTAGCTTTACCACTATAAATGTGTTTGCAAAAGAAATTTTCGAAATATTTAATGTTAACGCTGAATTACAGTTACTTGAATTTCAAACAGTATTCAATTTAAAGGGAGGTAATTTCAGATTATCCATATTTCATTTTTTTATAGACGGAGAATCTGCGATAAATGGGTCAATTTTTTATGTTTTTTTTCTATTAATTCATACCAATTTTAAGAATTTTATATCTTAAAGCGATCTTTGACTCATGTTATGTGTTTTATCAGCACATTTCATGTTTTCATATAAAGGGAGGGTAACTCTCAAAAGATGTAACAATTTAAACAAAAAATAAATGTTTTACAAACTATGGATCAAAACAAAATACTTATCATATATCTATATATTCCAAAATATATTTATAATAAAAAAATTAGTTAAAATACAAAAGTTGATATTTAGAAATTGTGTTCAGTGTACATTACACATACAAACAGTTAAATGATAAAAAGTGAAAACATGATTACGTGACATAGCATTGACCTTTACCGGCAGTTACCAACAAAACCCCTTAATCAAATGCAACTATTGGAGGCAAATATTACTTAGCAATAAGTACATTGCTTTTGTCTATGAGTTAATTCCGCATCGGTTCATTAAATACCAGTTGTAGCATGGTCACAGACAATTCTCTTTGTTCAGGCACAGGTGTAAATCGTTTAATTGAAAATAAGACCTGTCAGAATAACTGTGAGAATAACAGTGAGAATAACTGAAATACAGCTGAAATGGACATGCTACAAAACAAATAGAGTATGGTTTCATCTCGTTGGTTAATTTAAACACCTCGATGTTTAAATGAACCAACTCAATGAAACCATACTCTATCTATTACTTGTATCCAAAAGTATGCATAATCAATTATGCTTTTTTCCCCCCATTTATTTCTATCAAAGATACATTCCTTTTGGGTATTAGCAGACAGTAAGCATCCCGGCATCTCCGATCGGTGTTCGAGAAATGACACAATATCTCGTGAGAGTACTGATTTAATAATACGTGATTTCCATATTCAGGCAGCACTATAATTGCTTGTTTAGTTCCCTTTTAAGGTTTTATATAGTCGCGCCAGTTTGATGCATTCACAGGACATATACTTAAAAAAGTCAGTAATATATAGAGAATAATCATCAGTCTCGGTGATACGAAAAATATGTCACGAGAACACGTTGTAATTCGGTTAAAAAACGAGTTCGAAGGACGAGTTTTTTAACCGAATTACAACTTGTTCGAGTGACATATTTTTCGTATCACACCGAAACTGTTTATTACTTTATTTATTATATACCTATCAGTGATTTTTTAAGGGTATTTAATTGAAAATACTCCCCCACCCCACCTTGCGCCCCACGCAAGGTGTTCTCGCTGGCAGATTTTAAAATTTGCTGGTTGAAAGCAATAGCAATCTACAGTACCATTAAATACAAAAATGATAAAAAAAGTAGTTCCGGCAAAGTGATATCGTCACACCAGTGACGATATAGAAAAATGATATCGTCACTGGTGTGACGATATACCAGTGACGATATCACTTTTGTCTGATACTAAAATATGTCGCTGATAAATCTTTATAAATCACTGATAGGTATATAATAAATGTTGGTGTATATAGTCACTTTCAGAGATGACTTCTCTAAAATACTGTTACACAAGTAGACCTTTTGATAAATTCTATATATCAGAGTATGCAATATTCAAACTAAGACTTGACTAACATCATACTTTACGATTGTATTTATTCTTTGTTCAGTTTGTTTATTTTATTATTACATTGTTATTCTGTAAACAGAATATGTTAATACCTGCCATACGTTTATTGATGACAACGAAATTACATGCTTAGTATACAAGGGTAACAACCTACGTTACGCGCACACGCCAAAACGGATCAGTTTACATACACGGAAGTGGATTTTTATTAAGATTTACAAAACATTTGGTAAATTGACAATGCCCACCGTACCGCATGTATTAGAAGGCTTTTATTAAACCTTAAATAAGCTGTAAATTCCCAACCGTTTGTTTGTTTACTTCGATACAATCGCATTTCCACCAAAATGTAAACGGTACCCGGCTTTGAAATGAGTTTGTATCGAAGTAAACTGACAAACAAACGGCTGGGAGTTTATAGCTTATGTAAGGTTTAATAAAAACCTTCTCATCCATGCAGTACGGTAGGCATTGTCAATTAACCAAATGTTTCGTAAATCTTGGTAAACATCCACTTATCAGCTCCCGAATCGAGCTTTTGTGTATGTAAACGGATCTGTTTTAGCGCGTGCGCGTGACGCAGGTTGTTACTGAGCATTTTTAAAAACCAATACCTCATCTAGTGACCCAAGCAGATGGATATACTAGGTGTACAGCATTGTCTGAAATAACTGAATGATTATCTTTTTTTTTTTTTTTAAATATTTGACCATTGAAGATACTTGTAAGAAAAACAAAACAAAAAACAAAATCAACAACAACAAATTACAAGTAAACATCTAGGTCATCACAATCATTATAATTATGAAAACGCATCTACGTTGTCTAGAGTTCGTTAGTCTCTCTCAGAAGATTACTGATCACACACACACGCTGGAATACAAGTATTGTGGTCAAGAATTGTAGGTCTATATCAGACATATATTGTATCAATTGGGTCAGACACGTTTGATCCCAGACTGCAAGAGTTAAAGGAAATAACAAACAACAACTTTTTCGAACTCATTTGTTTATTTTATGTTACTACATTTTTTTTTTCAAGCAATAATTAATTATAACTAAATGAATTGAATTGAATGTTGTTTAACGGCTCATCAACACAGTATAGGTTATTTAGGGCCGTATAACTAAATGAAACTTGACTACTTTAATTGACTACATTACATATGGTTAACATAATCAGGAGATAAAGGAAATACCAAACAAACACCTCTCTGCACTTTTTGGTTAAATTCTGTTAGAGCATTTTTATATGGAATCATTACGTATAACGAAAGGAAACATACTGCAGTTTATATGTTTGGTACAATCATACAGTAGGTCAAACTAATTAAAAACAGCAATCTCTTTGCACACTTTTGTTATATTTTTAATTTGTTTACCGTATCTCCATCAATCATTATTTGTTTACCGTATCTCCATCAATCATTATTTGTTTACCGTATCTCCATCAATCATTATTTGTTTACCGTATCTGCATCAATCATTATTTGTTTACCGTATCTGCATCAATCATTATTTGTTTACCGTATCTCCAACAATCATTATTTGTTTACCGTATCTGCATCAATCATTATCACTAAAGGAAACGTAATACATTATTTAAGAAATAAAATATTTCCAGCGGGTTTATATTGTTCCAGATCAAAGGAAACATAATACATTATTTAAGAAATAAAATATTTCCAGCGGGTTTATACTGTCCCAGATAAATACATGGTGGACTGGCTTGACTTTCATCGATACCAAGGGCCGCAGGCGCGCCGTTTCGATGTGTTTAAAGTCCCAAAGGGGCCCGTTTGTTGAAACATCTAACGACAACTTTGGTCGTAAATCAAATTATTACATGTATTGCTATATGTTAGTTAAACAGATAACTATCTAACACGTATATTGTTTATGCAACATTTTCACCCTTCATTGCTTGCTTCACATGCTTTTAAGGAAAATGGTAGGAGGTATTTTATTTTGACTTACGATCAAAATTATCGTAGGGTGTTTCATAAAACTGGGCCACTGGTTTTGATCTCGCACAATATAATCACGCTGGACATATTTTATTTTTTATCTGACATGGATGTTTATGTATCATGATACACATATTGTCGAGAGATTACACAAAATACAAACAAACGAGAAGAATACAGCTTCGTCCTTTTAAATGTGTTGTTGGAACGTAGCGTCGCTTAAAACAACGCACTCCGTTGCATTGTTGTTTGGCATCTGACGTCTAAAATGACGTCTCAGCAGTTAACGCCTTTTCTGACGTTTAAAATGACGTCTTAACGGTTGACGTACATGACGTCAGAGCTATTGTGTAGGATTTTTAAGACTTTCCCAATAACCAATCAGCATTGAGAATTTTAATACACCATGTTAGATATATGTTTGATTTAATCAAGCGGTAAAGGAAAGACCAAACGAAAAACTTTTCGAGCTCCTGTTTTCGTTTCTTTCTCATGCAATCACTAATCATAACTTAAGGAAACATAATACATTATATATTATCTCTATAAAAGCACTTGAGCAAGGTTTCAGTTTGAATTAATGCCAACCAGAAAGGATATGCATATGTCATTCAGTAAGTTCATATACTATCTGATCTCTTGCTGGAGTTACGTCATTACACTTTGGAGGAACATTCTTGTTTCATGCCAAGGCATACCAACGCTTTAGCACACTAGTTAAACACAGCTGTTTATTAAGATCACTTAAATACACATGGAAGAAGGTTGAGGGCACATGACTTTACTAATTGCATCACGCATGCAAAAAACAACAACATCGAATCTCATTATAACCTGCACTGTATTTGATTAGAGATTTAATGGATTTTTGTGTATTGCGATAGGTATCATCTATTTTCCAAAATGAGCCGACTGATTTAATAGTCAGAAAGGGAAATATGGAGTACTTAAGTAAATCATCGTTTGTATGTTATCTGATCATGAGTTATACAAACAAGTAATACGATCCTCAAGTTGGATAAAACTTAATGAATTTCTATACATAGCGTCCTTTGTGGCGTGAACGTTGTCTATAAAAGTAGAAAACAAGGAGAAAAGATAAATAATCAAATAACATCCAAATTATCAGATTTAGTTTTATTACTTTTTGCGATGTATGTTTTCGCTAATGACAGAAACTGTAAATGTTTTATTTGGGTTCAAAAATCTTTTCGATTGACGGGCGTGTTGCTGCTATTTGTGAAATTGTGTCACATTACTCGACTAATACACAGTATGATATCGATAGTGAATTTGATTATAAAATATATTTACAATTTACAATAATCAGTTGCCGAGGCGATTCCGTCTAGTCTTGTCGCGCCGTTGATACTTTGTTCTCTTCTACTCTGGCTTCTGTCAAGTCATTGAGGACTTGTCGTGTGACTTTGTCTTTTTGCGCCCATACCAGTTTTACTCTGTTGCTCTGGCCTCGGCCAAGTCATTGAGGACTTGCTTCGTGGCTTTCTATTTGTTTATATGCATATATACATTATCATTTGTTTGGTATAGTTTTATTTCCTATTAATGCTGCCTAGTTTAATAGAGGATATAGTCTGGCGGAATTTTGTTTGTTTACATTGTCCCGTCTAATTCAGTATGACAATAGGGTAAGGTAAGATTGACGTTTGATGCATCCTACAGACTGGCTTAAACTACAATGCGGCCTTTTTTGCACTGACCGTCTCCAAAGCGGTAGCTCCATTGTCAACCCTTTTATGTTTGTTGAGTCGCATACTTTGTTTTTATTTATCTTTGTGAATAGTGTATATTTTGATTGCATGGTTTTGGTTGACAGTTTTTGATAATTTGCTACAGTTCCTGATCGAGTTTTATACCTGTCTTTACTCCTAAGAATCAAATTATGCTTTCAACATATAACAGCTACAGTTGATGTTTTTAGTTTTTTGTACAATAATATAGTATTCTGTTACGAATTGTACAAAACCAATCATCGGGTACATGCTTCAAATGTGTAAATATGTTGACGTCGGTGGCATTTCTAACCCTGATAATAAGCTACGCACAGTCCAATTGAGTCCAAATAAAAATGGTGGTATTGCTTATTCGTCAAACATTGTGCAATCCGTTTGCTAGGGAAATGCAAACAACTGGTGCAACAAGTTATAATTATATTTTCGAACATTTTTTAACTTCTTCAAAACGCAATTACTGAATCAAAACGTACATGTTGGAAAACGTAACATCTTTGTTGATGTTCACTATTCATTTTCAGAGCTGCAGTACTGTCACACTATCCCTAAAGTTGTCGTATTTGACTTCCAAATGACATCACTGACGTCAACCGATTATCACTTAGAACGTACCCAGCCCGTTTGCTTAGTCTGACAGGTCTATTGGAATGACATTTTCATGACGTTTATTATCATCAAGATACGCTCGTCTCTCGTTTTTGATAAAACCCTCTATAACTCCAGCTTATTAGGAAAAAGAATATATGATTCTTAATGAGTGAGTTGATTTTCATTTAGATTAGCCACATCACATAATGTAATGATAATTTTAATGTAGTGAACAACTAATTAAAACGGAATGTAAAGAATATAAATTATACAAAAGCTTTTGAGTGTAGAACTGTGAGGTCATCTATATAAACGATTTGACTTCCTCTTCCGTTTTAGAACCACCTTCAAATCATCATATTTTCTTTGTTTATTTTGATAATTCGTTCACCCATTTCTTTTGTCAAAACTCGCAATAATATTGTTTACGTATTTGCATTCGACCCCTTTAAACATAATTTACATTCTTATTTACTTCCTCTATTATTAAGTATGATATTAATTGTCTAATTATTAACAGAAATATAAGTATAATAGCTAATCTTAAGCTTTCATTTTTAGAATGTTGATTATTAGTTGATTGTCTGTCTAACCTTCTGTACGTATTGATGTTATACGCCATTCCAATTACAAATTCGGAAATGAAGGGGGCCAATTACGAATATGCTTATTTATTGTATTTTACCAAATAAAAGCACATACCAAGTCTTGTTTTCATAATGTTATTAAAAAAAATGTTTTGTTTTATAAGCTTCTGGAATAAACAGAGTATGTTAAAAATCACAAATTGTGATGCTCGGATTTCAGTACAGAATATGATCTGAAAAGTCCATGGTGAACGATCTTTTTAAACGTGATTAATAGTATTCTGGTCGTTGCAGTCTTTCCTTTATTATTAATTCACTGATAAGATGTATAGAATGATATTACCAGAAACAGTAAATCATGTTCGGTTAGGGTACTTCGAGAAAAGGCGGGTCAACTAGCAACAACAAGCGATATGGGCAGTGAAGCAATCTTCACACTATGGCGTTTTGAGTAGAGTTTAGCAGTCTCAGACTCAGATCGGTGTAGCAAATCATCATAGGACGACAGATGGTAGGAAGATGGTAACTGTCCAGTGAATATGTGTGGTACAACGACTGTTTTTTTTAATGCTGATTTATATTTTTATAATACTTCCAGATAAGGTGTAATGCAATTATGCGAGTCGGTGGGTGGGGCAACTGCAGTAAATATCTAACAAATTTGATTTTTTTTTTACTACAGTATCTGATGTTCAAAAGAAAAATAACATAATCTTGTCTTTTATATATTATATTTGTGTCATGCTATCGATCGGAACGTTCGGTAATGGAATTGTTTATTCATCATTCACAAGGATCCTTGCCATAAATTACCAGTAGGCTTAACTAAAGTCTGTTCTGATTTACACATACACCCCCATCATGGCATCATATTGAAATTTATCTCTTAATTTTTATTTACTCGGGATCACTGCCAGTGTTTCTCTGAGATATCCGGCCGTGGTGTGCCTTTTGTCAATAATGGCACACCTAGTGCCTGAAGGGCCCGAGGGCCGTGTACTATACGTGTGCCATTATCGAAGAAAAGCCACACCACGGCCGTATATTTACCTTTTTAATACATACCTTACTATAAATGGAGAAGGAGAACAAGAACATAGCACTACGATTTAAACATACATGTACAGTAGATCTAGTAACAGTCTAAAGATGCAAACAATTGTTTTGCAAATAAAGGATTTTGGTAAATTAATAAATTACTTTAATAAAATCAGTTTTCTGCGTTGTATTTTTTTTTTTTTTTAAAAAAACAACACGTCTGTCACAATAATATCAATATGTCCTGGGCAGTGAAAATTGCAGTTGATATTTCAACGTCCGCTCTATAGCTCTCCACTATGACGTTTTGGGGCTTGATAACGTTGATATTGTGTTGCTTAATGACGTCGTGCCGATTATGGATTTTGAAAAAGGATCAACTGATAATCATTGTTTTGTTACTATAATGTGTTACTTCTTATAGTAAGGTATGTAATTTAATGTAGTGTATCTGCTGACTACTGTGCTGGTAGTGCTTTAATCTGATCTGTCGAGGACACATAGATGGCAAGCAATTATTTGCGATTTATTTGTTGTACCCGGTTACACACTGGATCCGGGAATTTTGAACCCTTTTCTAAGGACTGGAACGGGTATAAAATGTGTGCCTGTATAACCCTAAACTCAATTACTGCCGTACACCTTAGTATGCGTTATTGATTGAATTAGTATGTGCAACCTTTTAATGTCCCGCCACAGAGTGAAGTGGGCATTTAAATATCAAAAGTTGTGGTGCTTGGATTTTCCACTTAAAACTCAACTTTTTAAACTTGTTTTATAGTAGTAATATTTATTTATTTATTTAACAGTCTTTAAATTAAAATGTTAGTGTCACTAGTCCGAATTCTTATATACTCAATGAAAAACTGTACATTTTTCTTTAGCCCGACTACATAAATTAAAAATATTCACTAGCCCGAATGACAGTTTACTAGCCCCGGGCTTCGGGCAAGTGGGTTAATTCGAAGACTAGTATTCTCGATGGTGTGCACATTTTTACTTTATTCAGGACTTTATTATCATAAACAGTCCTTGCTTCGTTGTTAAGTCGTTGAAAATAAAATGAAACACCATACAAAAACATTCAATGACTAGAAACATAATTACATTATCAGAAATGGTAAAACACATATTCTAGTAGGGTAAGTGTATACTTTAGGGTACATTACGCAAATGCGGCGTCAACACAAAACATCTGCAGTGAAGCAGTCTATGTAACAACAAAATATGGCGGTATTAGTCTGAAATCGGTGCCGAAATAATAGTAAAATACTAGGCGGCTGGTTAGGTGGATGGCAACTGTCCTGTGAATTTTATTGGTAGGATGACTGTTTGTTTTTTAATGTTTGTTTATATCTCTACTTTAATGCTTTCCTTCCAGATAAGCAATCTCGAACATATATATCATGTCACTGTGTGTGGATGTAAGGAACAGATAACTCTGTTTAGCGATTAATGCCAGTGTAATGTGTACCTAGCCTAATAAAGTGTAGCTGTGAGCTTAATGGCTTCTATGTTTTTATATTCTGTACCTACCATAGTACTATGGTGCACCAATTTGATAAAGAACTGCAATAGCCGAGTGGTTGGTATACTTGGCTCTAGTTCCAGAGGTCACGGGTATACCTCCCGGTGAGGGTGGGGTCACGTCCCGGAATTTGCAAACGCGCTCATGCAGTATCTTACTTGGGCAAGGTACTGTGAAAGTATGCCATCCTTCGGTGTGAAAGTATGCCAGCGGTTGTAAAGCTGTCGGTCCCGTGTGCAAGCAGAACAACAGTCAATACTCGTTGCTTCTGTGTCGGCTTCAGGTCAGTCAGTGATTCACGTCTGTAAACATTCCCCAGAAGTTGTACAAAACGTCTTCTGTGACTGTTTTCTTTTTGGACCAGACATGGTATTGGATTGGACTAGATCATTGAATATCTTGCATGTGTTCTCAGTCAGTGCTGAGAGTTGCATCATAATGGTATGACGTGATGTCATAATACCAAGGAGTAATGACATAATATCAGAAAGTGATGTCATGATAGAAACAACCAAATGAAAAAAAGAATGAAGCATTCTGATTGGTTCAGTGATAAAAACTGGACCAATGAAACCGACTAATTTAAAACTCATTACATTTTAAGAACACATTGAGGTTTTACTTGACATTGAGAAATGAGTTTTTTGAAATTCTAAACTTATTTAATAGAATGCTTTCAGTGTGTTCCCGTTGCGTGACGTACATCTATGAAATAAAAGTCACATTCAATCGAATCGTGTTTTACACTTGTAAATGACTTATTTTAAACACTGAATATATCTCGCTATTTTTGCATGTTATATTGTTGCATGTTATATGAATGAAACTCTTCAGAGTGTTCCTTTCATTGACGTATTTGAAATATAGGTCACGTTTGGTTTCAACAGTCAAACTCGTCTGAGCCATTACTCAACAATGAAAGATGAGATCAAAAGTTTGCCACACGGATAC
The DNA here is from genome assembly GCA_037043455.1 of Cyrtodaria siliqua. Lineage (NCBI taxonomy): Eukaryota > Metazoa > Mollusca > Bivalvia > Adapedonta > Hiatellidae > Cyrtodaria > Cyrtodaria siliqua. Next base: position 94,380 of record JAWPHD010003986.1, read on the forward strand.
GATGTGTTACGTACAATATCTTCCAACTAAGGGTCAAACTATAACTCAGCAATAAATATTGGATCAAAAAAATATTGGCAGAAATGTTCATCTCGTAAGACAACGTGGGACACAAGTTTGACCTTTGCTGCGACATTGATCCTAGGTTTACTGGAGTAGGACGCAACACCCCGCCTTCATGTGGTGAACCTTTTTGCCCTGTAATTGTTCGATCCAATCATTCATTGCAGACTTCAGGCCTGTACATGAATTGGGGACATGTGAATGTTGACCTTCTCTGTGTCATTGACACTAGACTGGCACGAGTTGTACATGAGGTATAACCCGGCAATGAACAGTATGGTCAAAAAGAAATTTGGAAGAAAGGTTCATCACATGGGGATGGGGACCTACAACTCCCAATCTTGGAGCAAGGTTGCAGTGATGGTCAAATCTAAATTTATGTACATATATCCCGGTTTCATGTCTGGACCATAATTCAGCAATGAAGGACTGGATAAAAAAAAACATCGGTCAGAAGGTTCACCACACAGAGACGGAGTGTCAGAAAGTTCACCACATGGAGAAGAAGTGTCGCGTAAAATTCTGCCAATCATCTTGTATGTTACAGAGTTATGAACCTTGTTTTTGTAAAATATAAATCTGTTCAGTTTGTTTAAATGCAATTCCTTGACTAAACAATTTTTCATCGTTTCTTTCGGGCACCAAAACTTTAACCGAAATGTTGACACCTGCAACCATCAAATCCATAATTAGTTTTACCTTGATTAAAAAGTCCTTACTGGTATACCCTTGCACTCAAACGGAGTTTTTCATTGAGGGAAATATATAGGTTTCCCTTGTTGTGTCGCGTCATGTCCAATCACATTTTTATGCTCCCCGAAAAAATTCAGGGGAGCATATAGTCGCCGCATTGTCCGTTTGTCTGTCCGTCACGCGTTCTTGTCCGGAAAGTACTTATGGGATTGCAATGAACTTCACACAATGATAGAGGGCAATGAGAGGGAGTGCAAGAAGTCAACCCTGTCTTCATTCAAACTAGAATTATTGCCCTTTGTTATTTCATATTTACAATTATTGTCCGGAGCATAACTCCGGAAGTATTGCATTGAAACTTCACACAATGGTAGAGGGCAAGAGAGAAAGTACAGAGCGAAATAAACGTAACTCTGTCTTCGTTCAAACTAGAGTTATTATTGCCGTTTGTTATTTTAAACCTATAATTATTGTCCGGAGCATAACTTCAAACGTACTTAAGGAACTGCATTGCAACTTCACACAATGATAGAGGGCAATAAGAGGAAGTGCAGAGCGCAAGAACCGCAACTGTCTTCGTTCAAACTAGAGTTATTGCCCTTTATAAACATTCTTGTCTGGAGCCTAACTTTATAACTTCTGAAGGGACTGCACTGAAACCTCACACAAGGATAGAGGGCAACAAGGCCCGCCAGAACATTTGAACATGAACACTGTTTGTTTCAAAATAAAAAAATAGCATTAAGTGAATCTATAGGTACCGTCTAGATATTAAGTATAGGAGTATAAGGTTTCATATATTAAACTATGGCGTATTTCCGTTGCATTGTAGGGAAATAAAATTGGGGTGCACCAGACACAGTGTTGTTCATTCAACAAAATTTCTAACTTATAATGCGAGGTCGTTGTGTTTCGCGATTTTATAAGTTAATGTTAAGATTTGAAAACACAATTCCTTGTTGGTATTTCCATAAACGGAGTGTTTTTCTTTATATTTTTATTTTTAGCTGACCGTTTAAACTGACCCTTTAAATAGTATAAAATATGCAAATCTGATTACTTTCAACTGTCTAATCTAAATAAAATAATGAATACAATAACCGTGGTAAGAAAACATAAAAACAATATATTAAGACCATAGAGGTAACGTCAGTTGTTTTTGTATCACGATATAATGGTATACGGATACATCGTTTGAACGATACAGTGTTTGTAAGTTATGCCAATTAATGTAATTTATTTATTTATGCACTGTGTTAATATGTACATCAATTTGATTTGCAAAATAATTCTTAAAACAATGTGTTAAACCAAACATTTGATCTGCAACTAAATTCTTAAAACAGTGAGTATTTGACTGTTTTAAAGCTTGTAGTTCTCTACCTTAGTTGAAGTATCATGGCCATTACTAGCAACTATGCTCAGGTTAGATAAACTTATGGATGGATTGATGGATGAATGGTGTTTTAAGGCACATCGACACATAAATAGGTCATATTGTCCGCAAACAAGTGATGAAAGATGAAGAAACGAAGTAGTAATTAAAAATTAAAGTAAATATATAAAGATAAACCTATTTACAAATAATGGATGATATGGTAGTAATATAAACTATGTATATATGTAAATAAACAAATGCCCGTCAACGGGTGTATTAAATAAAATAAATAAATCTTTCATAGTATTAACATTGTAGTATCTTTGCCGCAATGTCTACACATTCCAACAAGATATGTTTGACCGTTAACGGTGCAAAACAGGGTATATATTCTGGTAATTGCTCACCTTGTAATAAGTATGAATGAGTATAACGTGTACGCCCTATCCTGAACCGGGCTAGAAAATCTTCTTCTCGACGAATGGGTCTACTAGAAGAACGCCATTCCACTAGTAACGGTTTAATTGAATGGAGTTTATTGTTCACTGACAAATCCCAAGCGGATTGCCAAGAGTTACGAATACAGGAATGTTCGAAAAGTAATGCTTATTTGGTTAATACTTGCTTAATACTGATGAAAACTAAAAATATCTATTTCATTCCTTCAAATCACTCCAGCTTGCTAGAAACACGCAGTTTCAATCGATGAATCCATATCCGGAAAGCGTCACGTAGGCTGATTTCGGTATACTCTTGAGACACTGGAAAACGGCTGAACCAAGAGCCTTCGAGTTATATTTACGAGCAGAAAGAACATGTTCAGTGTTGGAAATAAAAAGAAGTCGTATGGTGCGAGATCTGGCGAGTACGCGGGATGGGATAGGACAGTAAACTTTTCTGACTAAGTAAGAGGTTACAATGTGTGAGGTATGGGCTGGGGCATTGTCGTGCGGAAGACGGACATTTCTGAATCCTGTGATTGGGCGCCTTTTTAAGTAATATTTCTTCAATATTTTTAGCACAACATCACGGTAATACCTACCAGTCACGCCTTTTCCCTTTCTCACCGGAAGTTGAATAATCAAACCGTCACATGTGAAAGAGATTGCATATAAAACTTATTTGCGCTCATGGTTGGTTTGGCAACTGATGGTCTTTTGCCCATACTTTGTTGCCCATTTATCGTACTGGGTCAAAATAGTGAACCCAGGTGTCGTCACCAGTAACAACATTGGCATATTGCTTTTTGTCAAAGTTGGGAATAATTTTCAGCAGCTTTTTGGTCTTAACACGTGCCTTCTTTTGAGCCTCTGTCAAATTGTGTGGTACCCACAGCGCAGAAATCATTCTAACTTTTAAGATACGCCTTAAAATAGAATGAACTCTGAATAGTGATACCCCTACCATACGAGCAGTATCACGAACCGTGTATCGCGCATCTTTGTTAATGATCTACTTAATTTTGGCAACAGTTGTTTTGTCAGTGGCAGTCCTAGGACGCCCAGATTTTGGTGCATCTTCAGTATTTAGTAGACTCTACACATGAATCAGATTTCTTTTTCCATCGCCGAACAGTGTCATAATATATCTTAGAGCTCCCATATACGCGTTTAATTACAGTAAAATCTGCTTAGTAGAATAACCTAGTTTTGAACAAACTTTGATATAAGCCCTAATTTCATCAGTATTTTATTCTCGTTTGCCAACCATTTTTACAACAGTGGTCAATGACTGACTCTATTAAAATGGCTATTATTTTACAAACCGGTCGAATAACTTGAACATGTATATACCATTGTGCAGGTGGTTATCATCAGATTCCTGAATATAATTGCCTTAAGTTCAGCTGAAAGGATACAGGCCTTGTCAGGCAGGCGGTTCTTTATGCTGTGCTTGTGAACAAAAGCTGCTGTAGCTCCACCTTTAGAACCATCTGTGTATATATGTTGAAAGTTACTGTTCTTCAATTTGATTTCATTAAACTTGCTTTGAAAGATAGTAGGAGCTGTACTGGAATTGTTACTATTACAAAGATAATTGTTGGTGTTTCCAAAGTCCACGGTGGAATTTGTGGTACTTAGTACTTGGCGATCAAATTTAGGTCGATTTCAATTGCTCTTAATTTTGGTTTAATACGAAGACCAAATGGTCGAATGGCCTTCGGTTTTTGATCAAAAAGAGGTTCATAATTAGGGTTAAAAACGGTATCGAAAGTTGGATTTGAAGGGTTAGATTGTAATTTAATTACATATTGAAAGGCTAATTTGTCCCGTTTATGAGACAGTGATGGTTCATTAGCTTCAATGTATAGACTTTCGGCGGGTGATGTACGAAAAGCACCTAAAACGAGTCGTAATACTTGATTATGTATAGGATCGAGCATTTGCAGTATGATTTGCGATTCGATCTATTTGCTATTGAACAGTAGTCCAGTTTGGATCTGATAAGAGATCTATAAAGTTTACAAAAGTGCTTTTCGATCTGCTCCCGAATTAGTGTTTGCAACAACTTAAAGTAAATTAAGAGCTTTAAGGTACTTGGCCTTCAAGTATATAAGGTGTGGTATAAACGTTAATTTACGGTCGAAACTATGACCATGGAATTTAGTCTCATCCTCTACTTGTACTGGTGACCAATTTAGCGTTAGATGAGGGTCTTCATGATGTTTTATATGATACTATAGATTTTAGTCTTGTTTTAGATTTCCTGAAAGAAATCTGACTTTATTAATCAATATAATATTTTCCTATATATATTAACTTGTTTACAAGCCCGTTGGCGGGCATTTGTTGATTTACATAATATACATAGTTTATATAGCTACCATATCATCCCTTATTTGTAGAAAGTTTTATCTTTATGCGTTTACATTATTTTTAATTACTACTTCATTCCTTCTTGTTTTTGCGCGCAATATGGCCTATTTATGTGCCGACGTGCCGTAAAACAACATTCATTCATTCATGATGTTTACATAGTTGACAAAAGTGCATACAATTAGATTTAGATTTAGAAAATTTAAAACCATTTTCATCAGAGCAGGTCTGAAGTTTATTGAGACATTGTTGTAATTGTCTCTCAATAGTGTTCATGTTTTTTGCACGATAACATATAACACAGTCATCAACATATAGGGAACAATCCACATCAGGATTGATGCTTTAAACTATACTGTTAATTTTTATATTAAAAGGGTGACAGAGAGTATGATGCCCTCTGGCACACCCATCTCCTGTTCATGAATGTCAGAGAGGGTTGAGCCCATTCGGACACGAAACTGTCTATCATCTAAGAAATGCTCTATAAAATTTGATAATCGGCCTCTAAGACCAAGGATAATCGGCCTCTAAGACCAAGGTCATGAAGATCATTCATAATACGATATTTTCATGCAGTATCATATTAAGCTTTCTCCAAGTCAAAAAATACAGCGACTAGATGTTCTTTCTTTATGAAAGCTTCCCTAATAAATGATTCAAATCGAATGAGGTTGTCTGTTGTGATTCGTTGGCGCCGGAATCCACTTTGATACTTTGTAACAAGTTTGTTGGATTTCAGGTAACAAACGAGTCTCTCATTAATCATTCCTTCCATGGTTTTGCAAATGCAACTCGTTAAAGCAATAGGGCGATAATTTATTGGGTCCGTATGATCGTTTCCGGGTTTGGGGACTGGAATAACGACCAAGAAAATATATCAAGAAATGAAGAGAGACAGGCTTCAGGTAAAATATTTAATAGTTGATAATGAAAATCATCAGGACCAGTTGATGTATCATGAGCCTTTTTAAGGGATTCTCGAAGTTCTTTGAGGGTGAACAGTTTATTGTATTTCTCCAAATGTTTCGACTTGAAATTCAGCTTCTTTAGATCTTTTAGTTTCTTATTTTTTCTCTGATTTAAACAAACATAATTCATTCATCCTTTTTCATAACATAAAGTAGGCGAACTTGAATGTAGACGAACCCTCTTGCAACTCGGTAATATCACGGAGAACAAATTTGAGATATCCCTGTTGATTATTTAATCAGCAAAATATTGACGGTCACTTTTGTAATAAAGCAGCCATGTAATTCAAACCAGGACTTAATTAATATATAGTCTATCTACTGTCCCCGTGACATGAAATGATAAGGTAAATAAAGAGTTTAAATAATCATAAAAACTGATCGTTAATTGTGACGTACAACACAGACCTCGTGCAGTAAAGCAACACAGAATTCGTGCAAAAACGTCCGGAAAAGGCAGCGACGAAAAAAATGACACATTTCCTCTGTTTTATTATGTTTTCCAGTTTAAAATGTAACTATTCATTGCATTGTTTTTAAATACTGTTCTTTTTATAATGTTAATCACACATATTTTGAAAAAGCGTTATGTGAAATTAATTCGTAAATGGCCACTCCAATTACGAATTCGCAAATGGCGTGTTGATAATTCGGAATTATCGAGTATTCGTTATTTTTTTGCTACATTCACACCAACACCATTAACATGTTATCGTGTTCAAGTTTCAGATTCGAACTTCACAACATTTGCTTTACCAGACAAAACTATGTTCTAGCCCTCTGCATCTACTGACTCTAACACCACTACATCACGATGGCTTTGTTCCTCAATGTCAAATTTCATAATAATTTGTTTATAAGTCGAAACTGTTTTTAAGCCTTCTGTATGTCAATATTGACACCAACACCACTATATTAAGATGTTTTCGTTTCTTTACTGTCAAAGTCTCCTCTTAAAACGCTACCAGTCAAATAACTCTTGAATCACTGACGTGTCCCAATATGTTTTTTTGTAGTTTTAATCAGATCTGTTATAGGTAGTGGACTATAGATCCTGATTGTCAGTCGTAACATGGCGGTTATCTGTCAATGTCTAGAACATATTTATTTTTGACCGAGTTGGCCAATAAGGTTATTGTGAATTCTGGGAGATTTTATTTCTCATTATAGTTATAAAGTGGGTAGCGCAACACACTAACCCACAATCGAATAACAATTCTTTGTTCTCTATCTACTGGTGCACCTGGAAAGAAATGCTTTACATCCAAATCAATAGTATAACAAGTAACACTATTTTGTAAAAGAAAAAAACACACACATTTATTATCTTTTAATAACTATCAACAATGTGTTTCGTCGTAAAATTGGAAATGGAAGTAGGTCATATCAGCGGGCGGACCGGTATTGTTTTGGCTAATTGAACGAACAGAGCAAATGGTTATTTCACAAGCTCTGTCACCAGATGTAAAATCATCAACGTTGATGTCAATGATATGCTTTTGTCAATAAACATACATAGACACCATAATACGAAACATTAAACGTTCCTGTTTGTTTCATGAATAAAGAAACTCGTTGAATAAATAACCGCAACATTGTCTCGCTATGGCTCTTTAAAGATAAACCAAATTTAGCGCGGCGGATTTGTAACCGGAGGCCCTGGGTTCAATCCTCCGTGGTGCCACTGAGTTCCGTCGGTGTGTTCTTGGGCAAGACACTTTCCCTTAGCCCCGTCCGTCGGATGGGGACGTAAACCGAGCGGTCCCGTGTATCGGTCTATCCTCCGAGCACGTTAAAGAACCATAGGAATCTATTCGATAATAAGAGTAGGGCAGGTTCCCGGATACCTATGTATCCTTCCCCTCTCTCTGGGCGGCTCTAAATAACCTATACTGTGTTGATGAGCCGTTAAATAACGTTCAATTCAATTCAGTTAGGTATTATTCCACGAGACGGCTACTTTCCTCCCTTGTTTGTGTTCGTTGCTTCCAAGGGATTCCCCTTTTTGTATTTCTTGTTTCATATTAAAACGAACACAACTGCATTCGTAAGACCCTTTATATCTGCTTTCGTTTGGGGTTTTATTAAATTGTTTCTAATCAAAACCGATTTTATTTTATTTGGATTGTTGGTTAGAGAATATTTCATGGCGGGGATTTCTTTATTTACACCACTGTCCCATTTAATTGGGATGACAATAGGGTAAGTGTGAGGTTTGGTGCACCATAGAACCTGGTTTAAACCCCCAGTGGCATTTTTGGCCACTTACCGTTCCATAGCGAAAGCCCTATCGTCAACCCTTTTGTATTTGTGATGTCGTTTGCATTTTTTATTACTTTTGCCTTCTCGTTTGTCTGTTTGCGTGTTTGTTTTTGTGTTTTGTTGTTGACTGTCGTCATTGAATGCTACTTTCCCTGTCCGATTTTTATATCTTTCTTTTTCTTTTGTTTATTTAATTACAGTCTATTATGGAAGAACGCAGCCACGGTACTCATTTTCAGTCATCGACTGAACATCCTTACTTGCGTATGGCATTTGCATTTCATGCCATTATTAAACAATACAGGTAATACTAACTGTCATTGACGTGGCATCTTGCTTTTTTATGTTCATTATATGTTCCTGGCTGTTAGATGCCAATCCTCTAGATATTAAAGTCTGTGACATTATACAATATGTTATTTAAGCTGACATGGCTTGGGAATATTTCTGCTTGCTTTCAATGTATATATGCCGTAAACCGTATACAGTTGTTAAGAACACAAACAAGAAATATGACACTTTAACTTAGAGTTGCCACCACTTTGGATGACCTCAAAATAAGTTCGAAACGCTTTATTTGATGCCGAATGATAACGGACTGTTTGCACATCTCGATGCATATAATGCAAAAGTAGTGATATCCTGTGTTAAATAAGAACGCTTAAATATTCGAATTTGTCATGAGCTGTCTGAAATTAAATTGCAAATAGTGGAACACTCGGAAATATTTAAGTATGTGTTCAAATCCTGAGTACAATATGCAAATACAATATGCAAATCAGGCTTAAATAAATGACGCTTGGTTTAAACAGTATTTATTCAAGAAATGTAATGAACAATGTTTCAATGGTACATGAACAGGATTTGAAAACAAGCTTTCGATGAAAACTTATGTAAATTCATCTCCTTAAATGACGCTTTGTAACTTCCAATTTTACCCAGTTTAAGTTACGCTAGATCTTGGTGTAGATGGATAGTGCATCTAAGACTCCGCAAGTATCGTGCGAAAAATAGCAATGGCATATCTAATAATGTATATATACTGATGTAATATTGGCAGCAAGGCACATGTTTGTTTGGTTCTTTTCCAAGTGCAGTAGTAATACTATAAATCATTCCAGCAATTTGGTTTGATTATGTATGGCCTACAGGGTATTATATACTAACCAATAGTTTGTGGATTGGCCCTACAAAATAGATATGCTCGTATAAGCACTTTTATAGTAACAGTTCATGTTGGCATTGTGTAAGGCATTACAAGACCAGTAGTTGCTAAATGATATATGTAGAGTCCTTACATATGTAGAGTCCTTACATATGTAGAGTCCTTATATAAGTAGATTCCTTACATATGTATAGTCCTTACATAAGTAGAGTCCTTTCATACGTAGAGTCCTTTCATATGTAGAGTACTTTCATATGTAAAGTCCTTACATATGTAGAGTACTTACATATGTAGAGTACTTACATATGCAGAGTCCTTACACATGTAGAGTACTTACATATGTAGAGTACTTAAATATGTAGAGTCCTCTACATGTAAGTAGAGTCCTTACATATGTAGAGTCCTTACATATGTAGAGTACTTACATATGTAGAGTCCTTACATATGTAGAATCCTGACATATGTAGAGTCCTTACATATGTAGAGTCCTTACATATGTAGAGCTTACATATGTAGAGTCCTTACATATGTAGAGTACTTACGATATTTTTTAAGAGAAATGTATACCCGTTACAACTACTGTATACAACCGAGATATCGGGAAAGATATGCATAACATATATAAAGGCAATGTATTTAAACTTCCAGTATTCACGTTCTAACACATATACATTACACATATAAACAGTTAAATGCCAAAAGGTGAACACATATTTGCATGACCCGAATTTCCAACACAATCCCTAAAATCAAGTGTACAGTTTAGAGACAAATATTACTCAGCAATAAAATCTTTTGTTTTCCAGCGTCTGCAGCGGTTCATTAAATACCAGGTTTTCAAAACTACCAGTTTTTCCAAACTTATTCATAATCAATTATACTTTTCGTTTTCCCCATTTATTTCCATCAAAGATACGTTCCTTTTGGGTATTAACAGACATTAAGCATCTCAGCATCACCGATCGGTTGCGAGAAATTGCACAATATCACGTAAGAAATCATACACATTATTTAAAGTGTACTGATGTAATAATGGATGATTTCCATATTCAGACAGTACGATAATTGTATGTTTAGTTCCTTTTGATGATTTTATATCGTCCTGCCAATTTGATGTATTCATGCGCAAGGTAATTAGGACATATAGTTCAACAATCAGTTATATATATTTGTGTATATAGTCAAATGCAGAGACGACTTCTCTAAAATACAATATATAAGTAGACGTTTTGATAAACTCACTATATCAGAGTATTCAAACTAAGATTCGGATTACATCCTAATTTACGATTGTATTTGATTATTGCATTGTTGTGCTGTAAAAATATGTTAATACTGCTATACCTTTCTCATACAGTTGATGACAACGAAATTACATGTCTATCGTATTAACTAAGCATTTTAAAAAATCAATGCCTTATCTAGTGACCCAAGAAGATTTATGTATTATGTGTACAGCCTTGTTTCAAATAAATGATTGATTATTTTCATTTGTTTTAATATCGAAACATTGAAGATACTTGTTAGGAAAAACAGCACTATCAATCAATCATTAGGATTATGAAAACGCACATATGACGTTGTCTTAGGCTTCTTGTCTAGTCGGAGAAGTTTATTGGTCACAAACACGCTGGAATACCAGTATTGTGGGCACAACTATATTCCGATTTTGGTATGTCTGGATCAGACACGTTTGATCACAGACGCATGTTGGATATAATCCAGATAAAGGAAATAACACACAAAAACGTTTTCGCACTCTTTCGTTTATTTTATGTTACTGCAGTGTTTTTTCATGCAATAATTAATTATAACTAATTGAAACAATGGGAAGACCAAATAAACACACATTTGTACTTTTTTGTTTAATTAGGTCAGAGCATTTTCCCCATGCAAGCAATAATTATAACTACAAAACATGTGAAGTATTTCCAGTCACGTGTGGTTCCCGGGCAAGAATAGATACAATTAAAAATACAGGAAATAACAAACGCAAACTTTGGTGCCTTCTTTTGTTTATGTTATACATGTGCTTTTTTTCTCTATGCTAATACTAATTGTAACTAAAGGAAACTTATTTATTACATTATAACTATTTCGTTTAATGAAGTGATGAAGGAAATATCAAACAAACACCTTATCGACCCTTTAATTATTGTTTTTAGTGCCTTTCTTTTTCGTGCACTCATTAAATCTGACTAAGGGAAACGTAATACATTATATTTTGTCTCTGTAAAAGCACTTGCGCAAGGGTTGAATTATTTATTGCCAACCATAAAGTATTGCTCGAATAATAAACATGGCCCTTATTTTAATGGAAAACTGATATAGTTTGCATTGACAACACTGTAGCACCTTCATTTTGCATCCGACATTTACTAAGCTTGAAAAGTTTTACGACGTTGTATCTTACAGAGAATTCACAACCGTACAGATACGATGGTCGTAGAGAGAGAGTTCAAACATTGTGAAATACATTTTGTACCAAATAATAAATGATACGTTTGAATTGTATGTTAGAATTAAATTCACGTCTGTAGTTTATTTGAGTTTATTTTAGTTTACACTGTGTCTAATTATTCACAAATAAAGTCATTATCTATAATAACATAAAACTGCGATGAGTCAATTATTTCATTTCAGAATCTTTATAGGTAAATATATCAAACTAGCTAATATCTAAATTCTGAAACGGGAGCTAAAGTTTCATGTTGGTCTTAAATCCTGTCTTAACGGTTTATTCTCTTGTTGCTCTGGCTTCTGTCAATCCACTGAGTACTTACTTTGTACCATTCTAGGATTTGTCATCCAAACTATAGCAATTTCATTAAAACAATTGCCATGTTTATTATCTGATATACTATTGTTTTTCAAACCATATTAAATCGATATTACGACTCGGGGCAAGTTTGATAAAAAATAAAAGCAAACGAAAAAAGAGGAAACTTAGCATTAAAGGACGGTTAAAACAAAGATGTTAATTACTATTTCTTAAATACACTTGTAAGAAGATTGAGGACATCTGAGTTTACTAATTGCATCACACATGCATAAAAACAAAATCGAATCTCATTATAAATATAGATATAAAAATCGAACAGAAAAAGTAGCATTCAAGGACGACAGTCAACCACAAACACACACAGAAACAAAGAACAACCACATATAAAAAATGAATAAAAGGCAAAAAAAGACGTCACAAACACACACGGGTTGACAATAGGGCTACCGCCTTGGAACGGTGAATGGCAAAAAGGCCGCTGGGGGGTTTAAAATAGGTTCTAGGGTGCACCCAACCTCACACTTACCCTACTATCATCCCAATAAAACGGGACAGTGTAAATAAAGAAATCCCCGCCATGAACTATTCTCTAACCAACAAGGCAGCATTAACATGCACTGTATTTGATTAGAGCTTTACTTGCTTCGTCTGTCTTGCGATTGGTATCATCTGTTTCCCGACACGAGTCGACTGATTTAATAGTCAGGAAAATGGAAAAATGGAGATTTTTTAAAGTTGACCGAAGCTCCACATATTCCACATATTCAGCTATATAGTGTATGTATTCGGTACTTTTTATAGGGGTCACATACATATGAGCGAGGAAAAACCCCCAACCTGGCTTATGTTTGCATTTTATTGTTTTATATTACAGGTCTTGGCTGTCCTGAAGATATTAAACCAACAACAAGGTCTGCTGGTCATCTTTGAAGCTCACGTGTTGGAAACGGCTGTTCAGTAACCCTATAGGATAAAATATTTTATTTGTTTTTTTGTGATAAGTCTTTAACCCTTTTTAAGTTTGTCAAAATTCTCAAGGCAAATTTATATTATGTGCATACGTTCCCTTAAATATCATTTACGGTCTTTAATTTGATTATGCCGCCGAAAATGTTTCGGTTGCATATAGTAATCGCACCGTCCGTCTGTCTGTCCGGATTCCGTCCGTCCGTCATTCCGCAGTTCGTGTCCGGATTGTACCTTCAAAACCCCTGCATGGATTTTTTAATTAACTTAGCACAAGTTATCAGCATAAAAAGACGATGTGTCGCGCGCAATACCCAGGTCCGAACCTCAAAGGTCAAGGTCACACTTGCAGTTCATAGGTCAAAAACAGGTACGCAATTTCGTGCCCGGACCGTAACGTCACAACCCCTACAGGGATTTTTAAATAACTTGGCACAAGTGATCACCATAACAAGACGATGTGTCGCGCACAATACCCAGGTCCATACCTCAAAGGTCAAGATCACACTTGCAGTTCATAGGTCAACAACAGGTACGCATGTTCGTGTCCGGACCGTAACGTCACAACACCTGCAGGAATTTTAAATAACTTGGCACAAGTGATCACCATAACAAGACGATGTGTCGCGCGCAAAACCCAGATCTGCAAGGTTAAGGTCACACTTGGAGGTCAAAAGTCAAATAGTGTCCAGTCAATAACTCTGGCATTCATGGAAGGATTTTCAAATAACTTGGCACAAGTGCTCACCACAACAATCCAGGTCTGTGGCCCCAAGGTCAAGGTCACAGAGGTCAAAGGTCAAATCGTGTCCGGTCAATAACTTTTGCATGCCTGGACGGATTTTCAAATAACTTGGCACAAGTGCTCACCACAACCAAACGACGTGTCGTGCACAAAATCCAGGTCCATGGCTCCAAGGTCAAGGTCATACTTAGAGGTCAAAGGACACTTCGGGGCATTTGTCACTTACAGCGATATTTCTTGTTAAGTATATGTTAATAGTTTAAATATTAACAGAATGAATGAATGAATGGTGTTTTACGGCACGTCGACACATAAATATGTCATATTGTGCGCACATGAAGGAATGAAGTAGTAATTAAAAATAATGTAAACGTATAAAGATAAAACTATCTACAAATAAGGGATGATATGGTAGCAATATAAAGTATGTATAGATGCAAATCAACAAATGCCCGCCAACGGGCTTGTGAACAAGTTAATATATATAGGAAAATATTATATTGATTTATAAAGTCTGATTTCTTTAAGGAAATCTAAAACAAGACTTAATTTAAAAATCTATAGTATCAAATAACTCTTTCAAAGTATTAACTGTGTAGTATATTTGTCGCATAGGATCAAAGTCTACACATTCCAACAAGATATGTTTGACCGTTAACGGTGCAAAACAGGGTATACATTCTGGCAACTGCTCACCTTGTAATACATATGAATGATTACAGCGTGTATGCCCTATCCTGACCCTGGCTATGACAACTTCCTCTCGACGAATGGGTCTACTAGAAGGACGCCATTCTCCGAGTAACGGTTTAATGGAATGGAGTTTATTGTTCACCGACAAGTCTCAAGCGGCTTGCCAAGAGTTACGAATATATGTGTTGATACAACCTATAAAATCAGTTAAAGGTAATTTTGTATTAGATATATGTAAACATAATGCTGCCTTAGCAGCATTATCAGCTCTATCATTACCACGTATTCCTACATGGCTTGGAAGCCAGCAGAAAATAATAACATTATCAACTATAAGAGAATTGTACTTTTCTAAAAGTTGAAGCACAAATGGATGATCATGTTTCATATTACCCAGTGCTTAAAGAGATGAAAGGGAATCAGAAAAGATTACGAAACGATCATCATCAGATTCCTCAATGTAATTTAAGGCAAGTTCAATTGCCTTAAGTTCAGCTGAAAAGATAGAGGCCTTGTCAGGCAGGCGGCTCTTTATGCTATGTTTGTGAACAACAGCTGCTGCAGCTACCTTGTCTCCATCTTTAGAACGATCTGTGTATATATGTTAAAAGTTACTGTATTTCGATTTTATTTCATTAAATTTGCTTTGAAAGATAGTAGGATCTGTAATGGATTTGCTATTAGATCAAAAATAATTATTGGTGTTTCCAAAGTCCACGGTGGAATTTGTGGTACTTTGTACTTGGCAATCAAATTTAGGTCGATTTCAATGACTCTTAATTTTGGTTTAATACGAAGACCAAATGGCCGAATGGACTTCGGTTTTCGATCAAAAAGAGGTTCATAATTATGATTAAAAACAGTATCGAAAGTTGGATTTGAAGGGTTACATTGTAATTTAATGGTATACTGAAGGGCTAATTTGTCCCGTCTATTATACAGTGAGGTTCATTAGCTTCAACATATAGACTTTCGGCTGGTGATGTACGAAAGGCTCCTTTAGGCGAGTCGTAATCCTTGATTATGTATGGATCGAGCATCTGCAAGTATGATTTGCGAGTCGATCCATATACTATTGAGCCGTAGTCCAGCTTGGATCAGATAAGAGATCTGTAAAGTCGCAAGAGGACTGTTCGATCTGCTCCACAATTAGTGTTTGCAACAACTTTAAGTAAGTTAAGAGCTTTAAGGCATTTGGCCTTCAAGTATTTAAGGCGTGGTATAAACGTTAATTTACGGTAAAAAATAAGACCTAGGAATTTTGTCTTCATGATGTTTGCGTAGTTGACAAAAGTGCATAGAATTGGTTTTAGATTTAGATCGAATGACATTATCTGTTGTGCCTCGTTGGCGCCGGAATCCACTTTGATACTTTGTTATCAGTTTGTTGGACTCCAGGTACCAAACGAGTCTCTCATTAATCATTCGTTCCATGGTTTTACATATACAACTCGTTAAAGCGATTGGGCGATTATTTATTGGGTCCTTACGATCATTTCCGCCAAGAATCGGGGAAGTTTCCTGTCACCCAAACCTTATTAAATATGTCAAGAAGGGTAGAGAGACAGGATTCAGGTAAATGTTTTAATAATTGATAATGGATATCATCAGTACCAGCTGATGTATCATGAGCCTTTTTAACGGACTCTCGAACTTCTTTGAGAGTGAATAGTTTATTGTATTTCTCCAAGTTTTTCGACTTGAAGTTCAGCTTCTTCTGTTCTTTTAGTTTCTTACTTTTCAGAAAATTTGGTTGACAATTTTCAGAAGAAGAATTTTTTGAAAAAGTTTCTGCCAAAGTGTTTGTAATATCTTTGACAGATGTTATATCTCCATTATCTGTTTTAAGATGATTTACAGAACTAGAATTACCTTTACCACTTATTTTCCGGACCATGTCCCATGTCTTCTTAAGAGATGAGCGAGAATTCAGCCTAGAGACGTAAGATCTCCAGGATTTCCTCTTGCTATCCTTAATACCTTTCCGATTCGATAATGAGAAAACGAGGAAAGGACGCTTCTCACCCACCTCGGAGTCCAACAAGGGGACATTTGCTGTGGATATCCAACAGTCAAAATGCCAAGAATACGTAGAAGGTATACACATATAATTTAAAGCTAACGCATCAGACCCCCATACCACCCAGCGGACATAACCCCTTTACTAAAACTAAAATGTCAAAGAGCCGCACCTATGTTCCTCCTAAAAAGTGGCATGAGTATAGCTATATAGCGTTTGGAAATACATGATTAATCCTTGTGCCACCGCCATAAAAGACTCTGTCTAAATAAAGTTTAAAGTAGAACAATATGAAAGGTAAGTAAGATACAGTGTACAGGTACTGTCTGAATAATAAGCTCGGATCTCTTATAGCTGGCGTGACAAACCGAGTGATCAGATCGGCCCAAATCTGACCGCCCGTCTAGTTGAAGTCCGGACCAAAGTGGTGTGTTGCAACGTAGAGATAACTACCAGATCTCCACGCCACTCAACCACCAGGATTCCCTTCTCCAACGACGCGGGTCGCCACCTACGGTCAACAGGTGGGTTACTTTTCGGGGGGAGGGGGTGGGGGTGGGAGTTCTACACCTCTGCTAAGTAACGAGCAGTCGGTTGATTCTTATCACCCCACCACCGACTGGGGGTTAATTATTAACAGAAATACAAATGTAATAATAGATCATCACGTTATTAACAGAAATACAGATGTAATAATAGATCATCACGTTATATTTGCAGAATATTTATTTACTACACTTTTGTTAAACCTTTCTGTACGTATTGGAACCAACACCGCCACTAACCATATAATGTGTTCGATCTTCAGTTTGAAATTACATAACATTTTGTTTTCCAATCAAAACTATATTCTAGCCCTCTGTATGTATAACACCAAAACCACTACATCACGATGGTTTCGTTCTTTAATGTCAGATTTCAGAATAGTTATTGACAAGATTTTGTCTAACATTCAATACGTATTGTACACCAACACCATTAACATTTTATTGGGTTCGAGTTTCAGATTCGTTTTTCACAGCATTTTGTTTACCAGTTCAATGTTAAACTGCAGGATATGTTTTATACAAGTTGAAACTGTTTTCAAGCCGTTTGCACTTATTGACACCAATACCACTTTATTAAGGTGTTTTCGTTTCTTTAATGTCAAAGTCTCTTTTAAAACGGTACCAATCAAATTACTCTTAAATCATTGGCGTGTCCCAGTATGTTTCCTGTAGTTTTAATCAGATCATTTATTGTTACTGGACTACAAATTATGATTGTCAGTCGTAACATGACGGTGATCTGTCAATGACTAGAACATATTAACGAGTTGGCCATTTGAGTACATTCTTTGTGGCTTTATAGGCTATCGTTTTTTGTATTTATATATACACACGAGCATCTTTGTGTTTTACTTATATTGCCTACTAATGCTGCCTTGTTGGTTAGAGAATAGGCCATGGCGTGGATTTATTCATTTACAATGTCCCGTTTTATTGGGATGACAGTAGGGTAAGTGTGAGGTTCGGTGCACCCTAGAACCTGGTTTAAAACAGCCTTTTTTTCCACTGACCGTTCCAAGGCGGTAGCTCTATTGTCAACCCTTTTTGTGTTTGTGACTTCATATGTCTTTATTCTTTATTACTATTGCCATTCATGTTTGTCTTTGTGTGTGTGTGTTCTGTGAAAGCTGCATTTCCTGTTCGACTTTTATACTTATTTCTATCTACTGGAAAGAAATGATTTACATTCAAATCAAAAGTATAACAAATACCAATATTTAGTAAAAGAAAAAACACACACATTTATTATCTTTTAATAACCATCATCGTAAAATCGGAAACGGAAATAGGCCATATCTGCGGTCGGACCGGTAGTGTTTTGGATCATTGAACAAATCAATAGAGCAAATGGTTATTTCACAAGTGCTGTCACCAGATGTAAAAGCATCAACGTTGATGTCAATGATATGCATTTCTGTCAATAAACATACATAGCTATTATAGTACTAAACATATTACATTCCTGTTTGTTTCATGAATAAAGAATCTCGTTAATAAATAACCGCAACATTTTCTCGCTAAGTCTCGTTAATGATAAACCAAATTCACGTATTATTTCATGAGAATTCTACGTTTTACTCTTGTCTGTGTTCGTTGCTTCCAAGGGATTTCCCTTTCTGTATTTCTTGTTTCATATGAAAAACACCCACAAATGTATACGTCAGATCCTCTATATCTGGTTTTATTTGTAGTTCACTTGTTTCTTATCAAAACCGTTTTGGTTTTATTTGGTTTTATATAATTACCAGCATATTTATTTTGAACGCAGACCCTGTACTCATTTTCAGTCATCAACTAAACATGCTTTTGCCGTGTTGCACTTGGATTTCATACCAATGATAAAAACTACGGGTACTATTAACGGTCATTAACGTGGCATCTTACATTTTATGTTCTTTATATATCCCTGGTTGTTAGAAGCCAATCTTCTAGATATTAACGTCTGCGGCATTATACAATATTTTATTTACCCTCTCATGGCTCGAGAATATTTCTCCTTGTTTTCAACGTATATACACTACTCAACTTTTATAATCGGTCACTTTTCAAAGAAGTATATATTTTTTAATAATTTTCATTTGAAATTTTAACTGGTGTCGTTTAACAAATATCGCTAGCGATTTATAAAACTTAATCTGCCTTGATTAGACTAAAATCTGGTTCATAAACTTAATAAAATATTTGTATGTGTTTCGGTGATTTCCAGTTTTTAGTATTCGTGTTATTTTCAAAAAAACTTGGGTGACCGATTATAAAAGTTGAGTAGTGTATGTCATAAAACACAAGACAAATAGACACTTTAAAGGGACACACGGCAATCTTGAAGTGTTTGACATGGGTGTCTCGATTTATATATACAGTATCATTTTTACTTTTACCCTGGTTACATTTAAATAAATAAAATGTTATGTTTTCACTTTTTCGTCATATTATACTATAAGTTTTAATATATTACTGGGGCAATAATATCAAAAATTAATAATCTTCAAAAAGTTCTCTTTAACTTAGAGTTGCGACCATTTTGAATGATTCAAAATGATCTAGAAACGCTTCATTTGATGCCGAATGATAATAGGGACTGTGTGCACATCTCGAAGCCTGTAAAGCAACAGTAGTGATATCCTGCGTTAAATATGGTCGCTTGAATACTCAAATTTGTCATGAGCTGGTTTAAATTAAATTGAAAATAGCGGAACCGTAAATATTTAAGTATGTGCTCCAATCCTGAGTACAATATGCAAATACACTATGCAAATCAGGCTTAAATGAATGAAGCTTTGTAAGTTCTAATTTACTCCAGTTTAAGTTGTGTAGATGGATAGTGCTTCTAAGACCCCGCAAGTATCGTGCGAAAAATAGCAATGGCACATCTAATGATTCATGTATACTAATGTAATATTGGCAGAAAGACACATGTTTGTTTGGTTCCTTTCCAAGTGCAATAGTGATACTATAAATCATTCCAGTAATTTGGTTTGATCATATATGTCCTACAGGCTATTATAAACTAACATATATTTTGCCAAACGTATAAAATAGATATGCTTGTATAAGAACGTTTACTGTAACAGTTCATCTGGGCATAACATTAGCCATTAGCCAATTGACATAGAAAACTAGCTGTGCCATTTTAAGATTTGTTTAAATACTGACATAGGTGATCCTTTGTGAGCAACAAACACAATTAAGTCTTCAAAAATAAAGAGTTGCTAAATTTATGTGCATTCATATGCAAAGTACTTAGCACGATATTTTATGACTTTTTGAAGTAATGTACGCCCGTTAAAACTACTGTATACAACCAAGTTCTTTATCGGTACAGATATGCATTACATATTGAGACTTTCAGTATTCACGTTCCAACACATATACATTACACATAATAAACAGTGAAATGGTCAAATGTGAACACATATTTGCGTGACATTACATTGACCATAACCGGAAGTTCCAACACAGTCCCTAAAACCAAGTGTAACGTTTAGAGACAAATATTACTCAGCAATAAAAACTTTTGTAATCCAACGTCTGCAGCTGTTCATTAAATACCAGTTTTCCCAAACTTATTCATAATCAATTATGCTTCTTTTATCCCATTTATTTCTATCAAAGATACGTTTTTTTGGGGTATTAGCAGACATTAAGCATCGCGGCATCTCCGATCTGTGTGCGAGAAATGGCACAGGATCACGTGAGTAGTGTATTGATTTAATAATACATGATTTCCATATTCATTCAATTCGTTTTACAGGGTTAGCATTTTTTCCCCATAGTTTATACAAAAGGTCCACGAAACATGGTATTGACATCATAATTACGGTAGGTTTATTTTTCATTATTTTGAAAGCAGTTAATCGAAATAATTATGCTTACATTTAGTAAATGTTTACAACGCGACTCATTCATTCCTTTTACAGGGTTCGCATATTTTTGCTATTGTTTATAAAAACAAGAGGCCCATGAGGGCATGTATCGCTCTACTGGCTATATAGAATATTCTATGGGGAACACGACAACACCACGCGCAACTAGGCTTGGTACTGATCATTCCTGCCAAGTTTCACGAAAGTCAATCACGGGTTCAGGAAAAATTATCTTGATAAAGTTTGTGTATATTAGGCCATAACTCATTCAACCAGAACACAGCGATGATAGGCGCAACTAAGCTTGGTACTTCTCATCCCTGCCAAATTTCGTTCAAATTCGGCCAGGATTTCAGAAGAGACTAGTCTGGATAAAGTTTGTGTATCAAAACCTTTAAAGAACTCCGCAAAAGTCATTCAACCGGAACACGGCGATGACATGCACAACTAGGCCTGATACTGATCATTCCTGCAAAGTTTCACTGAAATCAAGGCAGCGGTTCAAGTGAACGTAGTTCGTACACAATTTGTGTATTAAAACCTTTAAAGAGTCATAACTCGGCTAAAAATCTTTCAACCGAAATAATGTGATAACATGCATAACTAGGCTAGGTACTGATCATCCCTGCAAAGTTTCGTTGAAATCCACCAAGGGTTCAAGAGAAATAGTCCAGATAAAGTTTGTGTAGTAAAACCTTTAAAGGGCCATAACTATGCCAAAAACCATTCAAGTGGAACATAGTTATGATATGCACCAATAGGCCTGGTACTGACCATCTCTGCAAAGTTCTCAGGGAAAAAGTCCGGACAAAGTGTGTATTAAAACCTTTAAAGGGCCATAATTCTGCCAAAAATCATTCAACTGGATGGTACACGGTGACGATATACATAACTGGATTTGGTACTAATCATCCCAGCAAAGTATCATTAAAATCTGGCCAAATGAAAACCCTATCGTCTTAATGAGGCAAAATACAGCATTTATAACTAAATCAAGGGCCATAACTCCGGTGTTACTTATAAGATTTGACTTGTTTTCAAACTTTTCTGAGGTTACATTGCTCTTAACAATCTAATATGTAAGTTTGGTAAATATCAAATAATAAATGAAGGTGCCAGAGTGTTCACAAGGCAGAATATAGCTTTTTTTCAGAAAAACAAGGGCCATAACTCTGCTGTTACTAATCCCATTTGCTGGTTATCAAACTTATGCGAGTTTTTATTGATATTAACAATATATGCAAGTTTGGTAAATATCAAATAATAAATAAAGGTGCTAAGTGTTCACGAGGCAGAATATGGCATTTTTCAGCAAAACAAGGGCCATAACTCCGCTGTGACTCATTTAATTCGGCTAGTTTTCGAACACGTCAGAGTTTTTATTGATAATAACAATCAGTGTAAGTTTGGTAAAGATCAAATAATAATGAAGGTGCTAGAGTGTTCACAAGGCAGAACATGGCATTTTCAGAAAATACAAGGGCCATAACTCCGGTGTAACTGATTAGATTTGGCTATTTTTCAAAATTCTCCGAGCTTTCATTTATATTAACAATCTGTGCAAGTATGGTAAAGATCAAATAATAAAAGAAGGTGCTAGAGCGTTCACAAGGCTTAATATGTGGAAGCTGGAAAGTCGCCAAATGACCTTAGCTGTTGGTGCGACTATAAAATCCAATTCAATTCAATTCATGCCTAGATATTTTTCCTGTGTACTATGAGTAAAGCTCATAAGTGTTATCTTTTTGAAGTAAAGTGATATTGACATGTTTCACACTTTATCGAGAACATCGTCAGAATGTTTTAAGAATGATAGAAACAGATTTCTATGAAACAATAAAGGAACTCCATTGGCATTACGGTCGTACAATAAAACATGTATAAACCAATATAAGACAAGTAAAGGCCATCAGTGCGGTAGTAAATGAGTTGTGTTAGCTAGGTAGGTAGTTGTAAACGTTTGGTAGGTTGGTGTAACTTTATAGTGCTGCCACAATGGAATACCACGACGTAGACATATGACATGATACCCTCCACCCATTCACATTATACTGACACCAGGCCGACCAGTCATATCATTGCCATTTGTAAGTTGAATGTCAAGCAAGCTTTTTAAAGTGTGTTTAGTGTGACGTAATAGGGGATCGAACCCACGTAATCCCTCATGCGAGTTGGGCGCTCCGCCGCCGCCGCCGCCACCACCACCACCACCACCACCACCACATTTGTGCATTTATATAAGAGTAGTTACGATATGTTAAGGTTTTATGTAATGAAGTACGCCCGTTTACAATCGAGGTATAAGACAAATTGTTTCTTCGGGAAAGAAAAGCATCACCTATAAAGATCATGTATAACGTTTGACATTATTCAAGTTCCAATACATATACATTACACATACAAACAGTTAAATGGCAAAAAAGTGAACACATGTTTGCGTGACATAACATTGACCATTACCATCAGTTACCAACAAAACCCCTTGATCAAATGCAACGTTTGGACGCAAATATTACTCAGCAATAAGTAAATTTCTTTTATCTACGAACGACTGCAGTTAATACAACATCGGCTCATTAAATACCAGCTTTTCCAAAAGTATGCGTAATCAATTATGCTTTTCTTATTTCCATTTATTTCTATCAAAGATACGTTTCATTAGGGTATTAACAAACATTACGCATCTCGGCATCTCCGGTCGGTGTGCGCTAAATGGCACAAGATCACGTTTATTTAGTGTACTGATTTAATAATACATGATTTCCATATAGGTTTCCACAGCATAATAATTGTTTGTTTAGTTCCTTTTTAAGAATTTATGTCGTCTCGCAAACTTACGCGAGGTAAACAGGACAAATAGCAGTTATATATATTTGTGTATATAGTCACTTTCAGAGACGACTACTCTAACATACTGATACATAAACCTTTTGATAAATTCATGTTTGTTTAATGCATTTTAAAAACCAATGCCTTATCTAGTGACCCAAGCAGATTGATGCTTTATGTGTACAGCTTTGTTTCAAATATCTGATTGAAAGTGACAACAGCATTTATTATAATAATAAATGTTGGTGTATATAGTCACTTTCAGAGATGACTTCTCTAAAAGATAGAAACATCTACAGCAGACCTTTTGATAAATTCAGTATATCAGAGTATTCAATATTCAAACTAAGACATGGATTGCATCATAATTTACGACTGAATTTGATAATTACATTATCATGCTGTAAAAAGGTATATGTTCATAACTACTATTCATTTCTGATATTTATTAATGACAACGAATTTACATGTTTATCGCATTAATTAAGCTTTTTTTAAAAACCAATGCCTTATCTAGTGACCCAATTGGATTTATGTTTTATGTGTACATGTGTATATTTAACTATACAGGATCCTTTATATTAAACCAACAAAACCTTTCTGGAAAAGGATTAAAAGCCATGGGAGTACTTTTGCATAATATAAAAAAGTATGACTTCATTCCTAAAACACTATGCCAACTGTTTGATTCCTTTGTAACATCAATTCTAAATTACGCATGTGAAGTATGGGGGAACCCCAAATCAAAACAGTTGGAGAGAATACACTTAAAGTTTTGCAAAAAGGTGCTAAATGTGAAACTATCAACCAGCAACGCAGGTGTTTATGGCGAATTGGCTAGATACCCGCTATATATAAATAGATTTTGTAGGATTATACAATATTGGTTTAAACTGTTATATACCAACAATTGTGTTTTAAAAACTGCGTATGCCGTTTCACTAAGTGATTGTCTAACAAATAAAATAAATTGGACCGCTAATGTTAAGTCTTTGCTGTATAGTCACGGGTATGGATATGTATGGGAGAATCCAGCGAGTGTAAACCCGAAATACTTTTGCAAAGAATTAAAAGTACGGCTAATAGACAATTTTATTCAGAAATGGAAATCGGATATTGCTGAAAATAATGTTTTACTATTTTATAAAAACGTGAAAGTAAACTTCGTTTATGAAACATATTTAGATATTTCTAAATACCGAAAATATCGAAGTGTCATAACACAACTACGCCTCTCATCACACAGGCTGAGAATTGAGACAGGAAGATATGGACCCAATAGAATTGAGAGAAACGAAAGAAAGTGTCAGTTTTGTACCTCTGGTGATATTGAAGACGAGTATCATTTTGTTTTAATTTGTAATAAATATAATGACTTACGAAAACGATATGTGCAACTTTATTTTAGAAGGAATCCATCTGTTTTCAAATTTATTGAACTTTTGCAATCGCAAGATAGTAAACTAGTAAATAATTTGTCACATTATATATTTAGTGCTTTTAAATTAAGAAGTAACACGGTCCAAAATTAAAGAAGGATCGTCCTCTGTGTACTTTTGTTTACCTATTTGTGTAAATTGTATATTTGCATTGTTTATTATTTTTCTGACTAGATTTATATATTGTAAACATGTTGTAGACGAGAAACTGTATAGTTTAAGTCTGAATAAAAGTTTGTTCTGTTCTGTTCATGTGCAGCCTTGTTTCAAATAACTGATTAATTATTTTCATTATGTTTTTCTAAATGTCTGACAATTGAAGATACTTGTTAGAAAAACACAAAAAAACCACAGCAAATTAGAAGTAAACATATAGGTCAGCACCAACAATCAATCATTAGGATTATGAAAACACATCTGACGTTGTATTGAGCTCGTTAGTCTTTCTTGTCTAGTCGGAGAAGATTACCTGTCACACATACGCTGGAATACCAGTATGGTGGGCAACGTATATATTCCGATTTTGTTATCATGTCTGACATATTTTTGTATCAATTGGATCAGAAACGTTTGATCACAGACGGACATTGGATATAATCAAGAGATAAAGACAGACCTTTTCGCACTCTTTATTTATTTATATTACTGCATTCCTTTTTTTTACGTAATCGTTAATAATAAGTAACTGAAACATACTACATGACATAAATTTGACAAAATCAAGAAACAAAGAAAAACCAAAGAAACACCTCTTTGCACACTTTTGTTTAAATTATGTTAGTGCATTTTTATATGCAATTATCAATTATAACTAAAGGAAACATACTACATCATATATGTTTGGTAAAGCCATACAGTAAATAATCAAAAACAACACCTTCTTTCACACTTTTGTTTATTTTATGTAAGAGCATTTTTGTTCCCCGTGCCATCATTAATTACAACTAAAGGAAACATAATACATTATATATTAACTCTATAAAAGGACTTTAGCAAGGTTTCAATTTGAATTAATGCCAGCCATAAAGGATATAAATATGATTTTCAATAAGTTTTGATACTATCTGGTCTCTTGTTGGAGTTATGTCTTTACTCGCTGGAATACTTGTATAACTTTGAAGGAACATTATTGTTTCATGAAAACTCACACTAAAGATCTTGAGCTCGTTAGTCTTCTTTTCTAGTTGTAGACGATTACTGGTCACACATACTTACTGGAAAACAAGTATGCTGGTCAAAAAATAGATTCCGATTTTGTTATATCTGACATGTTTTGTATTAATGGGATCAGAAAAAACCTTTTCGCATTATTTTCTTTTATCCTGTTAGTGCATTCATTTTCATACAATAATTAATTGTAAATAAAGGACAAGTACAACATAACGTATGTTTGACATAATCAAGAGATAAAGGAAAGACCAAACAAACACCTTTTTGCACGCTTTAGTTTATTGTATGCACTTGCATATTTTCCTCCTTGCAATCATTAATTATAACTAAAGAAAACCTAATGTATTATAGACGTGTTATTTAATGAAGAGATAAAAGAACGACCAAACAACACTCAGTCTGCATGAAATAAGGGATTTAATCAAAACTTAAATTTACTGAAAAGTCATTAAATTCCATGTGTGGGATTTAGTTGGAATTTAATTACACTTAAAGGAAGAATACAAGTTTGCAACTTGCATTTAAGTGCATTTAGTCGCAATTAAAGGTAACGATACATCATGATGCACATTTAATCATAGCTTAAATCTAGCGGAGGTATTTCATACTGAATTTGGTGAAATTTAATTGCAATTAAATGTATCGATATTTCATATACAAACATTACTCCTAAGATATCAAACTTACAATATAATGAATGCTTAAATGTGGTATTTTATATTCAATTTTATGGCATTTAATTGCGATTAAATTTTAGTGATATATTTCCTATACAGTGCATAACGCCAAGATATCATGCTAACAATTTAATTTCAAATTAAAAGTAATGACACATCATGTTGCACATTTAATTAATACTTAATTTTTGTGATATCTCATATCGAATTTAATGGTATTTAATTGCTATTAAATAAACATGAATATGTGCAAGTATTATATAAATGTATAATTGGAAACAAAGCAGTGTAGAGTTTATGTTTAATGAATCTGACTTAAAAGTTTGTGGGGAATTATGCTACAGTATTTTATATATATATTATGAGTGAGTTGGACTAGAGCATTATATATGCCGCTTCCCACATCAAGGACTATCACAACCTGACTTTTATGGTGATGGGATTTACAACGCACTGCATGTTTGGTGGTGGACCCATTTACAGTTCCCCACTATGCTTTCCTCTTTAATTGTGTGATGTGGACTCTATGATGACGTCTACCTAAAGCCCAAAAGGACGGTAACGTTTGATGTTTGTCTGCACTCTTGTATTGTGCCCTCAATGTTGTTGCTCTGGCTTCTGCCAAGTCACTGAGTACCTTCTTTGTGGCTTTCTAGGCTATTTGTTTTGTATTTATATATACACGAGCATCTTTATGTTTTACTTATATTGCCTACTAATGCTGTCTTTTCGTTAGGGAATAGTTCATGGCGGGGATTTCTTTATTTACACTCTCCCGTTTTATTGGCGTGACAGTAGGGTAAGTGTGAGGTTTGGTGCACCCTAGAACCTGGTTTAAACCCCAAGCGGCCTTTTTTGCCACTGACCGTTCGAATGCGGTAGCCGTATTGTGAAAGCTGCATTTCCTGTTCGACTTTTATACTTATTTTTATTCTTTGGAAAGAAATCACATTTTAATTCTGGACGGTAGTGTTTTAGCATTATTTAAAATGATGGTGAATATATATACTTCAGCATAGAGTCCTACTAGACATTAGTGTAAAATAAAGAGAAAAACGCAATGTATATTATAAATGTAATGACTAGTGGTTACAGACATAATATATAACTTGAAAAGGGAATATTTCGGACATACACATAATGTAGCATATTGTAAAGTATAAACTGTAAATGATTACAGCATCGGCATACAGAAAATATGAACTGTAAAGGCTTAAACACAATACATTATTTGTGATTGAAGTGTATGTGCTTTACTAATGTAAACGTAACAATGTTAGCGAAATTAGTATTTAGTTATAACTAAGAATGAAGATCAAATATTTAAAGTCTGCACTATCATATCGTTAAAACATATGAAATAAGAAATATGGTTTAATTATTGTAGGAATAATAGAGAAAAATTATATTGTGTCGATACATATGCAGGCTATATAACATGGGTAGTTAATTACTAATTGATATATTTGTTGAAGACCGCTTTGACTAATAGGCAATATGGTGTTGCGGCATATCTGTGAAGAAGATGTTTACACCTTCGCTAAGACTGTCTGAGAGGCAGTTATAAACACAGTATGTGGTATGTATCCATGGGCTACTTGAAGCTAATCACATAAACTTATTGTCACAGTCTTATATAAAATAGTTATACCATATATCGACATCTACACACACTATCTGACTGAAGAATGGTATATAAACAATATAACATTAACACATGTCAAGTAGTTTGTGCGCTACGGAATAAAACTTACATAGAGACAGTTTGATTTAAAAATGACAGAAAGGAGATCCCTTGGAATCGTGTTATACATGATTTAAATGGAACAAACATGAATTTGTGCAAGTATTATGTAAATGTATAATTGGAAATAAAGCAGTGTAGGGTCGGTCTATCCTCAGATGAATCTGACTTTGTGCATGAGTTGAGTATAATATATATCAATTTAATATAAAATTGGAGTTTAAGTGAAATTGAAGTGCACAGTCCTGGGTTTCCTACCTCAAACAAAATTCCATTATATGTCATAAACCTTGGAGTTCAAAGTGAATTTAAGCAGAAACCAGAGTTTCCTACATCACATTTATCCGCAATAAAATGTCATTAAATTTCAAGTAAAAGTGGAGCTTAAGAGAAATTTAAGCAGACACCAGTGTTTCCTACACTATATTTATCCGCAATAAAATGCCATTAAATTTCATGTAAAACTGAAGTTTAAGTAAAAATTAAGCAGACACCAGTGTTTCCTACACCACATTTATCCGCAATCAAATTTCATTACATTTCATGTAACAGTGGAGTTAAGTGAAGTTTTAGCGGACAACAGTGTTTTGTACATCACATTTAACCTCAACAAAATTCATTAAATTTCATATAAAAGTGGGGTTTAAGTGAAATTTAAGCAGATACCAGTGTTTCCTACCCCACATTTATCCGCATTGAAATGTCATTAAATTTCATGTAAAAGTGGAATTTAAGTGAAATTTTAGCGGACAACAGTGTTTCCTATATCACATTCAAGCTCAACAAAATTCCATTAAATGTCATATTAAAGTGGAGTTTAAATCAAACCTAAACTATAACAAAATTCAGGCTTTTTGTAAAAAATTAAATGCCATTTAAAGGTGAATTAAATCTGAAATTTAAGGAGAAATTAAAGTTGCTGATACCTCATTATAGTAGGAATTTAAGTGTAGTTTAATGGAGATTTAAGTTGTGATTAAATCCCTTATTTCATGTAGTGCAAAATCCTTTTCGAACTCTTTATTTATTGTATTTTAATGCCTTTCTTTTTCATGCAATCATTAAATATAACTAAAGGAAACATAAAACATTATACAGTGAAAACCCTAGCAGTGGCAAGTTACTTACAACGTTTACCAAAACATTGCCGACGCGGAAGGTCCATCGTTGTTAGAATTGCCTTGTCGATAATCAGGTGTGTTTGTTTCTATAAATAACTTATGAAATGTACATGCTAACGCTTCTTCTTGGTTCATCGTGAATGTTTTCAGTGGGAGGTTGATGGTTGGGTGTGGGGGTGCGGCCCAATATAAATATTTGACGTTTGAAGTCATGAAGAAATGACGTCGTGAAGTGAGAAGTCACAATACTGTCTTATAGTTAGAAGTGACGAAATATTGAATTGAATGTTGTTTAACGACTCAGCAACACACTATATGTTGTTTAGAGCTGCCCCAGAGAGAGGGTAATGCTAAATGGGAATCAAAGATCCTGCGCTACTTTTCCTAACGAATCGATTCCTACGGTTCTTCAACGTACTCCGATGTTACACTGGACAGCCCAGTTGAATTCCGCATCCGACAAATGAGGATTAGAGTACGAACAAACCGACAAAACTCAATGGCACCAGTGAGGCTTGAACCCAGGTCCTCTAGAAATCACGAAAAGGGAAGTCATAAAGCCATGAAGTTAGAATAAAAAATCACGAAGTTAGAAGTAAGGAATTAAAAAACTATGAAAGTAGGAAGGAATGAAGTCGGAAGCCACTCCAAATGGAAACTCCCAACTTTATAGTACTGCCATACTGGAATACCACGCCGGAGACATGACATTATACTCAAACAAAGTCACATTATTCTGACAGTGGACCGACCAGTCCTAGCCCTACCCTTTATATTCTGAGCATAATGCAGTTGGGCCACTAGTACGCTTTTTTATGAAGTCTTAGTTTGACCCGGCCATAGTTTGAACACCCGACCTCCCGCATGTGATGTGGACTCTACTGTAATTACACCACAGATGAATATACGAGGACTGATTGTTGAGTTCGTAGCTCATACAGAAATTTAATTAATTTTTTTTTGCAAAAAGTTAGATGTTTATAAACATCGCATACTATCGACACATGTTTATTAACATATTAACCTTGCGGTGGCCGAGTGGTTAGCATACATGTATTTGCAACTCGTCAAAAGTCACGGGTTGGATTCCCAGTGGGTTCACATCTCAGATTTTTAAAACGCACTCAAAAACGCACTCCCGCAGTATCTTACTCGGGCAAGGTGCTTTGAAAGCATGCCATCTTTCAAGACGGATGTAAAAACGTCGTTCTCGTTGCAAGGAGAGGCATACCCCGTGCACGTTAAATATTGAAGTGTTAGTCAGTGACTCATAACCATCAACCTAAGTCGTATCTCTGTTTCGACGCTTCATATGGCCCCAATAGAGGGTTTGGAATTTAAAAAAAAGAAGAAACATATGGAAATGTAATCTGTATATAAACCCCAAGCAATACTAGACATTAAAATCAATTTTTAGAAAAGAAAAGGTTGAAAGTCCAACAGGAAGAGTAGCATTCACAGAATACAGTCATTCCAACATGTATTAACACACTCTTGACGTGTGTCCGTTACAAACAAACAAAACATTTATAGAAACCTTTTGTCCGTTACAAACAAACAAAACATTTATAGAAACCTTATCATATTAACTCGACATTTTGCTGTTATGCCCCTGCTACGATGTTCCCTGTATAATATTATCTCTATAAAAGCACTTGAGCAAGGTTTCAGTTTGAATTAATGCCCACTATAAAATATATAAATTTGCCATTCAGTAATAGGCTATCTGGGCCTGTACTCATAAAGCAACTTCAGTAGAAAATATTACCTTATTCAAAATTTAACCTTTTTATACATCTTCAAATATCCTTCTTAACCTCACAGCGACACTACAGAGCATCAGTTTTAAGATACATTGCTAGCTGGGGTTTTATTAATCAATAGCATTATTACAAATATAATTTTATACATTATCTTATTACGATAGAAAAAGGTGTTTATTAAATTGATAAATTTTGAATTTAGATATTGCTAAGAAGCTTTATGAATACGGACCCGGGTCTCATGCTGGAGTTATGTCATTATACGCTGGAGAAATATATTTATTTCAAATAAAGGCACGCCAAAGCTTTATCACACTAGTCGTCAAGTATGCCTATATTGAACATGTACAAGTAACTGTATGATTTGTTACTGTTAAAAATGTATACATGAACATGTGATCACATACGTATATATGTTATTTTAGTCATCAAATCATCATTAAAAAACAAAAGCAAAAAGTATTTAAAACTAAAATTGTTTTCATTTCAAACACCAAGTTAATGGTGGTCCGTTTATTCAACCCGTCACAGGTTTGTGAAGGTCGGAGTGGGCCATCCCTCTACAAAGAAAGATACAAATATCGGACAGGGAAAGCAGCATTCAAGGACGACAGTCAACCACAAAACACAAAAACAAACACGCAAACAGACAAACGAGAAGGCAAAAGTAATAAAAAATGCAAACCACATCACAAACACAAAAGGGTTGACAATAGGGCTACCGCCTTGGAACGGTCAATGGCAACAAAGGCCACTGGGGGGTTAAACCGGTTCTAGGGTGCACCAAACCTCACACTTACCCTACTATCATCCCATTAAAACAGGACAGTGTAAATAAAGAAATCCCCGCCATGATCTAATATCTAACCAACAAGGCAGCATCAATAGGCAATATAATTAAAACACAAATATGCTCGTGTAAATATAATACAAAAAACAATAGCCTAGAAAGCCACAATGAAGGTAATCAGTGACTTGGCAGAAGCCAGAGCAACAAGAGAATAAACCATTAAGGGCACGACAAGAAAGATCATAGACAGGTCAAACGCCACCGTCCCAAAACCTTACAAAAATACATGTAATATGCATCAAGTTTATAGAAGCAAATGTACAAAATAGGATATTTATAAAAGAGGAATGACCAATGCATATTATATTCAGAAAGTGTATACATGGGAATGTTTTCTTTTTCATTACATTTATAGATGTTATTTATTATAATTCTGATTTAAAGCTACAAAAGGGGCCAAAACTGCAGTTAAATCCGCCACTAGTATGATGCCAAAAAAAATCCAAAACAAATTAATACTGTTTTTTCTTGAAGTTGTTAAATAATTTATTAAGAATGATTATACACTTTTTATAAGAGAATACCGTTATCTGGGCGCTGCCGGATTGCAGTGTGTCCCGTTAAACCTAGGGAGAAAGGCATCAATAAAAGTAAATTTTGTTTTTGTTCAAAACAGAAAATCCAGTGTGCAATCAAATCAAAACAATGGTTGTGAGATTTGTGCATTTCAACTTACTGACTTTTTTCATATTTTCGTTTTTGGATTTTATTAAAAATAATGTTCCATCCTTTGTAATATAATATAGTAAGTCATTTATTAGGTAATTGTTTAAGGATGTGTTCTCTTTTCAAAGGAGTAATATACCAAAACTTCCAAAAATACTTATTTTCTAAAAACAAATGGGGCGTTGGGGTGTGGGCAGGGGGATGGAGTGACTAAGAAAGGGCAAGACACAGGCAAGGTGTGTTATTTGTCATTATCTTTTTTCAGTATGTAAAGGTTTAGTTTGTTTGCTAGTGGTTGATACTAAAAAGAAAAGGGAGAACATATTGATGATAACAGAAAAAACAAACAAAAATCTCTGTACTCCTGATCCACAGATGGCAAGGTAGTAACTCCAAATGGCTTCAAACTTATTTACTTTTAAACTTTTATATGCTATTATTTTTTCGACTTTGTATAAAGATGTAATATAGGTTTAAAAAGGTTAAGCTGTGGAATTTGACGTCACATCTTGTTTTGATAAATGTAAAGCTTGGGTTGCATGATGATTTTACTCGAGACTATGTCTAATTTACTAATTCCAAATAAAATATCGTGCCCTCAATGAACCGAATGGTTTATTCTCTTGTTGCTCTGGCTTCTGCCAAGTCATTGAGTACATTCTTTGTGGCTTTGTAAGCTATTGTTTTTTTTTGAATTTATATATACACGAGCATTAGTTTTATTTATATTGCCGATTAATGCTGCCTTGTTGGTTAGAGAATAGTTCATGGCGGGAATTTCTTTATTTACACTGTCCCGTTTTATTGGGTTGACAGTAGGGTAAGTGTGAGGTTTGGTGCATCCTAGAACCTGGTTTAAACCCCCAGCGGCAATTTTTGCCACAGAACGTTCCAAGGCGGTAGCCCTATTGTCAACCCTTTTGTGTTTGTGATGTCTTATTTGGCATTTTATTTATCTTTAAACTTGTCCTTTGTTTCTATGTGTGTTTGAATGCTACTTTTCCTGTTCGATTTTTATATCTATTTTTAACTTTCGCAGGAGCTAGATCACTGTTTACTGCCACTGCTCAAGTAGCATCTGAAACCATACAGGGATGTTGATGAAGACCTTTAATGAGCATGACAAAAATGACAAAATGAACGTGAATTTCGTTTGGATTTGGATAAGCAGAAATGTGGCATTCAAAGACGGTTAAAATACAGATGTTTATTCGTATTACTTTAACTTTAATAAACTTGTAAGAAGATAAAGGTTACCTGACTTTACTAACTGCATCACGATTGCAAAAGAGAAACATCGAATCTTATTATAACCTAAAATGTATATAATTAGATATTTACTGGCTTTTGTGTGTTTTTTTCCGACATGGGTTGACTGATTTAATAGTCAGAAAGGGAAGCGTTATACACATAAATATTACGATTATCAAGTATGATAAACATAATGAATTTCTATACATAAAGTACTTTGTGGCATGAATGTAAAATATAAAGAAACAAATAACATCGAAATGATCAGATTTCCTTTTATTACTTTCTCCAATGTATGTTTCGCTAATGATAAAAACTGTACGTTTTTTTTGGATTAAAAAACCTTTTTTAGTTTAACATTGAGAATTCAATGGTGGCCATTAACACCGCTTGTGAAAACACTGAGCGATGTTAATGTAACGTAATGTCCCATATATGCTGCTGGTTGTTCTAAGGATATTAAAAAGGTTTCAAACAGCATGCACGATAGTAAAAAAGGCAGTTTAGTGAAGAAAAACTCAACAACTGGCAAACGTGACAGAAAAGGTAGCATAGTGTTACCCTATGTTAAAGGCATTCATGGTCTCACAACACAGTACACTTTTATTATGTTGGCCTATATGAATAAAGTTTACTGGGCCATTTCGAACCTAAAGTTTCCAAGCTAAAAGTCACTTATTTATGAAACACAGTCATTTGCCCACACAAAAATGTACAAAATAGTACGTTGACCAGTTTTTTTTTTTAATTGGAGTGGTGGCATCCTTTGCACTATTGTGGGCTTTTACTCCAGAGTTTGTACCAGAATTCCTACACTGCTTCAACCCCCATAAAACTGTCATATTCTGGTGCCAGTGTCGTCTAATAGCTGCACATCCAATTTCAGACTGTGTTCATCTCACCTGCAATAGCAATACATATATCTGTCAGCAATTATTAAAAATATTTAAAACCGAACAACACACTACTACTTTTTATGGCGCAAGTTTTATCCTACCATGGCTTTCAAGGGAGCTAACTGTGTAGTGAGACCTCATGATCAGTATTGAGACCTCATGATCAGTATTGATGAAAGCTCCAGGTTAGCTTTCGTTATTATATGGTGTATGTTGTTGAACAGATAAAATACAGATAGTTTACGGTTAACATTACACAGTTAATTTACACAAGAATATACGGCTTTATTAAAAGTATTAGAAAGTTTATTAAAAGAAGTTATGGACCCTGCATCTTTAGAGGTTGATCCATTTAACGTTTGTCCTTATGCCTTCCTCCCAGACTGTGAGATGCTCTGGGTTATAGTGCGGCAGATTGGTGACACATATTGGTTAAATTGTGCTTTTTGTGACAAAAGCACCAAACTTGACACATAGCTAGACAATACTCTACTAAACATTTTTGGCTATGGAACCACCTCAGATTTTAAAAAAATGGCCGCCATTTTCAAAATGGCCGCCAAATATTCCATAAAGAATTAATAAAGCCCATAATTAATTGGTTTCATCAAAACTTGTTATTGTAAATACACTATATAGACAATAAAATATGCAATATAATTTGGGTAATTTTTCTTCGGCAAAATGGCCGCCAAAAACGCTTTTTTAATTTTTATTTTTTTATTTTTTTTAGAAAGCAATCAAAATACAACTGTGTTGTCTTGATATATTTATGTGTATCTCTATACTTCAATAATAGTTGTTAGATACACCCTTATATTTCAGGGGTTAGGGATTTTACACATGTATACATACTATGCCAACTCTGAGACTAGTTTTGTCTTAGTTGTCTTTAGCCTTAAGCATTTCTGAAGTGTGTTTAAGTTTCAGTCTCATCTTTGTTAGAGACTCTTAGTATATAATAACTCGTAAGTATACATCCAGTGACTTGGTAAAACACTATTAAATGTATACACAACAATCTTGAATTATTTATCAAGCATTTAAATTGATTAATCCAATATCAATTTGATATTAAAACTTCTTGCATATACTTAAATACAATGCATAATTGTTTAATTGTTTGTGATTATTCTATTACAAGTTTTAATATATTATTGGTGCAATATATTCCCCAATGAGCAATATGTAACTAATTTGCTTTGAACTATTTACATAATTATTAAAACTGTTTTTAAAACATGCATATGAAGTAGCAAAACTAACGGGACTCTGCGTGTTATAAAAAAATCAAGCTAGCCGAGTCTTTTAAACACTTGGAGAAAAAATATCCCAAAGGATACTCAAACAATACTTTTTTCATCTCTTTTATTGAAATTAGATTTAATTACGACCTTAAAATACATTTGTTAATTTAAGAAACAATATTAAAAAGACACTATCAGAAAACAAAATAAAAAACAAACTCAAATGTAATAAGTGGTCATATCATTTGAACATTTTCAATATGAGAGCTAACATTAAATTTAATCTAATCTTACTATTTATGATCTGAATGGTACAATTTTTCTTAATCACAGTCACAGTACCCAACGTCCCATTTTTAAAAGACTGTATACATCATTCCTGCTTTGACACTTCGATTGCAACACACTTGTCTCTTTGACATCTACATGTAATACGTCCCTTGCAAACGCTGATGCCTGTGGTAGTGTTATCGAGAATGGCTTTAACATATCCTCTTGCAACCTTAGTCATCGGATGTAGGCATTTCACAGGTGGACCTAAAGGCCATGTCTCCAACAATATCCAATTACAACCTATTAAACAACTCGGCAGGTGTGCTTGAAACGAGCTACATCAATTGGTGACATGGACTTGTTGTATCTTGGAACCATTGTATGTCAACAATTCTTTGCGACATCAACATGCACTTCCTCTTGTCGAACATGCACTTCCTCGTGTCATACATTTGCCAACATGCACAATTTTTGGAATTGGAAAGCTTGTGCAACCTCAGTATTTCCAGATTTTCCATGCACTGGCTTTACCCTTTTCAGCAAATGAAGATATTTCGTTACATCTAGTAAGTATGAAAGCAACTATTCATCTTGGTTTATATGCACTAATGGATATGCAATACAGTGTGCAACGAACAACCTAAAGTGATTCCTAGCTCCTAAAACTATCCCATAGCTCATATAACTGTATTTACTGTACCATTGCTATAACATGTCATGTACTACACCGTCTGTGTCTACGGTATATAGCAATTGTTTGGCACAAGCCACATGCAACACACGCATTGTATCGTATCATCTTAGTGAAATGATCGAGATCAGTCTCAGAGTTTCGTTGTCAGATACAAGGCACATCTTCATCTCTGTTTTATTGAACGTGTTTTTAGTTTCTCTTCTATCGCAACCGATTGCTATGCCAGTTAACCAGATCTCTGATTTTGTTTTCCATGATGACCGTCACCTACTAAATCTTCTGCAACTGACATTCAACAATGTGTAAAAGAACTTGTTAATCATACTTACTAATGTTTTGCAAGCATTAACAAGCATTTTAAGGCAGCTCGTATAGCCTGATTAAAATCCTATAAAGTTTTCCAAAGTTAGAAAAGTCTAGTGAGACACCCTAATCTGCCGTTAATCGGAACCTAATATGATTAATATATATGCGAGAAGAGAAAGCAAGTTATATCATCTGTTGTAGGTGACCATTGAAGAAAGAAAACATGTTCTGGTTTATCTGTTTAAAGACAGACTTGGTCATGTCATCTATAAGCTCTGTTACAAACGTGTCATGCTTTGCATTACATAATTTACCTATTTGTTGCAATTTCAGAAAAAGTTAAAGTTGGCTATTATTTTCTTAACTAAAAAATGTGTGTCTATTAATTTAAAATGGCCAGTGTGAGCACTGAATTTCTGTCACAGGAGAGTCGTCTATGTAACGCAAGTCAAGCAACAATAAATCCTTAATATTGTCCTTGAATATATTTTCTAATTCCTCTACTGTGTCACTCAAACTGTCTTACGAACATCTTTAACTTGTTCATGATGGAAAAGATTAGGGTCCTTTCATAGGCAGCGCCTGATGAACTATTGCAATAACTGAAATTAACAGATACCTCAGACCATATCTGGTTCAGAGAACATCCAATGTGGAAGCTGCGATGTCTTAACAGCACCTACAGCACCTTCATCTTCTTTCGAAATCTTATATTTCTGCTTGTGAGTTAGTTTATTGGGTATTGATGAGACAACACTAATGAAGTTTATCTCACACACAGAGATGACTAATTTTAAGATTTAATGTGTAACTGGACAGTTCTGCAATTGCGAACTTTTGGTTTCTCTTTATGATCGTCATGTGCAATATTCAATGGTCTACGGCTTGCCTTGCTCACACTTCAAATAACTGTAAGCCCGGTTTATCATAAGTATGGTAATCACGTGATGAGCATTCCCCCCCGATGCATGTGTTAATTTCAGAAAGGACTCTGCAGTGTCATAATTGCCACAAGGGCACTGGTCCATCTATAGTCTTCAAACAAGTCTCAGATTGTTTTAAGTGCATCCATTTTAAATACGAAGGCTTCAACGCAAAATGCTATTATGATCTTCACATTGGGTTTCAGGCCAATCTCATTTCTGCTCGGCAACTATATAGTTTTGACGCAGTTAATCTGTTAGCAAAAAATGTCTTCACGTTTAGGTTTTGTTTACTGTTTTGTTTTGTAAATAAGGTTTACCAAGTCAATGTATTTTAGGGTTTAATAAATATATTTTATAAAGAAACCGACAGTTTGTGATACGAAAATTAGTTTAGTACCCTTCAGAAATTCCAAAGGCTGGAGAAAATATAGAGCCAATCCGAAGTAAAATTTGATTTAAACTTGTAAATCTCTTAACACATTAACCATAGGGGGCCTCTAAATAACTCTTTATTGCAATATTAGCAAACAAATACTATGCCAAGAAAACTGAGTGAACAAATTCGACATATTAATTACTTTCTAACAAACAACTATTAAACTAATTATACTTTTTACTTTTTTCAACACGTTTTGGCGGCCATTTTGAAAACGGTAGCCATTTTGAAATTAAAATATACCCAGATTGTATTTCATGGCCCTTTGTTTATCATTTTGCGGAATTTGTTGCGATTGTCATAATATATGTTGTTAAAACCTAATACATATAGGTTCAACTGATTATTCATTACATATTTGGCGGCCATTTTAAAAATGGCGGTCATTTTGAAAAATATGGCGTGGGTCCATAGCCAATTTTTTTTTAGTATGGTATTGCCTGGCTATAAGCAAAGTTTGGTGCTTTTGTCAAACAATGCACAGTTTTTTCACCAATCTGCCCCATTATTAGTGTTGACCGTATGATGAGGTCCGTCTTGTCTAGTCATGCCCTTATTATGTGCCCTTGTTCTCTTTTACTGCCAAGTCATTTAAGACATGTTGTGTGACTTTGCCTTGTCGCACACTTAACAGTTCGTTCTTTTTTTTTTCGGCCACGGCCAAGTCACTTGCTTTGTGGCTTTCTATATTTTTATGTTCATATACTTTATACAATATCAAATTTATTGGTATAGTTGTCTTTCCTATTAATGCTGCCTAGTTTAATAGAGGATATATAGTCTAATTTAGTATGATAATAGGATAGGGTAAGATTGAGGTTTGATGCACTCTAGAGGAGATTGGTAAAAGCCCCATAACGGCCTTCTTCCACAGACCGTTTTCAGTGCGGTAGCTCCAATGTCACCCCTTTATAAGTAAGATTTCGCATAGTTTGTTTCTATTTATCCCCGTAATATTATATATTTTGATTGCATGTATTTGGTTGACAGTGTTCGGTAGTTGCTGCAGTCCCTGTTCGAGTTTTATACCTATCTTTGCCATGTATACGTCCAACAGATAACAGCTACAGTTGCTGGTTCTTAGTTTATTATACAATAATATACTATTCTGTTGCGTACTGTACACAGCCAGTTATTGGGCACACAATTCTGATCTGTAAATATGTTAACAGCGGTTGGATTTCTAACCCCGATAATAAGTTACACACAGTTCAATTGAGTCCAAATGTAAATGGTGGTATTGCTTGTTCGTCAAACTTTGTGCACTCCGTTTTCTAGGGAAATGGCACTCCGTTTTCTAGGGAAATGCAAACAAATTATGCTGCAAGTTCTAATAATATTTCCGAACATTATTTAACTACTCCAAAACTCACTTCACAGATCTAAACGTACTCGGTGTAATAGATATAATTTTGGTTAATGTTCACTTTACACTTTCCAAGCTGCAATGCTTTCTCGGTAACACTTAGAAGTAAGTATAAAATCGAACAGGAAATGTAGCTTTCACAGAACACAGTAAAAGTCGTCGTATTTTACTTCTCAATGACATTACTGATAGAATGAACGTTTGTTGGCACTTTTACAAAATAATAACAATATTTGAGTGGAGTTAGGACCGATTATGATTTAATACTTACCCGAGACCGTTGGCTAAGTCTGACAGGTGTATTGTAATTTATATATCGTAAAGATAAGTTCTATCATATCCCCTTTATTTTGATAATTCTATCACCCTTTTCTAAGTTTGTCAAATTCTCAATACAAATTTTTATGTATGTGCAAACGTTCACTTCAAATATCATTTACGTTCTTTAATTTCCTTTACTCTTATTAAATATATTCTTAATAGTTTAATTATTCGCAGAAATACAATGTTATAATAGATCTTCAGGTTCTATTTTCAGATTTAATTGAAACTTTTGTTAAACCTTCTATACGTGTTGACACCAACAACACCGCTAACTATATAAAGTGTTCGATCTTCAGTTTGAAATTTCAGAACATTTTCTTTACAAATCAAAACTATGTTCTAGCCGTCTGTATGTATGTGTCCATCAAATTTCAGAATATGTATGATTGATAGGATTTGTTCTAATCTTCTGTATGAATTGACACCAACACCACTAATTTGTTATCTTGTTTGAGTTTCAGATTCGAATTGCACAACATTTTGTTTACCAATCAAAACTATGTTCTAGCCCTCTGTATGTAATGACACTAACAGCACTACATCACGATGGCTTCTTTCTCCAATGTCAACTTTCAGAAGTTTGTTTACACGTTGAAATTCTTTTCAAGCCTTCTGTACTAATTGACACCAATACGACTTTATTAAGATGTTTTCTTTTCTTTAATGTCAAAGTCTCTTCTTAAAACAGTACCAATCAAATAACTCTTGAATCATTGACATGACCCAGATGTTACGTGTAGTTTTAATCAGATCTGTTATTGTTAGTGGACTGTAGATCCTGACTGACAGTAACATGGCGGTTATCTGTCAATGTCTAGACAATATTACCGAGATGGACAATAAGGTTATTGGACATTTTGGAGATTCTTTTTCTCATTACTAATTATAAAGTGGGTAGCGCATCACGTTAACCCACAACTTTTTATCGAATAAAAACCTGCTCGTTTCTCTATCTACTGGTGCACTTGGAAAGAAGTGATTTACATCCAAATCAATAGTATAACAAATAACAATATAATCTAAAAGAAAAAATACACAAATTTATTATCTTTTAATTACCATCAACAATGAGTTCCATCGTAAAATCGGAAACGGAAATAGGCCATATCAGCGGTCGGACCGGTATGGTTTTGGCTAATTGAACGAATAGAGGAAATGGCACTAACAGCACTAAATCACAAGTTCTGCCGCCATATGTAAAAACATCAACGTCGATGTCAGTGATATGCATACATATCAATAAACATACATACCCATTATACTACTAAACATATTACATTCCTGTTTGTTTTATTAATAACGAAACTCGTTGAAATAACCGTAACATATTCTCGGTAAGGCCCGTTAAGATAAACAATATTCAACTTATTATTCCACGAGACTGCTAAATTCCTCACTTGTTTGCTTCCACTGGGTTTCCCTTTAGTGTTTATTGTTTCATATGAAACAAACACGTACGATTCTCTACATCTGGTTTCAGGGTTATTTTTTCTTATCAAAACCCTTTTGGTTTTATTTGGTTTTATTTGGTTTTATTTAATAAATAATCTATTTAAGTAGAACGTTGCCGCGATGCTCTTTTTCACTCTTCGACTAACATGCTATTTTGCATGTTGCATTTGCATTTTATGTCAGATGAACAATACATTTAATAATAACTGTCATCGAAGTGGCATCTTGCATGTTTATATTCATTTTATGTCTCTGATTATAAGATGCCTAAGGCATTAAACAATATGACATTTAAGCTCATATGCCGTGGGTATGTTTCCCCTTGCTGTTAACGTTTTATGTGTCGTGAACCGTATACAATTGCAAAGAACACAACAAAGATAAAGACATTTCAATTTAGATTTGCGACCATCTTGAATGTCTTCAAAATAATATAAATAATAAATACCGATAAAGGTGATCCTTTGGGAGCAACAAACACAATAAAGAGAATAAAGCAGCAGACTCGGTTTTACTGAGTTCGTTCATGAGAAATAATGAAAGAAGCAACACCTCTCACGCCCCCTAGCACCGGCTTAAGCGGTATTCTACTTCAAAGCCACCTACATTGGCCTCGCTGGTCCCAAAGGACCAGTAAAAAAAGGCCTTATTTGATGCCGAATGATAACATGGACTTTGTGCACATCTCTATGCCTATAAAGTAAAGATAATGATATCCTATGTTAAACATGATCGCTTAAATACTCGAATTGCCATGAGCGGGTTTAAATTAAATTGCAAAAAATGGAGCACTCACACATATTTATATATATGTTCAACTTTGAGTACAATATGCAGATCATGCTGTTTGTAATATCCAATTTACAACAAATTTAAGATACGCTACCTCTGGGTATTGGTGGATAGAGCATCTAACTTTCCGCAAGCATCGTGCGAAAAAAGGCAATGGCACATCTAATAATGTGTGTATACTGATGTAATATTGGCAGTTAAACATATGTGTGATTTCTTCCTTTCCTAGTGCACTATTAATACTCTAAATAATTCCAGAAATTTAGTATGATCATGTATGGTCTACAGGGTATTATAAACTAACCAATAATTTGCCAAAAGTATGTTTTGAACCCCTAATAGAAATGTGATTTTATGCGAATTGTTTACTGCAACAGGGCACTTGGGCAATTTAACATTAGCCAATTGACATAGACAGCTGGCTAGTGTGTTCATTCAATATATGACAAGTAAACAAGAAGTATATAAGACGTAAAATCACAAGGAGTTCTAAATAAACGAATGACATAATATTTTATATTACATGTATAAACAATAATCGCAGTAGGAAAACATAGCAATGCATTTCTATTGAATTCTCATATGGTTTCAGTGATTTGACAGGAGACCTCAAGTAATGCTGTAAATTTCAATTTCACGGTAAGCGTGAACCAAGGAGCGGCAGCGGCGTAAGATTAGAAGTAATGGAGAGAAAGAGGTCAAAGACGTACACGATTTAAAACAAGACTTTTCCGCTCATGAACAGTCTCAATCAAACCGAGACTGCAATATTTCGTATGTGTCGTTTTCGGCCATTTCCAAAGGTCCATTATCATACTCTTTTTTTCGACACAATGGCCGATACTGAAAACGTAGCAGTTAAAGTAAAAGCATCTATAGTATCCAGAAACATATAAGGCTTACTGTGATGACAAAAGGGAGGTTTGGTGCCCTCTAGAACCAGTTTAAACACCAGCGGCGTTTTTTGTCACTGACCGTTCGAACTTCTATGTTTCTGATATATCCTATTTTAATTTAAAACCTATATTTATATCTATGCAATTGTCGTTTAAAATGCAATTGTTTTTAATGATTACGATCTGTGAATGGTACACTTCCTGTTTTGAATCTTCTTTTGTTATGTATGCATCTTCATTCATGAAATTAAAAATTCAAAAGTATTATGCAATTATTATAACAATGTGTTCTAGACAAACCATTCTGCTTAACGA
Organism: Cyrtodaria siliqua; assembly: GCA_037043455.1. NCBI lineage: Eukaryota > Metazoa > Mollusca > Bivalvia > Adapedonta > Hiatellidae > Cyrtodaria > Cyrtodaria siliqua. The sequence goes on from JAWPHD010003986.1 coordinate 138,778, forward strand.
AAAGATGCATACTTAACAGAGGATTCCGTTCCTTGTAAAATAGTTTCCTACACCGGGTCAGGCATTCGTTTGACTGTCCTGGATCGCTGGGTATTTCTCTAAACACCGCTATTTGAACCAAAGACAAAACAAATAAAACTTACAAAATTACGGGGAAATTATTGGCTTCTTTGAAAATCGAAATTTTAAATGTAAAACAGATTTTACACCAGTCCAGTCATGTTTGACCAGATCGCTTGTTATTTTCTTCAATATTGCATTTACAACATTCTACAAATAACTGTCAAAACACACGAACATGTGTTATGAGCATTTTTGCAAATACACATTATGACTTCCAAGAGGAGCTAGAAGGCGTGAACGGTAGCTAACTTTTGTCACTACCGTTCATGAACAGTCTCAATCAAACCGAAACTGCAATACTTTTTATATTTGTCGATTTCGACAATTTCCAAATTTCTCCTTTCATACCCTTTCTATAGTAAGCACATTTGTAAAATTTTCCATTATAATAGCATGATTATAAAATATACTGATACGATATTCTACGCAAACTTCATACTTTTTATCTGTCTAAAAGGCAGAGGTATTTGATATATTTTGGCAAATATTATTGACAGATTTGCACTTTATGGGAAATTGCCGAATTTATTTACAAATGATAACACACATTATGTTTGGACGTTTCTATATAATTACTTTAAGAACTTCCATTTTCTTTCAGAAATTTGAAAGAACCCATTTCTTTCTGTCTATATTACCGTACGGTTATATCAGATTATATCAACCGTGCTATTTGAAAACTGTGTTTTATTCGTTCCTGTACTACTAAATATTAAACAAATACAATTTCATAGTAATTGATACTTTTGACATCAAATAAAATAGATATATCGATAGATATTAGTGACAGTTTCAAGCAATATTTGTTAAAATGCACATACAGCAATCTTGATTATTATAAATCTCGACGTCCCGTTAGTCTACCTAACTTGGATACTGGCAACCATTATAATGATAATTTGAATTTTTCAAAGTAAATTCTTTTTGCATTTAACTACTTGTTGATTACATTGCACCAGTAGTATATTTAAACCTATAGTAGTATAACAAAGACAACGTGAAAGCCACGCACATTTATGTAATTTTATGCAAGCAGTATTTAAGTCAAAATCAAACTGAATTAATAATTGAGATGCTAATTTCAATGCTTGTCAATTCTTCAAAATTGCCTTTAAATGCCCATTTAAAGTCTCAGCCACGACTAGCTAGCGTTTGTTTGTTAATGTGTGTATGTATGTGTGTGTATGTGTGTGTGCACGTGCGTGCGTGTGTGCGTGCGGTGGTTGGAAGCCGTACTCTATGTAACTATAAATACAATCATAAATAATTTATAAACGGAAACAGTTTCATGCAAATCGATCAATTACATTTCACGAAATTAAATAATACTATGGAGAATATGATTGTGTTTCTCGGGAATAATAAGTTCAGGATAGCCAGACTGTTCTCAATTTTCTCCACTTGAAAGCGCATTTCCTCATACTTATTTAGAATTAAAGGAACAGATGGCAATCTTGGTTTTTCTACATAAAATGCATTTGTTCTATCATTAATATTACATGTGACTAATAGGTCCATTAGACCGGGTGTAATATCCATGTTATATATCTGAATATTATGTTCATGCTTGTACACATGTCACTATAATAAACAATTTACTTACTTATTATATGTAATTATAAGAAAAGTATAAAGCAAATTGTTTTTGAATATTTCTAAATGTTGATTACATTTCATCAATAATATAATCAAATCTATGGTAGAATAACGCAGAAAAGTTGAAATATTAAAATTGTATTTAAGTATACACATGCAAATTTAAAGTCAAAATGATACTGGATTAATAAATCGAGCGGTTATGTATAATGCTTGATAACAACTTTTGTTAGTTCCCAAAATGTATGAACTCTTCAGAAGAATAATTACAATGACATGAGGTGAATTGCTTACAGTTATATGCAGTTCAAGGGTTCTAATTCATGTTTATACCTATTCCAATTATTTCAGATGTTTCAAGTATATGATTTAGTGTTGTTATAAATGTATATTTAAGACGCATGTAGAAACTTCTGATCATTTGTTTGCAATTGCACTGACAATGATCTTGTAAGAATTTTACAGACATGTTATCGTCAATGGAATTAACAAATGTTAACTCGCTCAGTCGGCAACATATAAAAATACACGTATGTGATTCTTATTGCGTCAAGGGTAATCCAAATCTATTTATATTTAAAGACATAGCGACACTCGACTTAATTGATAAGACATACCTTGTTTGGTTAACCATAACCATATGTTTTTAGTGACGCAATTGTATGGTTTTCTTTCTCTGAAACCACGCAACGTCACGGCATTCCATGCAAATAAAATAGTGTGCGATTGTATGCAAATGTAGACTTTTATACGTCAATACCATTACATTTTCTGTATGGAATCATATTCCCCAAATGCTTATATGAAATCATTGTCTTTGCCACGAACCTATGATGCAGAAGTGTTTTTTTTTGTATTTAAATTACAACGCAACAGCGTTTGTATGAACGAACCATCAGCTTAGGATATTTGGTGTCATCGACAGAGAGTAACATTTTTTAACGATGTTGTAAACCAATCAAATGTTGTTTTCATTTTGAATACTTCAGTGCTTGTTTTCCATTTTGATTGTTAATTATTTTCAAAGACAGTATAATGATTGTATCAACGTTATACTAAAACTAAAACTAAAACTGTCACTGGAGGCGGACAAATACCGCCCGCTGGCAACTTGTTGGGTTTGTGGTGGTGGGGGAGGTGGGGGTGGGGGTGGGGGTTAAACATAAAATACTTTGTTCCTATAAGATATATAGACATATAGAGAAAAAGCCCGGACAATAATGTTTTATTTGACTACCAAGTATGAAATGCATTAAAAATACAAAGGGCCATGACTGAGTGGAAAATTATCGAACAGGAACGTCACGACAATATGCGCATCTCCACTTGATATTGATTCTTAACTGAGTGGAAAATTATCGAACCAGAAAGTCACGACAATATGCCATCTCCACTTGATATTGATGCTTTGTAGAAAGTTTCACGAAATTATAACATGTATTTTTTTTTAAAGAAATAGCCCGAACAAGAAATTTTTATTTGACTACCAAGTTTGAAATGCATAAAAAAAATACAAGGGCCATAACTCAGTGGAATATTATTGAACCGGAACGTCGTGAAAGAATGCACATTTCCACTTGATATTAATACTTCCTAGCAAATTTCGCTAAATTCTAACAAGGAGTTTTAGAGAAATAGCCCGGACAAGAATTTCGTATTATATATGACTACCTTTTAAAGGGCCTACTATGTATATTGTAAAAACAATGCTAAAATGTGCACCAGTAAAACAATACCAATACACAGCTACTTTTTACAGGGCACATGCTTGTATAAAAATATATTGGTACATCAAATATATAATACCGCTACATGGTATACGCTCGATGCACATGTGGTTTTTTTCAGACGCATTGGTATTATTTTTTTAACAAAAGGTACCGTTGCAAAGGTTTAATTTATCGGTGATCGATAACATTGATTCATATGATTTATATTACTGGCGACGAATTCCCCGCTCTGATGCAGCTCTGAATAACCTATAATGTTAAACATTTGATTCATAAAATATCGATAAAAACGAATTCTCCGGTGTAATAATATCGGTGAAAAATATTTAACTTTTATATTTTATTTCTGCCTGTATAAAGTGTCACGGTAGTGCTAGGTGTCTTTATAGTCTGATAACGGCGTGATATTCCAGTAACAGCACTATTATAGTCTGATTCCGGCGTGGTATTCCAGTAACAACACTATTATAGCCTGATACCGGCGTGGTATTCCAGTAACAGCACTATTATAGTATGATAATGGTGTGGTATTCGAGTAACGGCAATATTATAGTATGATACCGTCGTGGTATTCCAGTAACAGCACTAGTATAGTCTGATACCGGCGTGGTATTCCAGTAACGGCTCTATTATAGTCTTATATTGGCGTGGTATTCCAGTAACGGCACTATTATAGTATGATAACGGCGTGGTATTCCAGTAACGGCACTATTTTAGTCTGATACCGGCGTGGTATTCCAGTAACGGCTCTATTATAGTCTTATACTGGCGTGGTATTCCAGTAATGGCACTATTATAGTCTGATACCGGCGTGGTATTCCAGTAACAGCACTAGTATAGTCTGCGTGGTATTCCAGTAAAAGCGCTAGTACAGTCTGATACCGGCGTGGTATTCCAGTAACAGTATTATTCTAGTCTTTTACCGGCGTGGTATTCCAGTAACAGCACCATTATAGTCTGATAACGGTGTGGTATTCCAGTAACAACACTATTATAGTCTGATACCGGTGTGGTATTCCAGTAACATCACTTTTATAGTCTGATAACGGCGTGGTATTTCAGTAACTGTACTATTAAAGTCTGATACCAGCGTGATATTCCAGTAACATCACTATAATATAAAGATGAGCATTGAGGTCACTGTTACAAGTAGATGCCGTCATTATATATAGACCATGAACCAGACAATTTTTCACTACCATCTCAGGTGGCGAATTGTTACTGGTACCATGTTATGGAGTACATTGTTGAGAAATAAAAAATCCATGATAGCAGTGCCAACAGTGTAGCTGTTTCCTGTTATAAGAGTTATCTCCCCCTTTTAAATAAAAATCAGGTTCCTTTAAAAAAAATGTTTCCTCTAAAAAAATGTCCTAGGGCCCAAATATTTACATAGAGTCTACATGAGCTAAGTGTCTAGTACGTTGCATGTAGTATAAGCTTATGGTCATTTAACTAGTTTGTTCAAACAGTGATACTGGAGTAAAATTTTACCCCAGACACAGTTTTACATAGTTATGTTAGGAAATTCCTGTTGTACATAGTTCTGTTAGGAAATTTCTGTTGTAATTGTTTCCTTAAAATGTCTATTTTAACAATGTTTACAAGTCGCATATTTATAAACCCACCCACTAAAACCACAAGGAATACCGGTGCAGGTGCATTGTCATGGCAAAACAAGTTAAGGACCAATTGGTTATTCACATGAAGCATTGGATAAAATACATTGATGTAAATATATAAACCACAGCACTCAAACGTAATTGTACCGTAGGTTAACACTGTACAACAAAATGAATAAAAAAATAGCAAATTAAATAGTCCATGAATGGACAATATACAAACATAAAGAGTGGTGAATACAGGGTAAGCGAATTGGAACGGTCAGTAGGCAATACGGCCTATTGGTTAACTTAAATTGAAGTTATAAAACTATATCCCATCAAAAGGAAATTTTTAACAATGAGGTCAACACCCAGAAAAAATAGTAAACGATAAACTTAAATGTTTTTTTGTAAATATATATAGAAATACTTAATAAGAAACAACTCCGAATGTATCTATAATTTAACTGAATAATCAAAGCAGTTGTACCCAAAGAGTAAACAAATCTAAGATAAGATCAAAAAACCTAAGAACGGAAGTTCATGCACCTACCTCCCTTCTCAGGGTTTACATGGCTTATGTTGTTTATTTTAGATTGTTAATTTTGAGTTGATTGTTTTACAAATGTACACCCTTACTTCACCTAAAATACTATCAAGAAAACCATATTATTGTATTAGTACCGGTATGTCAGACATTCAAATGTGTACTATCCCGATATCTTGGGTACCGATCCTTATGTGATTTTTAAGTTGTTTTTGTTGTTGTTTGTTTTGTTGTTTGTTGTTGTTGTTTTAAATAACAGTTATATTTTATGCTTATTATATATTGTAATTTTAAGAAAAAACTTTTTTTTAAACGAGATATGAGTATTACTAATTGTCTTTTATTATCGCAAAGACTTTGCCATTAATTGAAATTACCAATCAAAACGTAGCAATCGGATGGGCATATAAGGCTTACAGACATGTTGCAACTCATGACAGTCCAGACAAAATACCGTGCCATTGAGAGAGTATTCTCTTGGTACACTTGCGGAGGGAGTATACTACTTAAAACAACACACACATACATTATCGTCGGTGTGTTTTTTGGCAAGACATTTTCCCTCGTGAATATACCGTGAGGTAGCCACGTACGTCCGACTGGGACGTAGACTGAGCGGGTCTTGTGTATCGGAGTCTATCCTTCAAGTTAAAGAACAATAGTTATCTATTTGTTATTTAGATGATGGCAGGTTCCCGGATTCCTACGTATAGCTTCCCCCTCTCTGGGGTGGGTCTTAATAACATATAATGTGTTGATAATGCGTCAAACAACATGCAATTCTTTCAATTCTGTTTCTTTTAAAGTGCATCTTCAATCACTTTACCCTCAAAATTAAAGGTAAACGTATGCTTTTAGTCAACAACAAAAACTATATAAATACTAATATTGAGATAAATGAGGGACAGTTTAAGGCATAACATATACTCCTGTATGATAGTCTTTGTCATCTTCGCAACTACCTCCTTTATAGGCAATAAACTTTATATTTTTTTTTAGGTAACTGTCATTTAGTTTGCAATATTTCTGCATGCACAGAAATAGGTTATGCCTATAATAAAATGCAAAGAATATGTTTAAAAGGTGCTATTGTAACAATTGTACCAATTCTAACAAATAGGTGCCATGGTTAGTAATTAGTACAGTATGCATTTTTCGATGTTTTTCGTACAAATGCATATACTAGTTTTCATTTTCATATGCATACCTCTTTATTGTGATGTATGTGGTTGGGGTAATTCAAACTGGATTTAAACATCCTTAAAATAGACACATATTGCAATTACAAAGCATTAACATAGACATCTAATTGGATTTTGTGTTTTCATATGTTAACTATTGCTTCGTGTCTTTATGTGTAATTCAAATCAAAATGTCTTACTCATAATAACTATTGAATAACGCATATACCTAAAACTGGACGTATGAAAAGCGGAAACACTCACATTTCCCTTATCTAAAATCCTTTGGACTGTTTGTGTCTTTTGTGCAATATATGCTTATATCAGAAAATTAAAATAATAATGATGTTGCAATTATTCTGTGGAAGACTTACGTACACACTTCATGTTCGATGCATGTATCGGCTTGCTGAACTTATATATGCAACAAAGGCATGAGCGTTGCATAGTACATACGTTCATTAATAATATATCAAAACAATCCCTAATTCATAATATAATAATTAAATCACCGTAATTACTGATTCTTACAATTGTATACATATAATTTAAAAATATTTACTTAATGCATACAAAATGTGTCAATAGTGGGTCGGGTAATTTGACTTCCAATTTTAAACAAAATTGTGATTTTAAGCAGAATGCATTGCTAAAAAAAAAAAGAAGATATAGAAATCGGACAGGGAAAGTAGCATTCAATGACGACAGTCAACCACAAAACACAAAAACAAACGCGCAAACAGACAAACGAGAAGGCAAAAGTAATAAAAAATGCAAACGACATCACAAACACAAAATGGTTGACAATAGGGCTTCCGCCTTGGAACGGGTTTAAACCAGGTTCTATGGTGCACCAAACCTCACACTTACCCTATTGTCATCCCAATTAAACGGGACAGTGTAAATAAAGAAATCCCCGCCATGAAATATTCTCTAACCAACAAGGCAGCGTTAAAAGGCAATATAAGTAAAACACCTAGATGCTCGTGTATATATATAAAAAAAGCCTAGAAAGCCACAATGAAGGTACTCGATGACTTGGCAGAAGCCAGTGCAACAAGAGAATAAGCCATTGAGGGCACGACAAGACAAAGCTTGTTTATTCTGTATTAAACCAATATGAATTATAAACTTAATTGCAGATTTTAAAAGGATATTAATAATTGAACATCCAAAAGTTGATGCCAGGGATACAACGATACACCTATTGTTGTTCGAATTAAACTGTATAAGCTACCCGTTCCAGATTGCTATCATGGAAACATGTCATCTACAGACATTCTCTTTCCAAAAAATAATGGTAGAATTTGCCACCTGAGTTGGTAGCACTATCGAAAATTGTGGGTCCTGGCTCAAGGCCTAATATGACTGAACGGCATTAACCAATAATTTACCTCAGGTGCTTTTGACCTGTTCCAGTAATTTTGTTAAACACAAGTACATAGATGGAGACAGGCATGCAACTGTCCCTTCTGTCATTTTATTTTTAAATCATCAATCTATTATGCAAGAAAAACTATCAGCAGAATAAATCAATTTAACTTGACCAGAGCTCGTGTGTGGCATTACGTAAACAAACAATTCATTCATAACATAAGGTAGACATGAATGTAGACGAGACCTCTTGCAACTCGGTAATATCACCGAGAACAAATTTGAGATGTCCCTGTCTAAATTTTAGTCAGCAAAAAAATTAAAGTCACTTTTGTAAAGCAGCAGGACTTTATTAATATGTAGTCTATCTTCTATTCCCGTGCAAACACAGGACTCGATATATTACTATTTTATTTAAGAAATGTTAAGGTAAATAAAGAATTTAAATAATCATAACAAATCGATTATTAATTGTAACGTACAACACAGACCTCATGCAGTTAAACAACAAATAATAGCGACGAAATTGACACATTTCCTCTGTTTTACTGATTGCGTTTTTCAAGTCTGAAATAAGTATTCATTGTATTTTGTTTGAATACTGTTGTTTTTATAAATTAAATCACAGATATCTAGAAAAAACAACATTTTTTGAAATTGATTCGTACATGATTCCCCCAATTACGAATTCGCAAATGGCGTGTCCATAATTCGGAATCATCAAGTTGAGTATTCCATTACGTGGTTCCGCCTTAATTCCATAAAGCGATCGGAAAAATTATATTAGCAGGAGTTTTCGAAAATAAAACACGTTTAAAAAGTTTTTTACTGAAAGAAATGCGCTAACCTGTTTAAAACAACCTATAAAATGTTTTAATTTTTTCAATATGCACACTTTTTCAGCCGAAATTAAGGTTTTATTTCATACCCTAGCCAACCCCATTTAGCTTCTTGGGGAAGGTGTTGGATGAGGTATGAAAGTTAATAATCAGACCACGAAATGCGAAATCGTCGTGATACATCAGTATATAGAGTTTAATTACCATGATTTTTAAATACGGGATTTCTATCCAGAGTGAAAATGCGTCCGCGTAAATAAACGGGTGCGCTGGGGCAAATTTGTTTATTCGGACGTAATTTCACAAGAGATAGAAATAAAGTATTGAGTAAATTATATCTTTATATATTTTCCTAAAGAAGGGTCAAATACCTTATTTGGGCTAATTTGCATTGTGCATCATACAATTCATCTCAAAGCACGTGTCGTCATTGATACTGAAGAATGTCATTTATTGAATTGAAATTATACAAATCTGAATATAAATTAAAGAAATCTCTTGAATTCTGTGATATATAGTTTTACTGAGGATTTATTATCCGTAACAGTTCCTTTTCAATTAGTTGGAAACTTAAAATACAGCGTTTATCATTGACGCAAATCAAGTAAACGAATAAAATGACGTTGACGCGACTACGTTCCAAAATTCCAAACCATCAGGCTAGCGGGAAATATTTCCCTATGGAATATATTTCCCCGTAGTAATTATCACTTTTCCGTCCCTCAGAAATATCGGTAAATCCTTGCAAGACATGTACTGTACGATATATAAATAATGAAACAAGAAACAACCGATTCTCCTTAAGCCCTCAATAAACTGATATGACACAATTAAAAAGAAATTCTATATATTAAACGCGTGTCATTCCAAACATGTTTAACCATTTTCAACAGACTATTTGACTCAGTTCATGAGTGATACATAGTATTGCGTATCTTAACCCTTAGTACCGACATTAGTGGGGGCATTCTGGTCTCTCAAAAGTATGTGCGTATGTGGGGATTATGTACATAGCCTACAACGGCATTCACAGCGGCATATACTATATGTATATTTCGAAAGATCCCAATTTCGAAAGTTGCCGTAATTAGTTCAAATTATCTCCCTTTATTATATTTACATGAATTCACAGTATCCCCAAGATCCGGCACCTTTCATTGTCACTGTCTCAATATAGCTGTGTGTGGTTGAATGCTTAAATGTGGCCCACTCATATGAGCTATAATTGTATGTATGTATGCGTCTATATGTTAATTGTGCCTCCGGATGATTGTGTTATGATGTAGAGATACAGTTCATCAACGTGTGTTGCAGTTATCCTTTTAGGGAGTGAATGCATACGCTTGATTTCTTTGTATCTCGTCATAGATAGGCGCCCTGCCGTAGTTCGTCCGAAGGTTGTCTGTCCTTGGTAGTTCAGAAATATTTCTCCCTATATATAATTCTGCTTTGTGAACGTGAATCTCTTATAAGATCCCAGTTTCGAAAGTGCCGTAGTGAGTTCAAATTATCTCCTTTTATTATATTTACCTGCATTCACATTATCCCCAAGATCCGGCACCTTTTATTGTCACTGTCTCAATATAGCTGTGTGTGGTTGAATGCTTAAATGTGGCCCACTCATATGAGCAATACTTGTATGTATGTATGCGTCTATATGTTAATTGTGCCTCCACACGAGTGTGTTATGATGTAGAGATACAGTTCATCAACGTGTGTTGCAGCTATCCTTTTAGGGAGTGAATGCATACGCTTGATTTCTGTGTATCTCGTCATAGCTAGGCGCCCTGTCGTAGTTCGCCGAAGGTTGTCTATCCTTGGTAGTTCACAAATATTTCTCCCTATATATAATTCTGCTTTGTGAACGTGAATCTCTTACGAGATCCCAATTTCGAAAGTTGCCGTAGTGAGTTCAAATTATCTCCCTTTATTATATTTACCTGAATTCACAGTATCCCCAAGATCCGGCACCTTTCATTGTCACTGTCTCAATATAGCTGTGTGTAGTTGCATGCTTAAATGTGGCCCACTCATATGAGCTATAATTGTATATATGTATACGTCTATATGTTAATTGTGCCTCCAGACGAGTGTGTTATGATGTAGAGATACAGTACATCAACTTGTGTTGCAGCTATCCTTGATTTCTGTGTATCTCATCATAGCTAGGCGCCCTGCCGTAGTTCGTCCGAAGGTTGTCTGTCCTTGGTAGTTCACAAATATTTCTCCTTATATGTATATATATATATATATAAATATGGGGAGAAATATTTGTGAACTACCAAGGACAGACAACCTTCGGACGAACTACGGCAGGGCGCCTAGCTATGACGAGATACACAGAAATCAAGCGTATATATTCACTCCTTATAAAAGGTAGTTGCAACACACGTTGATAAACTGTATCTCTACATCATAACACACTCGTCTGAAGGCACAATTAACATATAGACGCATACATACATACAATTATAGCTCATATGAGTGGGCCACATTTAAGCGTTCAACCACACACAGCTATATTGAGACAGTGACAATGAAAGGTGCCGGATCTGGGGATACTGTGAATTCAGGTATATATAATAAAGGGAGAGGATTTGAACTCACTACGGCAACTTTCGAAATTGGGATCTCGTAAGAGATTCATGTTCACAAGGCAGAATTATATATGGGGAGAAATATTTGTGAACTACCAAGGACAGACAACCTTCGGACGAACTACGGCAGGGCGCCTAGCTATGACGAGATACACAGAAATCAAGCGTATATATTCACTCCTTATAAAAGGTAGTTGCAACACACGTTGATAAACTGTATCTCTACATCATAACACACTCGTCTGAAGGCACAATTAACATATAGACGCATACATACATACAATTATAGCTCATATGAGTGGGCCACATTTAAGCGTTCAACCACACACAGCTATATTGAGACAGTGACAATGAAAGGTGCCGGATCTGGGGATACTGTGAATTCAGGTATATATAATAAAGGGAGAGAATTTGAACTCACTACGGCAACTTTCGAAATTGGGATCTCGTTAGAGATTCATGTTCACAAGGCAGAATTATATATGGGGAGAAATATTTGTGAACTACCAAGGACAGACAACCTTCGAACGAACTACGGCAGGGCGCCTAGCTATGACGAGATACACAGAAATCAAGCGTATATATTCACTCCTTATAAAAGGTAGTTGCAACACACGTTGATAAACTGTATCTCTACATCATAACACACTCGTCTGAAGGCACAATTAACATATAGACGCATACATACATACAATTATAGCTCATATGAGTGGGCCACATTTAAGCGTTCAACCACACACAGCTATATTGAGACAGTGACAATGAAAGGTGCCGGATCTGGGGATACTGTGAATTCAGGTATATATAATAAAGGGAGAGAATTTGAACTCACTACGGCAACTTTCGAAATTGGGATCTCGTAAGAGATTCATGTTCACAAGGCAGAATTATATATGGGGAGAAATATTTGTGAACTACCAAGGACAGACAACCTTCGGACGAACTACGGCAGGGCGCCTAGCTATGACGAGATACACAGAAATCAAGCGTATATATTCACTCTTATCAAAGGTAGTTGCAACACACGTTGATAAACTGTATCTCTACATCATAACACACTCGTCTGAAGGCACAATTAACATATAGACGCATACATACATACAATTATAGCTCATATGAGTGGGCCACATTTAAGCGTTCAACCACACACAGCTATATTGAGACAGTGACAATGAAAGGTGCCGGATCTGGGGATACTGTGAATTCAGGTATATATAATAAAGGGAGAGAATTTGAACTCACTACGGCAACTTTCGAAATTGGGATCTCGTAAGAGATTCATGTTCACAAGGCAGAATTATATATAGGGAGGAATATTTGTGAACTACCAAGGAAAGACAACCTTCGGACGAACTACGGCAGGGCGCCTAGCTATGACGAGATACACAGAAATCAAGCGCATATATTCACTCCTTATAAAAGGTAGTTGCAACACACGTTGATAAACTGTATCTCTACATCATAACACACTCGTCTGAAGGCACAATTAACATATAGACGCATACATACATACAATTATAGCTCATATGAGTGGGCCACATTTAAGCGTTCAACCACACACAGCTATATTGAGACAGTGACAATGAAAGGTGCCGGATCTGGGGATACTGTGAATTCAGGTATATATAATAAAGGGAGAGAATTTGAACTCACTACGGCAACTTTCGAAATTGGGATCTCGTAAGAGATTCATGTTCACAAGGCAGAATTATATATAGGGAGGAATATTTGTGAACTACCAAGGAAAGACAACCTTCGGACGAACTACGGCAGGGCGCCTAGCTTTGACGAGATACACAGAAATCAAGCGTATATATTCACTCCTTATAAAAGGTAGTTGCAACACACGTTGATAAACTGTATCTCTACATCATAACACACTCGTCTGAAGGCACAATTAACATATAGACGCATACATACATACAGTTATAGCTCATATGAGTGGGCCACATTTAAGCGTTCAACCACACACAGCTATATTGAGACAGTGACAATGAAAGGTGCCGGATCTGGGGATACTGTGAATTCAGGTATATATAATAAAGGGAGAGAATTTGAACTCACTACGGCAACTTTCGAAATTGGGATCTCGTAAGAGATTCATGTTCACAAGGCAGAATTATATATGGGGAGAAATATTTGTGAACTACCAAGGACAGACAACCTTCGGACGAACTACGGCAGGGCGCCTAGCTATGACGAGATACACAGAAATCAAGCGTATATATTCACTCCTTATAAAAGGTAGTTGCAACACACGTTGATAAACTGTATCTCTACATCATAACACACTCGTCTGAAGGCACAATTAACATATAGACGCATACATACATACAATTATAGCTCATATGAGTGGGCCACATTTAAGCGTTCAACCACACACAGCTATATTGAGACAGTGACAATGAAAGGTGCCGGATCTGGGGATACTGTGAATTCAGGTATATATAATAAAGGGAGAGAATTTGAACTCACTACGGCAACTTTCGAAATTGGGATCTCGTAAGAGATTCATGTTCACAAGGCAGAATTATATATGGGGAGAAATATTTGTGAACTACCAAGGACAGACAACCTTCGGACGAACTACGGCAGGGCGCCTAGCTATGACGAGATACACAGAAATCAAGCGTATATATTCACTCCTTATAAAAGGTAGTTGCAACACACGTTGATAAACTGTATCTCTACATCATAACACACTCGTCTGAAGGCACAATTAACATATAGACGCATACATACATACACTTATAGCTCATATGAGTGGGCCACATTTAAGCGTTCAACCACACACAGCTATATTGAGACAGTGACAATGAAAGGTGCCGGATCTGGGGATACTGTGAATTCAGGTATATATAATAAAGGGAGAGAATTTGAACTCACTACGGCAACTTTCGAAATTGGGATCTCGTAAGAGATTCATGTTCACAAGGCAGAATTATATATGGGGAGAAATATTTGTGAACTACCAAGGACAGACAACCTTCGGACGAACTACGGCAGGGCGCCTATCTATGACGAGATACACAGAAATCAAGCGTATATATTCACTCCTTATAAAAGGTAGTTGCAACACACGTTGATAAACTGTATCTCTACATCATAACACACTCGTCTGAAGGCACAATTAACATATAGACGCATACATACATACAATTATAGCTCATATAAGTGGGCCACATTTAAGCGTTCAACCACACACAGCTATATTGAGACAGTGACAATGAAAGGTGCCGGATCTGGGGATACTGTGAATTCAGGTATATATAATAAAGGGAGAGAATTTGAACTCACTATGGCAACTTTCGAAATTGGGATCTCGTAAGAGATTCATGTTCACAAGGCAGAATTATATATGGGGAGAAATATTTGTGAACTACCAAGGACAGACAACCTTCGGACGAACTACGGCAGGGCGCCTAGCTATGACGAGATACACAGAAATCAAGCGTATATATTCACTCCTTATAAAAGGTAGTTGCAACACACGTTGATAAACTGTATCTCTACATCATAACACACTCGTCTGAAGGCACAATTAACATATAGACGCATACATACATACAATTATAGCTCATATGAGTGGGCCACATTTAAGCGTTCAACCACACACAGTGTTCATGATTCAGATTTGTCAATATATATATATATATATCATTGACTGATTTGATTAATTCGTGAATATATGACACATACACTACAAACATACACTATTTAAACACATATATCTAGTAATAAATAGAATCTTAAATATCACAGAAATAGTTTTAATATTCAAGATTAATCAAAGTAGCATAATAAAGTATGGTTAAAGCAAGCTTATGCAATACAGATTTCTTTGCAACTGCCCGATGAATTACTGTAATTAAGTAAAAGAGTAATTATATTTATACAATGCATTAAATGAAAATAAAGTCTGTAGAAAAATATTAATAATGCCTACAGAAAGGATTATTTCGTTACCATTTACCATAAAATCCGAACAGTATTGCCGAAGGAACTATTTGATGGCTATAATGTCTGTCTATATACCGACACTTCCTAATTAGGTTTACCATTTTCACCGTGAAGCACGTCAGTGCGTGCTTTCATGAATACGAACTTAAGATGTAAACGTGTTAGCAAGCTATTATGTTTGCAAATGTCTGTTTGGTACAGTTTGGTTCAGTTTGGTGCTGTCTGAATAATCTTCTTTTTTTTTACATTGCGATGCTACAAATTACATTTCTTGCAATGATTTACCAATATTTCTGAGGGACGGAACAGTTTTACGTCAATCAGTCAAAAACCAAATACAGTCGGATCATCGCTAAATATATTTACAGTATAGTTATACTATATACTTGACTGCACCATAATTTAAAATAGAAAAAATACACAAACATCAGCAATATTACACGTAACCAGACGTTATGTGAAAACGTACTGAAAAGTGGATCCCTTGGAAGCACCACACACAAACAAGAGATAAAAGTAGCAGACTCGGTTTTATTGAGTCATGTGGCGTAATGTGAAGTGAAACACATATCACGCCTCCTAGTACCGGCTTAAGCGATACTTACTGGGTTTGATGATCCCAAAGGACCAGTAAGTAAGTATTGCTTATACATTAGGCCGTTGTTTACCTTAAAGTAGCTATCCCGCCAACAACAGGCACATTCTACAACATATGCACACCGTTTCTAACCTACTGACGATGAGGTTTATATATAATATAACTACTTTGCGAATCCAAACTCTGTAGTCACAATATATACGGCTTTATTTAGCCAGGTCAAACTCCAAAAATGGAGCGTTTTCAATCAAGGGTATATTTAGTTTCTTTAAGAATAAACTGTTGAGATTGAACTAAGTTAAAACTATTCAAAGTTACTAGTATACATATGAATGCTGTTATGGTGTACCGTTTTCTATTTCTTTTGATGACTATTTTGTGAAATAAACTCATTTTCCTTGGATTCAAACAGTGAAGAAACAAATTACGCCCGTATGAGAAAACTATCTTATTTAAATATTAAAATAAACTGCAGGCATGAAGATAATGAAGAACGAAAGCCGTCATGATAACTGAATTACCTGTATCACAATGTAGTTGTATTTCACTTTCTGCAGGCTTTCATAACTAGAACAATATTATAGCCGATGTATCACACAATTGGCGTCTGGGTAGTTACTGTTCGAATTTGATATCTACTTTTGTTATTTGCGACTGCAACAAAATAATTTCAGACCTTAACATAGAATATAACACATCTAAGAGGAGCTGTACACATATTGTACATTTTGCTCAGCTCCTGTTAGCCATGCAACTGATTATTTTGATAATATAGATAATCGTATTTGGCATATGTTTTCTAAAGGTCCGAAGAATAGATGTCCTTCTAATTTTTATTTTGGTAGCCCTATTGTCAGCCCGTTTATGTTTGTGATGTCATATCTTGCTTGTTTACTCTCTGTTGTAATTATTGCTTATTTGTATGCGTGCTTTTTGTTGAACGTGTAGACCCGAACTCCTTTTCTGCGTGTTCCAACAAAACCCTTTTTACACCTATTTACTTCCTCTTAAACCTACATTTTTTGTTTCATACTTTGAATCGGGAATCCAAGAATTGCATACCAAAATTGTGTTACTTCTGCTGATAAAGCAGCAAATATTACAATCATTTTGTGATGCCTACGTTAGGTCAATGTTTTATTTCTGAATCTCGGGAGCACTGATTCGTATACTCAGGTTCACCTTTCCGAGAACTCTGCTGTTTCCATATATATACGTTAGTGTACCGTTTACCGGGATGGTATAGACACAAAACGGAACAAACTTCCAACTATTATTGGATCAAGTAACCTTGTAAAGCCGGTTTTATGAGAAATTCTAGGTTCGAACATCCTGTTTAGATAATACAGACTAATCCTTACCTGAAATACACTAGCTGATATGTCATTAGTAAAGGTTGTTGACTAAATTGTAAATGGCCGTAAATGTTAATAGCTCCACTGGATATTACACTACAATTTCAGTTGTTTCATACTAAGAAGTGTTCATTAGCAACACAACTGAACAACAGTTATTTTGTTGACGAAAGTTTCTCATGAACAACGCTTTACGACACATGCGTTTCGGCGATTATGAGCAATAAGCCATCGACACGTGCAGCAGTGTTCTTACTCGAGTGAAAAGATTGGATGAAACAATACAATTGTATTGTTGCCGATGATCTTAGTCGTAAGTTTTATTGAAGATAACATAACAAGT
Organism: Cyrtodaria siliqua; assembly: GCA_037043455.1. Classification (NCBI taxonomy): domain Eukaryota; kingdom Metazoa; phylum Mollusca; class Bivalvia; order Adapedonta; family Hiatellidae; genus Cyrtodaria; species Cyrtodaria siliqua. The sequence continues at coordinate 156,625 of JAWPHD010003986.1, forward strand.
CGTCAATTCAAAAGCAAACAAGTCACTTTTATATAGACATAACAATAGCATTCCTTGGCCTAATGCATTTTGAAACACATGACCAGTCTAGCATAAATGAAAAACAGGCGATCGCTGCATGGGAACTTGGCAATAGGACTACCGTTATAATAAACTAACTTTGTAAAAGCTTTGCAACATTTTATTATCGTAGCCCTGATCTACTTTTAAAATATAAAAGTAATTTAAGAACTCTTCTCTGACAAGGTATAGCACAACTTGACTTCTATATGACGTGATCTACAAACTTCGTTAAAATCACTTTCAGAATATCTTTATTAAACTTGTTAATACGTTTATAATAAATTTGGAACGCCCAGTATGATAGACACATTTACAGTTCGCCATTGTGATTTCCTCTTTGTGCGATGACCGGACAGATTTTGGACTTTTTAATGACGTCTACCTAATTTCTGAAAGGACGGTAACATCTGCGCGAACTTCAAAAGCTTAACACCCACCCTTATATAACTTCAAATGTATATTGCCCTTGGTGAGGGGAAGAACTCTATGTTTGTAGGATCATAGGTCAAAATTCAAGGTCATCATGACAATATATGGAACTACACATTCTACGCAATAACTTCGAAAGCATGACACCCACCCTCATGAAACATGAAAGGTATATTGCCCTTGGTGAGAGAAAAAAACAACGTTTTTGTAGGGTCATCAGGTCAAAACTCAAGATCCTCATGACCTCATATGAAAATGCACATCCTGCGTGATAACCCCGAAAGCATAACACTAACCCCGGTGATATTTCATACGTACATTTCTCTTGGTGAAAGGAGAAACCATATTGTTTTGTGTATCAAATGTCTAGGTCGACATGACCTGACATGGAAACACGCATTTTCGAAAACATAACACTTGTATACTATTATCAGCAGGGGCAGTTTAAAGCTATTAATCTAAACAAGTTTACCGGTAATTATGCCAGCCAATATTTGGATGTAATTCTAAGTTTTAATAAATGAATAAAGGAACGAATTCAAGAGTGCTTCTGTCCCCTTGATAAAGGGCATGCTCCTAGGTAAATTAAAAGCAATTAACATATATTTTCTTTGTTTCCACAGTGGAAGTCATGACCCAGACATTGGTTTAATGAAAATACTATATAGGGAATTTTGAGTTATTCGTTATTGCCCACACACGACAATGAACCTTGTTAAATCAAACAAAATATTCTTGAAATAGCAGTAACATCAGACGAACCAGTCATTATATCAAATTAAAAAAACTGCATGCTTCTAGGTAAATAAAATCGGTATCAAATATACATCATTTTGTCTCTGACTAATGGTATTCATAGCCTGGAAATTAATTTAGCCGATATAACACATAACCAAATGTATATATATGTCTTAGCCACTGACCGTTCCATGGCGGTAGCCTTATTGTTTACCCCTTTGTGTTTGTGATGTCTTATTTTGCCTTTTATTCATCGTTAAAGTTGTTCTTTGTTTCTCTGTGTGTTTGTTTTTGTCTGTTGTCCTTGAATGCTACTTTTCCTATTCGATTTTTATATCTACTTTGTTTGTACAAAAATAGCAAAAAATCAAATTCTAGAACAGTATTTTGCAAATGGCTTTGAGTACTCGCAATAAGGAGAAATGCATTTGTCTCGAACGTCAGGATACTCGCTTTTTTAACTGTCTATAGCTTAAAGGTACTCTATGACTTTACACGCTTAGCGAGGTGTACTATTTTTAACGTGTACAGACCAGGTTTTGCTTGGTTTGATATTATGGCATAGTTATTATAAAATTATATGAATTATTGAAATCTTAAAATAAAAAAACTAATAATAACTAATACATTTGTTTGGCTATAGACATCAAAAGAGCATTTGACAAAATAACTGTTTTTTAAACAATCCAGTTTAAGTTCATTCTATATTATAATGTTTATGTATTGTATATTCACTTTTCAATATGTTGTAAATCACATTTATTGTTTTGTTATTTGTGTTTAAATATTGTTCATTCTCTATCCATAAATTATATCACAACTGTATCATACAGTTCACTAAAAATCATGTATTGTGTAAAATCATGTTGACCAACTTGGTGTTATCTACAAGTTGTATAAAATTATGTTCTGTTCTGTTCTATTATTTAAAACGAGTAGAAAAATGGTCATATAAACACCACAGCATCCCAAACACAATTGCATCGTAGGTATGGACTGTAACACATACAACATCAAATGCACCAATTACATTTTCGATGAACAGAACAATACACAACATAAAGAGTGATGAAAAATGAGAACAATAGTCCTATAGAAATCACAGCACTCAAACGCAATGCATCCATCCACACTGTACCTCAAACAAAGAGCAAATTAACTATACAATGAAAAATACAATAAACAACAGAAAGAGTGGAGAAGAAAGGGTTACCGACTTGGAACGGTCAGTGAGCAATATGGCCAACCGGTTAGCTTAAATCGATTTTAAGTGTACACAAAATCGCTATTTTCCTGTCTTCCGCGTTCAAATTGACAAGACAGTGTAAATAAAAGTACATCACATCAAAAGGAAATCTCTAACAATAAAGTCCACAACCAGAACAATTAGGAAATGTAAAGATATATACAAAAACATAATTAGAAATACCTCAGGATGTATCCATACTTGTAATGAACAAGTGCACTCTTAAAACAGTTGGTCTCTTTATAGAGGTGGTCTCTTTAGCCGGTTTGACAGTACATCGCAAAATGACCGGGGGTCATTATTTTATAAGGGTCAGTTTAATACTCCGTTAATCTATACTTTTCACTCCAACAGTATTATACAATAAATGACGTTATAAAACTTATTTTTATTGTTGTCAGTCTTGATGTAATGAAACATTTACAAACATATTACATCTATGTTGATGTAAATGCAAAAATGAGATATAGGAAACCGCAGCGTCCAAACGCAATGGCATCGTAGGTCCGCACTGTACTAAAACAAGACGCAATATTTAATTAATTGTACAATGGAAAAGACAAAATACAACAGAAAGGGTGGTTTTATTGATTTTATATGTACACAGTCCTCGCTATTATCCTGTCTTCAGCGCCCATATAGACTATATAGACTAGACAGCGTAAACAAAAATACATCTCATCAAAAGAAATTCCCTAACAATAAATATAGATATAAAAATCGATCAGGAAAAGCAGCATTCAAGGACGACATTTAACCATAAACACACAGAGAAACAAAGAACAAATTTAAAGATGAATAAAGGCCAAATAAGACATCACAGACGCAATAAAGTTCACATTCAGAGGAAATAACAAAAGAGTTGTAAAGCTATATATACAATACAAAATAAGAAACATCTCATTGTACTCATGCAACCAAAGAGAACCCCAATCTAAGGTACGACCAGAAAACCCGAGGGACGAAAGCTTATGCACCTACCTTCCTTGGACGGGGTTTCAGTAGGTGCAATCATAGAGTCCCAAGAGGGTCATACCGTCAGTTTCGGTAGGGGAAAGAACATAATTTACTGAAATATGGCTGAGTGTTTACACATCATCTGCCCTGTGTTGACCCAGGTGCTACTTTAGTGGTGGCAGAAAACTGGAGAAAGTCTGCAGTTCTGTAGGAGGGAAGGTTATATGTAAAACGGAATGTCGATTCATGTTGGCGCTAAAACCCAATTCAATTAACTCCGTTAATGAAATCGACAGTTCTGTTGTCCTTTAGAACGATCGATTCGTTCTGATTGAACGAATATGATTCGTTCTGATTACCACAATAATATCTGTTACGGATTTAACATACCCGAGAAAAAGATGATATACAACAGTCACTATATAGTATAATTAAAACACCTACAAGGCTATAATGGCTATCAAATTTGGTTTTTATATCATTTATAGTTGAAGTAGACATGTTTATATGGATATCTTTATTATATTTAATCATGATAAAATTCCGTAAATATATATGTTCATGAACATGCCTAAGGAGAATTAGTTCAATCGCAAAAACATCTGACTTTACGATCTCCTTATACAGCTCGTCTAATTAATTATGACTTACATTCTTTAATATTGTCTTGTCGTACCCTTAATGGTTTATTCTCTTGTTGCTATGGCTTCTGCGAAATTATTGAGTACTTACTTTGGGGCTTTCTATGCTTTTTTTAAAATATTATATATACATGATCATTTATGCGTTTTATTTACATTTCCTATTAATGCTGCCTTGTTTGTTAGAGAGTATAACCTGGCCGGATATCTTTATTTACACTGTCCCGTCTATTGGGATGACAATAGGGTAAGAGTGAGGTTTGGTGCACCTTAGAACCTGCGGCTGTTTTTGCAACTGACCGTTCCAAGGCGGTAGCCCTATTGTCCACCCATTTGTGTGTGTGATGTCTTATTTTGCCTTTATTCATCTTTAAAATTCTTCTTTGTTTCTGTGTGTGTTTATGGTTGACTGGCGTCTTCAATATTTAGAGTTAAACTAATATTGGTAGAATTTGTTACCCGATCCATTTGTCATTATAATATTTCTATTGTATATATGTGGATATTAGTCTGTATGTAAAAATTATTGGCAATAAAATATGTTTAAATCAATAAACGGGTTTCAACTTCTTTTTTCCTTATATGTCCATTACGTTGTCCGAGTATTAACTTTTGTACCCCGTCCAACCACTTCCTCAAGAAGCGAGCGTTGGCTGGAGTATGAAATAAAACCTTAATTTCGGCTTAAAATGTTTTCATATTATAAAATTAAATCATTTAAAAAGTCATTTTAAAGAGGTTATCCCCTTTTTTTTTAGAAAAATAAAGATTTTAAACGTGTTTTATTGTCGAAATATCCATTCTAAAATGCTGCTAATATAAGTTTTTCCATCGCTTAATGGAATTAAGGTGGGACCGCGTAATGAAAAGGGCCTTCGGGCATGTTGACCAAGGTAGTTCCACAACCCAGACAGTTTCCAGACATGAACATTTTGACCACATCGGGACTCAAACTCATGGTTGTGACGGGAAAGTGATTACAAACCAACGGTCTAAAACTTTCTTTACACAAGTGTGAAGAATGTGTTTCTGTTAACTATCGCCAAGAAAGCCGAAGGCATTTGTCATTTGCAAATTGTTTCTTTGCAAATTGTCTTTGCAAATGATTTCTTCTCCCACATGTGTGAATAATGCGTTCTGTGAAAAATGAGGTCTAACAGTGCACACTTGTACATTGTTTTGACATGCAGGGTGCAAACTGCTATTGGCATCTAGAGCACACATATAACCTGATATAGGCCCCGCATTATCGAGTATATTGTACGTCGTCAACCAGATATGACGGTATGGGTCAATAATATAAATTGACGATTTTCAGTAACTTTTCAGCTTGTTTATTTGTGTATTAATATTGCTTTTATAGATTGACCATTTCTAAATTTTACAGACAATTCTTTGTTTGACGGTGATACGTATTCTATTGTTTCAATTTTAAAGATATTTGTCAATAATATATATTTATCTGAAAAACAACAGAGTTAACACATTTTTGAGTGGTTTATGTTGAACTTGAAGTAAAAATAAAAGTATTTTTTCTGAACTACAGGCTTACATATTCATGTTTATGTTTATGCCATAAACTGTAACTCCCAAGCAGTTTTTTAGTGTATTGTCAATATATCAATTCAAATAAATTTAAAAATAAATTAAACCAAAAGTTCACGGTGCGGGTTGAGCCCACAATTGTGTCCCACAACTTTCACTAAAAAGTGACATTTAGAAACAGAATTTCGAACATTTATGTTAATTAACGAAAACATACAACGAAAACTGACATAATGTAAAAAACAAAAAACAAACTGTATTCCATAACAAAATTAAAGGCAAATGGCCACCCTTTGTGCAGTATTAGCATTATCAATTAATAAATTTAACTCTTAAACATCATATGAACATTTCATGATAGTCCCGGAGAGAAACGTATATTTAAAACCGCTATAAGTTGTATGTAAAAATAACTATTATTATATATCATTTTTTATACATAGTTTTTATTGGCTGAAAAGCAGTCACGTGAAAGTCATTAGATGAACTAACTACTCACTTGAAAACGTGTTTAAACCTGTCCAATCCGGTTTAAACCAGACTTGCGAGTCAATAGTTCTCTTTCGTGTGAATAGTTCTCTAGCCGAGTCAATAATATCTTCCAGATCATTCAATTGCTTTATTACCAATCAATTATTTACCATAAGCGCTCAATGACATAGAATAAAAATTAACACTATATATTTTATTTTGTTAAAGAAAATAATTTATCTTGACACATGTTCTTACTTTTTTTCTCTATGATTCAATATAATAAAACAAATATCTACTTCTGTTTCTGTCAACGGTTAAAGCTATTCATACACGGGAATGAATATTGACCCTCAGCAGTGAACTATTGACCTCGGTCAATAGTTCACTGCTTCGGGTCAATAGACATTGCCTTGGATGAATAGTTTTAACCATTGACCTCAACAAAATTTGATAGTTGTATATTATTTGCATGACGTAGATACTACTTTTACCACTGCGTAAATCTGAATTGTATGGTTGCAAACTATTGCCAGATAATTGATAACATTATTAATACATTTACCTGTGGATTAATTTACCTGTTCGACGTTTTCTACGTCATCAAATAAAATATTATTCACGCTTTTCACAGATATTGCAATGTGTGAATTGTAAATATTTATTGTTGTGTATTGATTTCGATTTAAATAAACATAAGTTCATGTAAATAAACAAAACATGGCCGGAGAACTTTAAAAAAAACGGACTGTTTCGTGCGGAGTACTGCAATCAATATCGAAGAAAATGATGCATTGTTTAGATGCTTATTTATATCACTGTGCTGCAAGCGGCACAGAACGGTTTCTGAATAGTATTTATCGACAAAGGGACTTGGCGAGGCAGGTCTGATTATAACTAAACGTGAGGCGATAACCAATTAGTTTTGACTTAATTAGTTTGAAAAGTAAAACAACGAATAGTTCGGTGTTAATTAAATAACGCACAATAAGCAACCAGACACAGTGATTGCATGCCCATCATAGGAAATATCACGAACAAAACAAACATATGACATTCACACTAGCATTTGTTCAGTGATGCTTGGCGGCCGTAAAAAGTCGCCCTACTACAAATCAGTAGTGTTATTACTTACTAATCCTTTGGGATCATCAAGTCCAGTCTTTGAGGCTTTAAATGTTTAAAGTAGAATACTGCTTACGCCCTTGCTAGTGGGCGTGAGAGGTGTTGCACTATATATTACCTCTCATGAACAGACTCGGTAAAAACCGAGTCTGCTATTTATCTCTCTTGTTGGTGTTTGTTGCTTCCAATGGACCCCCTTTTCAGTATTTATCCTTAACGAATAGGTTTCTTTTAAAAATGAAGTTAATTAAAATGATAAAAGCATTTATAGTCAGGGCTGATATGGCGTTCTTTATTTTATGTAACAACACATTATATTTGAGAAATGTTTCTTGAAGCCTCCGATACCGAAACATGAAGTAAATTACATGCTCAGTTCCATCGTTATAATATGACGTAATTATAATCGAAAATGTCTGGTTTGAATAGTTTGCAGACCTATACCCGAAGAAGCTGAAATATATAAGCTACAACAACTGTTGCAGATACTCGTGATTACCATGTACATAATGTATCACTTTACCATAATGATCAGCGCATAAAAACAGTTATCGAATATCAATTCAAGTTCGTTACATTTTGTTTCAAAGGCTCTTCCATTTTTCTGCAGAATTCAAAGGCATGCATATTTTACATATTTTACAATTACTGTTTTATTATCTTTCAGTGTGACTGCATGAATTATAATTCATTGACTTTCTGTCTAATTGGTTAGTTTATGTTTCCCTGTATATCATACATAATCAAACCAAATTGCTGCGATGATATATTTTTACTAGTGCATCAAACCAAACCAAACACACATTTATCTTTCTGCCAACAAATGGGAATCATTTATCATTAAATCAGTCCACTCACATCACCAGAAGTGCCTTTGCTTGCATGATCAAGAAACTAAAATACACGCTATCTGTCAATAACGCTTCATATCTCTGATAAGGGTAATCAACATACACAAGTTGTATTCATTTATGTACATTTTGGTAAGGAACTCATCCTGTATAATCAGTAGAATATTTACTTCAAAGACTATGAAATCATTTGTAGATGCATTGGATCAATCAATATACGATAGACTTATCACTGTATTGGCTATAAACCGTGATATCGTGTATATTGCCATTTATATCGCAAATGATTTCACCAAGCCGCAAATAAACAAAAGTTCTACACTTACGACAAAAATGGAAACGCAAGGTGGTGATCAATGTATTGGGCATGAAATAATAAATATAATATTTCCAACGGGTTTATATTGTCAATATTGTCGAAGATCAATACCTGGTGGGCGGGACTTAAAGATCATCGATACAACGGTTTTGATGTGTTTCAAGTCCAAACCACCAGATTTTGATCTCGCACACTATAAACCCGCTTACTTTATTTTACTTCTTATGTGACGGATTTTATGTATTTCATATACACGTTTTTGAGAGATTGAACATAATACACATGTTCATAATTTACATTGTATGTCCATCTCTCAAGACCAAACGAAGAAAATATACAGCTATATCCTGTTTTTAACAATTTAAATTTGTTGTTTGAACTTAACGTTGCTTTACACTAACATAATCGTTGTTTTGGATGTTCTGACGTTTAAAATCTTTTAAAATGACGTGGTTGAAGGACATGACGACAGAGGTCTTGAAAGGAGTATTAAAAACGCCTCAATAACCAATCAGCATTGAGTATTTTAATAAACTATGTTAGATACGATGATATAAATATTGTGGAATTTGGTTAAACGATAGTCTCGAAATGAAAAATGTATGTTGCAACCCTAAAGGTAATAACTGCACTAAAGGTAACAAACTGCACTAAATGTAACACTTGTGAAACTAAAGGTAACAACCTACACTAAAGGTACAAACAATGTCTGCACTAAAGGTAACAACTGCTGCACTAAAGGTAACACGATTTTTGACCCGTACTAAAGGTAACACCCCTTTGCTCTAAAGGTAACAATACATTCTGCATACTTGTTTTCAGATTGGAAAATCGGCCATATATTTTTGCGTGAATAATAAGCCGCAAATTAACACCTTTATAGTTATATGCCTTGACTAATTTTTATATTCAGTTTAATAAAGTGTCTAATTTCGAATAAAATTTTCAAGGAGGCGAAGCTAATTTGTCAGTATAAATCGCTAAGGCTATTCATGAAATTTGCCATTTAATACCAGCGTTTTAAACAGCAGAAAAACTGCAAAAATGCGAATCAGTCTTAATTTATTAAAACACTCCCTTATACTAATTTATTTCGTATGCCATAAGTGATAACTACGCTGAAATGGGACTACTCTGGATGGTTTAATGCATTTGTTTTTTTATAAAATGGAAACAGAAACATCACGAGTTCCGGTGAATATGCATTGCTTAAACAGTTTTGTTTCAAAAGGACTGGAAGTAATCGGAACAGGTGTGTTGGTAAATCCTTATTTGTGGGTTTACACATGAATTCAAGTATAAACATACTGAATATTGAAAAGTCAGTCAAATGTCACTGGAGCGCCAAGCAGAAATATTTTAAAGTGAAGGCGGTCTGAAAATTAATTATGGGTGTACAAATGAATTCAAGTATAAACATAATGAATTTTCGGTTTGCTTTCAGCCCCTTTAAGATATGTTTGCGTTTAAAATAGTAAGCACTTAAGTGACATTTGAGTTTTCATACCACGAAATGGCATTGACATAATAATTGCATAGAAAGGAATTGCTCTAATAACGAAAAAAATGTCACTTGGGAATTCAGAATTAACGTATAGTAAACTTAACATTAACATTAATATGAAGAGTAATAGCGATTTTTATTTTCTTTGGGTAAGCTATGTGTTAATAAATAATTTAATGTTTTTCCTATATATACACTTGTATTACAGCGTTGTTCTTTTAATCTATATCTCCTGATTTTTTTCACTGACTCGTACGTTTCAAAGTTCGTTGGCCAAATGCAAAATTCACTGATTTGATTAATAAGATTTTCCGATAGGTAAAAGCAAGGTTGTATGTAAACTTGTTCGGGATATCGTAATCAAAAAGTTACCTGACAACGGACAAAATACCATAGTAGTACTGGGGCCGGTTGGAAGCAACGACTGCGCAGACCGGTTGGGCGCAACGACTGCGCATGCGAGGGCTCATTTGTACATCATGCTCTAAAAATAGAACGTGTTAGGTCACAGAGGTCACGAATGTGTGTGTGTGTGTATGCGCACTGTATGGTGTTAGAGGGGATTACCGCCAGTATGTTCGAACAAAAGGTATTGACATTTAGACATAATCTGTGGACTTTATAGAGACAGTTTGTCTGAGTGCCGTTTGTATAAACACCGCAGAAGAGATTACTGACAGGATGTTCGAACAAAGGGAATTGACATTGAGACTTAATCCAAAGGGTGCGACAGGATATGTCATTTGTATGATGCTCGAACAAAAGGTACAACCGCAATAGAGTTTGAGGTTCGTTTTGATTGGTAGATACATTCGGACTCATTACAGGTTATAAAAGACAGTTTTATATTTCCCCAGTTAGTTCAATGGATACCATAGTGTTTATAAAAGTTTCAAATCCCCTCTGTGAATAGCATTTAATATCACGTTTATAAGGCAATACCTGTATTATCCTTCTCTGACAAAATATTCGGTGGAAGCTTCATTAAGTCGAAGGAAAACTTACGGTACTTTCGTATTTTCTTGCAAAATATAACGCAAGAAGCAATGTCGTACATTTCAAGAGTAAATGAGTGACATCGTATTTTACCGAAATTATCATCAAATATTCATTGGACGATTATAAAATGTTAATCTAATACACACGGGGATACGTTAACGGATGTTTATTGCATAAAATAGCAGTGTAGGATTCTATAATTAGTGATGAAGACAATAAGATTGAAGGATGCAAGCGTATGGTTTTGAACTCACTCTGAGTATGCATATATATACGAAAAAATAAAGATCCTATCATTCATAAACCTCTCACTCAGAGAAGTCGTGTATATCGTTATACAGTTTAGTATGAGTTTACCTATTGGAGGACAGGGAGAGGGGAATTGTTTTCATTTTTTCATTTTCTATTATTTGAATATTAATATTTTAATTTGAACGCAATCATTTACATATAAAACAATTCAGATTAAATTCAGATACACAGATCAATAAAAAAAACTGAAATGATGCCACAATAAAAATTCGCCAGATATCCACTCCCTCCCCGAGTTGCATTTTGACCACAACTTTCGATAAAATGACAACAATTTTGGATTAAAACTGATAAAAATAACTTATATTTAAGAAAATTCAGGATGTTCTAGAGTGGTCCAGAGGGGTCCTGCTACATATGTAGAGCAATGCAAAATTAACTGTATTGTGAGACGTATTGTAGTGCTCATTATGATACACTTGTTCGGTATTACTGAAATAGAAATTCCAGACTGTATTGTGCCTATACCATTAGGGTATCCTTATGGTTTAATTGGTTGAGGGACTATACACCTTACTTTAAAGGAAGTTATTTATTGAAAAAAATCACGAGAGAGTATGCTTTACACTTAACAAAAACGAAGAAAATGTACTGTACAGTATTTTTTTAAAATTATATCGTACATGTCTATTAAAGTCCAAAGCGATATTCACTGAGCCATTCCAGCCGTCGTAAAAAGAAAAGATGGGGCTCAACTATAATGGGGCGTCACCGTTTTGAAAATGACGATGACAGTAGTAGGCGCAGGTAGTACCTACGACTAAAAACTAGCCATGTCAGACTAGAAAAATGAGATATATGGTCCTATAGAAGCCACAGTGTCCAAACGTAATGGCATCGTAGGTCCGCAATGTACTACAAACAATGAGCAATATTTAATTAATTATACAATGAAAAAGACAAAATACAACAGAAAGGAGGGTGAAGACAGGGTTACCGACTTCAACGGTCAGTAGGCAATAATGCTTACAGGTTAGCTTGAATCGGTTTTATGGTGTACACAATAGAAAACAGAAGAGTTATGGTCCTTCAAATAATTAAATGCTTAACACACACCCCTTGACACACAAAGCACACCCTTCATCGCCGCATTCCGCCCTCGCCTTTTTCATGAAGTTATCTTGATTGTAGAAGAAACATTTCAAATTTAAAAACTGGCTATGTCGGACTTGAAACAGCAGACCACACACACACACACACTCCACCACCATTACACACACACACACACACACACACACACACACACACACACACACACACATATTGATTTATATCGAGTACCCTTAAATGTTTTCGTTTAAAGTCGAGTTTCAAAGACATTCACATAAACATTCTCTTGAACATGTCTATAGCAACAGATAGTAATCATAATGCATTTATAATGATATATTATATTTTTCCTTTCTCATAATATCTTGAAGTAAGTTGTGGTGGTGTTTTCGGTAAGAAATTCGAACAATAAAGTCAGAACAGAACAAAAACGTGTGCTTTTAAGATAAAATGATGACAGTAGATGCGAACAGATCCTGATACTATTTGAGGATAAAAGTTGCATCAATGCATCTATCGGATTGCAAGATTAATTAATTTTATAGAGTTGCTAGAAACATGTCAGCAAAAATCTTCTTTAGTGTATAGTGTATGCTTACAATTGTTCAAACTGATTCCCGATATCTTCTAGGATGTAATATTCCAATGTTGATAAAATATAAATGTATAATAGGCATGGAATGTAATCGATTCCTAGCACACATTCTCTAATTCAGTGTGCATCGTAGTTCCGCACTGTACTGCAAACAAGGACTTGAAACTACACTGAAAGAGAAAAAAACCCAGAAAGGGTGGTGCAGACAGGGTTACCGACTTGGAACGGTCAGTAGGCAATACGGTCTACTGGTTAGCTTGAATCGATTTTATATGCGCACAATCCTCGCTATTATCCTGTCTTCAGCGCCCAAATAGACAAGACAGTGTAAACAAAACTACATCCGATCAAAAGGAATTCTCTAACAATAAAGTTCACATCCAGAGAAACTAACTAAAGATACACATACAAAATAATAAACATCTCAGGATGTAACCAGAATCGTACTGAACAACCATAGTAGTTGCAGCTAAAGAGAAAATCAATCTAGGGTACGACCAGAAAACCCGAGGGACGAGGAAGTCACATAATGCGTCGACCATTACAACGCATTATTTGACTTTTTTTTCTGTTTCACATAACGCATAAAAGAAAATAATAACATTATCAACTATAAGAAAATTGTACTTTTGTAAAAGTTGAAGCACGATATGTTTCATATTACCCAGGGAGAAACGGGAGAGATGTCGATAATGATAATAAACTAAGAACAGATATAAATTACAAAAATAATTTAAAGTTGAGTTTTATGTTATGTTTTAGAACAATGTCGCGTTTTATCAAAATTTAGATCCAGTAATTTTTCATTAGGAATAAAAACAACAACACGAAATAAAACACCAACCCCTCGCCGTTTTACCAAAACGTTACAAGGTCCAAGGTCAACTAAAAACACGCATCGAAAGAAACAACAATTACAAGACTAGACTAGAGCAAACTCGATGGGGGTGGGTGGGACCATCGCAAACATCCGCACTTGTCTATCATGTACACATCCTAGTCAACCACCCTGTCAAATTCAAACACCCTCCTATAACTGGCGTAGAAGAAAGTCAGGTTACAAGGAAACAGGAATAATGCAAATAAATATCATTCAACATTTTGAAGACTGTAGCTGTATTGTTAATTTTGATATATTAGTTATTCTGACCTTGACTTCTGGACCCAGGGGACAGACCCTGGACAAACTCTGACTTTGTAAAGTTCGCCGTCACATACATACCCTAAGGCACCCACTGTGCTAAACATGAACAACATCAAATCAGGTTACGAGCTAAAAAACAGACGGACGCGCACACCAACGCATGGAGGGACGGACACATGAACGGGACCGACAACAGTATATCCGTGTTTTTTTCTCGAAAACTGCGAATTTAATAAAAGGCAATGTATGTGACATGACAAACATAAAAGTTAATGAAAACTCGTTTAAATGACCGAATCCATCAATACTGTAATACACTACCTGTTGAAATGTGGTTATCATCTTGACGTACGTTTTCATCTTTTAAATTCTACATTTAACTTAGAATCAATGGTTTTAGAGTTTAACCCCAATTAAAAACAATACATGTAGTGAAGGCAAATTCCATGAATTTTTGTATTGCAAATTGTCGTCTTCATATGCTACGCAGAAGAAACATGTCTGAGCTGATACCGTCAGCTATCTTAACAAGTTCACGATTATATATTGTAATATCTCTTCTAATAAAAGAGATGAAACATTAGTATAGTTATTTATTAAGTCTTATAAGTCAGAATCATTTCTTTTATACTTATTTTTCTACGTATATAACGCTATTCTAGTGTCTCAATTATAAGTCGAGTAGACGGCTAAATATAAAACACTTGTAATTGTAGTATATATATATATATATATATATATATATATATAAAGCCTATGCACACATTATATATATAATATGCTAAATGACCAAAAGCAAACTGTCGTTGTTAATCGTCCATATGTGTATCATAACCGTGCTACACATATTTGCACTGTCAGGCCAAGCTCATAAAGCGATATTTAAATTAAAATCGTTTGTCTTTAACTTTTCAGACATATCAGTTAGTCACATGTTAGATTTATTTGATAAGCTTATACTGCCGATATTAAGCTACGGTGGAGAAGTGTGGGGATTTTCAACTGCGATAATTCTCGAAAAAGTACATTTACAATACTGTAAACATCTTGAAAGGTAAGAATACAAACATAAATAAGTTTATTTATGGAGAATTAGGAAGAACACACATACAATCATATCTATTTTACGGTATTGGCTTAAACTATAACGATCAAGTGAAACCAAGTTTATTAAAGTTACATATATAGAATTATGCAAGACGATCTGGAAAAATATCCAAATAAGGCATCAAGGCTAAATCGTTGAAGAATCTGGTAGAAAGTATGGGTTTCTACCATGTGTAGCTATTTCAAGGAGTTACTAATATTAATACATTTATGCAGATTTTTAAACAAAGATTTACAGACAATTTTATATAAAATTGGAACGAACATATTGAAAACTCAACAAGAGCAAATTCTTATAGATTATTTGCAAATGTTAAGCTTAAAGTTTATCTTGATCAAATAAAGGTTCAACAATTAAGAACCGCTTTTAAAATTAACAAGGTTAAGAGTGTCATCTCATAGGCTTCGAATAGAGGTAGGGAGATGGCAATAACCCAACAAAATACCATTAGAAGATAGAAAATGTCATATATGTCACACTTTAGAAGATGAATTCCATTTCCTTACGGAATGACCAGTTTATAATGAATATAGAATTACTTATATTAAAAAATATTTCTGGAAACGACCAAATATTCATAAGTTTATTAAGTTATTAAAATCTGAAAACGTCACAACTTTTAAAAACCTTGCCATATTTATCTTCAAAAGTTTAAAAAAACAAAGGAACTGATGTATAGTGGATAATATGTATACAAAAAGTTCCATCCACTTTTAATGAAGTAACATAAGTTGGAGTAATATGTTTGATTTTAAGTAATTTTCTGAACTACTTTTGTTTGTTCATTTAACTATAGATACATATTAATTTTTGGTCGAAATATTAGGAATATTATGAACTTAATAGTATTTCTGTTACCGGTGTTTTCTTTGTATCGTGTGTTTGTGTGTGTGTGCGTGTGTGCGTGCGTGGTGCACGTGCGTACACGACATTGATACAATATATTTATATATTCATTTTGCATGAACTGCCATTGACAACTGTTAAGAAAATTATGTATTTATAACATGTATACTCAAAGGCCAATTGTTATTTTGTATGAATAAAATATATATCTACAATTTAGTCCTCTTTAATAAAAATAAAGGCAAAAAAAAAGAAAAAAAGAAAGCATTTGTCATATCAGGTCAGATCAGACGTGAACTGATTAACAGTATCTGTTCAGAAAATATATGTCACATTTAAAGTTAACATACATTTAATTAAAATATTATTATTTAAATAAATAAGAATGATTAGGTAATAAGACATTAAACAGTACCCTTATCATTTCCTGATTGGAAAATAAAACCTTCATTATGTCTAAATCACCAAAACTATAAAAATAAACAGAAACTGTAAGAGGTATTACAAATTATTTATCTCTATGTTCATTATACACATCGCACTTAAGAATCGGTTGCATTTCATCTTCTTCGTTTGCCTTACAAAGTGGGCACACACGGTTCCTTTCCCGTAAGTTCTTCTTTATATGTGACACCTTTGTTGTTGTAATTGTAATAAAGAAAATTATTTTGAAACTGTTAAACCCAATACCCAAATATATTTAGTGGTCGTCTCATCAGTTTGCTCAATTAAAATAGTATAATTAATTGATCTTGTCACAATTCCTGCAGACAATTTGTTTTTAAAACTGACTGAAAATATTACAGAAAATTAAAACCAAACTAAGTTAGAAATTAATGTCTAGTCTAGGCGATGCGTAATTAGATCTCATGGACTTTCGTAGGCCTTTTGGGGTCGCAGGAGTTGGGATAATTTTTTCTAAGGTCTTCTTGTGTTACATTTTTCTTCTTTAGCTCTAACTTTTGTGTATGTTGAGTTCAATTCTGTATTCTTACAGACTTTTTTATTTTGTAGATATGAAACTATTTAATGAAGTTAAACATGTTTCGTGCCTTTTTAAATAGTAAATATAAGATTATTAAACAATAGTGTTATCATTACAAAACAAACACAACTATAATACTATTTTATTATATGTGTTACCCTATAGATGTTGTAAACATATGATGAGATCATCAGCTCTATATGTATTGTTGATTTTGACCTTGAAGAACAGTTAAAATTAGACACATATGTTTACTATTTACCATAGTAGGAGATTGTTTAGCTTGTATGCAAATTCTTGTATGCACATTCATTTATGATGACATTTAGACTGGATTTGTGTATTTATTCTGCAAGTGAATATTTTCTGTAAATAAATGTGTTAATTATATTTTTTGTATTGCTGATTTTGCTTCTTTTCCCTTTACATTTAAAACTTTTAACATAAATTGGGGGCTCGTCCGGGATAGAATCATTTTCGGTGCTTTAGTCATTTATACATTGCTTTTGGCAATAATAAAATAATAAATAAATAATAAAAGCACCAAATTAATTGTACATTTTGTACATTTTCAATATTATAAAGAGTGAAACAAGCTACAATCAAAATGGTTTTTGAACTTGAGAGATTTGTTGCTACACCTACCCAGGAGGCGTTTGATTTGCTTAAAAAATATGAATTGCTCTTGCTTGCAAAACATTATAAGTTATCGAAATGTAAATCTTCTATGAGAAAATCTGAGATTAAAAAATATTTTGGTGCAATTTTTGGATGATGAAGACATTTTTGGGGAAGAAGCATTAAATGTGTTGGTGGAAACAGAATATGATTTAAAATTAAAAGAAATTGAATTAGAAAAAACGAAAATTGAATAAGAAATGAAGGAAAATGAAGTAAAAGAGCGAAAAGAAATTGAAATGGAAAAAATATAAATTGGAAAAAGAAATGAAAAACAAAGAAATGGAAATGAAATTAAAGGAAGAGGATTAAAGGGGAGAATTTGAATTAGAGATGCACAAATGGAATTTGGTAAGCAAGGCAAGTTCACCTTTACCGCCACTCTCCCACTCATCTACTTTTGATGTTACTAAACATATTATCAAGAAAAGGAAGTTGACAAATATTTTCTTCATTTTGAGAACATTTGAAATGGCCAGTAGAACATTGGACATTACTTTTACAAAGTGTTTTAATTGGAAAAGCCCTTGATGTTTACACTCAGTTAACTGTAGAACAAAGTTTCTCATACCAATCTGTGAAAGATATTATCTTAAAAGCTTATGAATTGGTACCAGATGCATATAGCCAGAAGTTTAGAAATTGTAAGGAAGCAAAGGATCAAATTCATGATGAATTTGCTCGAACCAAAGAACAATTATTTGATAGATGGTGTGCATCGAAGAAAATTGAGCGCACTCATAAGGTAAAGCAACTTATTCTGATTGAAGAGTCCAACAAGTTTATTAACAATGATGTTAAAACCTATTTAGATGAGCAAAAGGCTGAAACTTTGGATTATGTAGCACGGTTGGCGGATGATTATTCGCTAACTCACAAGGTCTCCTTTGTTAACAAATCAAGCCCTCAGCAGCATTCTTCATTTAAGAAACCCTCTCATTCATACGGCAGTACTTCTAAATATCAGTCCAGTGCATTAAGTACTAGTACTTCTAAACATCAATCATCTATGAGAGTACTGATCACAATCCTTATCTCAAATTACCTGCAATTATACACCCTTCTTAAAATTGCCTCATGAATATTCATAACAGTTTCCAGAACGAGGCTGAGTTGGCAAACATCTCTGTAGCAGAAGCCAGCGTTTTTAGAGATAATGGCTTCATACAGTGACAGAGATATTTCTCTCATTCCAAATATATCTTTTGCATTTTTTGAAAATTATATCAAAGATACCAAAAGGTTATCTGGTGATAAATCCATCAGCAAGGGATATAAATATTATAGTGAAGGATATATCCAAGATCTCAAACGTAAAAAAACATTCATTATACTGATCACATTAATCTAGGTTACTAGTACAATTTAGTGGTGAGAATCACGATTCAGTTACAACCAATTAATCTTCATTCCGCAAGCACTTGTTTTATTAGGTCTGCAAGGCCATTGCTATTAAATAAAGCATTATTACGCATCCAATTTAAAGAAAATGCTATTCAATGTTCTGTTAATAACGAATAACAAATAGTTCAATTATTGGCCCTAAATTCCTGATTTTATCAAATAAATAAATTTTACCCTATTACACCCTGGGGAATTTCTGCTGGTTGGTATAATCATACCGTGTTTTATGTAATAAACACAAAATAGTTAAAAATACCTATTACATCCACTTCAAATTATAACTATCAGTGTTTTTTTTCAGTGATAACAGTTGGATTTGGTTCAAGAGTATCAGGGAAATGTTTTAGATCCCAAAGGAAAAACGAAAAGCCACATCAATTATCAGTAACATTTATTGATTTTCAAATAAGCAAAAAATCTAGATTTTAAAAACAAATTTAAAGCCAAACGATAATACACAAGTTAAATGACGACATTAACATTTACAGTTCTTGTATTGCAAATATGATAACACATTTCATTTATTATTATAAAAAAATCTTTCATTTTTAGATAAACTTCCTTATAAAAGAAGCAAATGAGCCGTCCATATCATTGGCAAACTGCTCATGCGTTATTGGATTGTCAGGAGCAGGTGGACATATTGTTGGGGCCCTATATCAACTGGCCAACTATACGTATGAAATTGGGCCTGAAGGCACTGCCTGAAGATATTGCCAAAACATCCCAACCTCAAACGTGGCACACACCTAGAGGGGAAAAGATTCATGGCAAAGCCGTCCAAGATCTTGAGATAAGTGGGTATTCAAGGTCAGGGTCATTGGGCGGAAGTATTAAATCCACCTTGTACAACCCAGTAAGAGATAGTGGGGTCAACTGGAAAGACCATATCGCAAAATTTAAATCTATGGACAAAAGAATGCTAATTCTGCCAGCTATCCGCCAGAATATATTGGACACAGTTGTTACAAAGTTCGGAAAAGTCCGCAAAGGGTCAGTTTTAAGTTTAAAAGTAGGAAGTGACTGTATCATAAACCAAAACGATGAAACTCCGTTTCCTCACTACCTGCTGCAAATCTGATGTTAAATGAAGTGGACATTGTGCTGGATTCAAAACAAACAACTGACTTTGAAACTATAAAACTTCCATTAGGTGAAGTAGTCAAAATTGAAAAGCTCACACGACTACAGAGTAAATCTCCTCTATGGTTTAGATTAAGAAACAAACGTTAAACAGCATCAAAAACAGTTGAAATTTTCAAGAGAAGGAAAAACAACAACACACTTGTAGATAGTTTGAAGTCAACGCGAAATTTCACGACAGCTGCAATGCGGGCTGGTATTGCATCTGAACCATTGGCTGCAGCTGCTTATTCAGACTGCAAGGAAAACAAGATCAACCTGTACCCTTGCGGGGTTGTAATAAGCCATTGGGCCCCATGGATTGCTGCCAGTCCCGACAGGAAGGTATACAATCCAGCAAAGGTACCACCGTTTGGGATTCTAGAAATAAAATGCCCCCAGGTTGGTTCAGTGCTTGAAGCTAAGTACTTGGTTAAACATGGAGATGAATTAAAGCTTAAACGGACTCATTCATATTATTACCAGGTCTTGGCACAGGTGGCTGTTACTTGACTTGAATGGTGTGACTTTTTTGTTTGGTGCAAAAATGACTATCACGTTGAAACAATAAATTTAAATCAGGAACTGTGGCAAGAGGTAAAGAACAAGATCGATATGTTTTACTTCCACTCCTACCTGTAGATACTCATTGTGAAGACCAGGTATTAACAAGAGGTCCTTTAAAGTTTGCTAATAAACAAGCAACCATCCACAGTTGATTGAAAGTACCAGAAAGACAAATAGGTATTGGATTATCAAATAAATGATTTTCTTTGATTCTTCTGTTCATTCTTTCTATGTGTATTCTTAATTTCGCTATTTGTTCCGTTTCCTCAATTTCATCAATGGTAAACTGCTTTTTACAACTGAGAAAATGGGGAATATTTAATTATTATTTTTTCTGCTAACTCTTTGCGCATTGTAAAACCTTTGTCTGCCATCACATCGTCGCCTTCCTCTAGAAGGTCTAGTATGTCGGACAAGCTAGTGATTTCCACATCAGACATAGACCCTGTGTATAATGGAGATATAAAGGAAACTGCTCCCTGAGGAGCAATGCCCAATAAACACTTAAATGTATTTGCACTTTTTTAGCTTGAGTATAACTGTGAATTAAATATGAGATGAGGGTTGCTGTGTTTTAAGCTCTGTACAATATTGTATTACCCTTGTTCGCGGATAGACGTTTTTAAAAAACTCTGACATATGATGTTTTATTACATCACGTGATAGCCATATTGGGATAGAACCTAAAACAACATACAAAAAGTTTGCCCATGTAACAATTTTTTTACTAACAGTGGCAAATAAAAAACATTACAACGAACACTTAAATCTTGTTCAAACAAGCCAGCACGCAATCTACTAAAAAACATAAACAGTTTATCTATAAGAAGCATATTTCGCTTTCTGCCAGCAGGACTCGTTGTGTTTGATGGCTGATAATATGCACTTTGCATATTACTTGCAGAAGGTGGAATACATTGATTATTTTTTAAAAAAAGCGTAATATGTGGAAAATCCAGTGTAAAAAATGATCATAGCATCATCATTGGAAAATCTTTTTAAACCAAATCTTTCTAAATCTAGCTTTTTTTCAGTTAGGCACATTGTTCTGTTTTGTCCCTCAATTGATCCTCCAGATCTGCTATCTTTTATTTTGAGTCTTCTTCTTCTGTGAGACTATAACTCTGTCCATCGCCAACTTCAACGTCCATTTCTTCCTAATCACCAGAGTCGTAATCCAAACTGAAAAGTATAGATGTGAAACTGAATAATGGCTAATGGAGATTACTAGCAGAAAGTATCATATATAACATCAACAATTTCAGGGCTTTTTTAAAATGATTTTTATGGTAAAAATGAAATCTATTAGCAAAGAACACTTCTCTAACCTTTTATTGTCATTAGCTTCATTCGCCAGCATATTTCTGTTTTTCCTTCTTTCATCTCCTTTTGCACCAGTCCACAAGAAGACGGTTGGAACTGCATCTTTCTTTAGATTATTTTTTACAGGACCCATGATGTGTAATCTTTCTTTTTAAAATGTCTTTAGCAGACAACAGTAGAGTTGGTAAGCATAGTCAATAGTAAAATAGTTTACTAAATGTTTGAAATTATTTTGGAGTACTATGGTAAATGCATGAACACACATTTGCCTACAATTATGTGCCCTGAATAAATATTGAAATGTATGTTATGGTTTGTGCCTGTTTTACTATTTAAGCATGTTTATTATTCAGTGAACTTGGTATTTAAAGTTTTCAATAGATATTCGTTATAAATATTGTGTAAAAAGTATGTTTTTCATTATCCCTGCATGTTCAATATATTACAGTTTAATTTAATTTGTATATAGAGTTACCTGAAAGTTTTCTCCTGTATCTCTTCTAATTTTAACTATCCATTTCTTCTTTTGATCTTTGTCTTTTGGAATTCGATGAAAATGTAAATCTTGGTGATATCTACCATCCCCATTACATCCTGGGACACAACAATGTTGATTACTCCTACCTAATCTACTACCTGTTTCTACTGTAGTAGCCATTACTGCCGAGTATGTTTGCCAATACAGCCTCGTTCTGATATTCATGCATACATTTTGAGAGTGGCCTATTGCAAAAAAAAAGGTCACCTCATTTCTCTGTGATTTACTTTGAAAAGGAAGCAACAACAAAAGGTGTAAAACCTACTGGTCTCACCTCTTTAAGGTCTAAACCCAAGTCTTGTGTTGGAAACAATGCAATTTTTGAGGTCAAGAAATCCCAGTCTGTTATGCTGACTTTGGAACCATTCATGTCTGAAGGTCACTAATTGGTGATTCGACCAAGCCTATCCCTATTTAGATTTTGCGAGACACAGGACCTTCTCAATCTCTTATATTAGCAGATACGCTGCCTTTCTATGAGAAGACTTATTCTGGTACTAATGTACGTTTTCAAGGGGTAGAGTGCGGTTATTTGACTGTCCCGCTCCATAATAGTTACTGGACCTGTGGCTGTGGGAATAAGATCTTCTGTGCCATTTGAAGGTGTCCATTTGTTACTAGGAAATGACCTAGCTGGAGATAAGGTCGTGGTTGATCCATTTGTATCTGACAAGCCTTCTTTGGATCAAGTCCTTGATTCCGTTGAACATGACATACCTGATTTGTATCCGGCCTGTGCAAATACTCGAGCTATGGCAAAAAGAGGCACTGAGAATGAACTTTTTTTCTGACATTAACTTGGCTGATACTTTTATTGGTCAGTCTTAAAATACATAGGTTAAAATATATCTTGATATTAGCCCATCTAAAATTTCGGACGGACTACAGTGAAAATAAAATCCACCTACACGATCATTCTCCTTCTATTAGTTTGAATGACAAAGATCATGACAAACTATCGAGATCACAACTTATAAGTGAACAGCAAAGAGATCCTGAGATTTTTAACTTATTTGATAGGACCGTTAGTGAAGAAAAAGCTTCACAAGTCCCAGTTTGGCGACTACCTGATGTCCACGCTGATGATGAATGGAATGTCAATTACCAAATTGTGGTTCCTGAAGGTATCCACTTGTTGCTTTTCGCCGGTCACACTGTTCGTGGAACACTTATGCTACTTAAAGTAAAGAGAAAATTCACTCAGAAGAAGACACTTCTTTGAATCGTCAACAGTACGTATCTGATTTTAGTCATAGAATGTCAAAAGCTTGTGAGGTAGCTCAGTATATTTACAAATCATCTCAATCAAAAATGAAAACACGGTATGATTTGACTGCTCAAGAAAGAAATCTCAAACTTGATGATAAAGTTCTTGCTTTATTACCTATTCCTGGAAAGCCTTTACAAGCTAGGTATCACGGTGCTTATACAGTAGGGCAAAGGAATAGTGATTTAAATTATATTATCAATACTCCAGGATCAATATGTCAACTTTGTCATATCAATATATGTCAAAAGAATACATTGACAGAGATAGCCTTTTTTCACATTTAGTTAATGCAGTTTGCTCTGTCCCACTTGAAAATTCCAGTGAGTGACGGATTACAGAATGAGAATGGAAAGGTTGACAAAAATGATACTGGCTTATCGAAATTACAAAACAGTGACATTTTGAAAAATATTGACGAGAAACTGTCACATCTATCACAGAGACATGAGCTGAAACAGTTATTACATGTATATGAGCAATTATGTTTTGATGTTCCATTGTATGCAAATTTATTTATGATGAAATTTAGACTGCTTTCATTGGATGAAACTGTTAAGGACCTTCAGGAAGAGTCTAAAACAGTATATAAACTCTGAGAGCAGCTCAGCAGATTAGTTCAGTATTCTTCATTAAAGTTAATTTAGAGTTGGATGCTTTTAGAAAATATATTTGTGAGAAGATTTAATACAGTCATGTTGTGCTCATTCATAATAACAGTGAAATTGGATATTTGGACTAAACCGGAATTATTGGAAACTATTTTGGACTGAAAGGACAATTAACATTTGGATTAAAGAGACACTTACTGTTTTGGATTAAATGAACATTGGATAATTTTATTTAGACTTAATTAAACAATTGAATATTAATGAATTGCATGACGTCTTCCTACACAGTCATGTAGTAATAAAAAAAAAATGAAATGAACTTATGAAAGGCATACAAGCATCGTTATTTGTTAAATGGTAATATCTATATTGCATATAGTAATTGCCTTTTCCTTTTGCTTTTTATATTAATATAAACATGATCATCTTTGTGTTATACTTATATTGCCTATACATGCTGCCTAGTTTGTTAGAGGAAGTAGCTTGGTAAGGATTTTTCTATTTACTGTGTCCCGCTTACTGGGATGACAAGCGGTTAAGAGTTAGGTTTGGTGCAGCCTAAACCCTGGTTTAGACCCCAGCTACGCTTTATGCCACTGACCGTTCCAAGACGGCAGCCCAATTGTCAATCCTTTTATGTTTACGGTATGGTATATCTTGCATTTTCTTTTATTTAGCCTTATACTTTATCATGAATTACTAATATATCAGTATAAGTGTACGTCTAGAAAATGAATAAGAACGACAATGTGTTCTAATTAATTCTATATATTAAAATGTTACACACTGGCGTGTGTGGTCCAGTGGTAGAGCGCCGGACTTTAGATCGAGAGGTAGTTGGTTCGAACCTCGCCCCGTGGCCATGTTATTAATCCCTAAGCAAAGGTGATTAATTGACATTGCTTAGTACCAGGAAGCCATCGAAAGTAATTAATATAAGTTGCTAGAACTTGCTTCGCAATCGATGTAAAAGAAATATGTTTAAATCAAAAGGATACACATTTTCAGCAGCGATTTAAATATTGAACCCGTAGTTGTAACTGTGTTTCATAAACCAGGTTAGTGTTTGCCCTACTTTTTTCTCCGATCAGACGGTGAGGAATTTTAAAAAAATGGCGAACTTATTCATATATATTTCTAACGATCACCAATTCTAACCAATTAATCATTAAGTAATCACTTACTCAATGGCACGCGCTTGTTTGGACACAAGG
Source organism: Cyrtodaria siliqua (assembly GCA_037043455.1). Taxonomy (NCBI): domain Eukaryota; kingdom Metazoa; phylum Mollusca; class Bivalvia; order Adapedonta; family Hiatellidae; genus Cyrtodaria; species Cyrtodaria siliqua. The sequence continues at coordinate 182,277 of JAWPHD010003986.1, forward strand.
AGGCAGATTTAGTAGAAGCGCGAACGTGTTAAGAGGCGTGGTTTCGTAGAAGCGCGGGGGAAAAGTAGGGCAAAAGTGAAATTTTAACAATTAAGAAACCCCGGTCAGTTGCTGCACTCCTTCCCTTAATGTTTCTTAAGTGTTAACATTTCACTTCATAGCCTCTAAGTAATACTTAAAACATTAATTTACTGAAAATGTTAGTAGCGATCAAGTCAAAAATGACTGAACAATTGCAAAAGGAGCCTATTTTAGTTGCAAACATAATACTGTAGTCCCAGAGTCCATGGACTTGTATTGCATTGGGAGACTAATATTCTAGTCTCAGAGCCCATGGACATGTATTGCATTGGGAAACTAATACTCTAGTCCCACAATACAAGTCCATGGGCTGTGGGACTAGAATATTAGTCTCCCAATGCAATAAAAGTCCATGGGATGTGGGACTAGAGTATTAGTCTCCCAATGCAATACAAGTCCATGGGCCATGAGACTAGAGTATTAGTCTCCCAATGCAATACAAGTCCATAAGCTCTGGGACTAGAGTATTAGTCTCCCAATGCAATACAAGTCCATGGGCTGTGGAACTAGAGTATTAGTCTTCCAATGCAATACAAGTACATGGTCTGTGGGACTAGAGTATTACTCTCCCAATGCAATACAAGTCCATGGGCTGTGGGACTAGAGTATTAGTCTCCCAATGCAATACAAGTCCATGGGCTGCGGGACTAGAGTATTAGTCTTCCAATGCAATACAAGTCCATGGGCTCTGGGACTAGAGTACTAGTCTCCCAATGCAATGCAAGTCCATGGGCTCTGGGACTAGTGTATTAGTCTCCCAATGCAATACAAGTCCATGGGCTCTGGGACTAGAGTATTAGTCTCCCAATGCAATGCAAGTCCATGGAATCTGGGACTAGAGTATTAGTCTCCCAATGCAATGCAAGTCCATGGGCTGTGGGACTAGAGTATTAGTCTTCCAATGCAATACTGGTCCATGGGCTGTGGGACTAGAGTATTAGTCTCCCAATGCAATACAAGTCCATGGGCTCTGGGACTAGAGTATTAGTCTTCCAATGCAATACAAGTCCATGGGCTGTGGGACTAGAGTATTAGTCTCCCAATGCAATACAAGTCCATGGGCTGTGGGACTAGAGTATTAGTCTCCCCATGCAATACAAGTCCATGGGCTTTGGGACTAGAGTATTAGTCTTCCAATGCAATACAACCCCATGGGCTGTGGGACTAGAGTATTAGTCTCCCAATGCAATAAATGTCCATGGGCTGTGGGACTAGAGTATTAGTCTTCCAATGCAATACAAGTCCATGGCTCTGGGACTAGAGTACTAGTCTCCCAATGCAATGCAAGTCCATGGGCCCTGGGACTAGAGTATTAGTCTTCCAATGCAATACTGGTCCATGGGCTGTGGGACTAGAGTATTAGTCTCCCAATGCAATACAAGTCCATGGGCTCTGGGACTAGAGTATTAGTCTTCCAATGCAATACAAGTACATGGGCTGTGGGACTAGAGTATTAGTCTCCCAATGCAATACAAGTCCATGGGCTGTGGGACTAGAGTATTAGTCTCCCCATGCAATACAAGTCCATGGGCTTTGGGACTAGAGTATTAGTCTTCCAATGCAATACAACTCCATGGGCTGTGGGACTAGAGTATTAGTCTCCCAATGCAATAAATGTCCATGGGCTTTGGGACTAGAGTATTAGTCTTCCAATGCAATACAAGTCCATGGCTCTGGGACTAGAGTACTAGTCTCCCAATGCAATGCAAGTCCATGGGCCCTGGGACTAGAGTATTAGTCTCCCAATGCAATACAAGTCCATGGGCTGTGGGACTAGAGTATTAGTCTTCCAATGCAATACAAGTCCATGGGCTGTGGGACTAGAGTATTAGTCTCCCAATGCAATGCAAGTCCATGGGCTCTGGGACTAGAGTATTAGTCCCCCAATGCAATACAAGTCCATGGGCTGTGGGACTAGAGTATTAGTCTCCCAATGCAATACAAGTCCATGGGCTGTGGGACTAGAGTATTAGTCTCCAATGCGATACAAATCCATGGGCTGTGGGACTAGGGTATTAGTCTTCCAATGCAATACAAGTCCATGGGCTGTGGGACTAGAGTATTAGTCTCCCAATGCAATACAAGTCCAAGGGCTGTGGGACTAGAGTATTAGTCTCCCAATGCAATACAAGTCCAATGGATGTGGGACTTGGGTATTTGTCTTCCAATGCAATTCAAGTCCATGGGCTTTGGGCTAGAGCATAAGTCTCCCAATGCAATACAAGTCCATGGGCTGTGGGACTAGGGTATTAGTCTCCCAATGCAATACAAGTCCATGGGCTCTCGGACTAGAGTATTATTCTCCCAATGCAATACAAGTCCATGGGCTGTGAGACTAGAGTATTAGTCTCCCAATGCAATACAAGTCCATGGGCTGTGAGACTAGAGTATTAGTCTCCCAATGCAATACAAGTCCATGGGCTGTGAGACTAGAGTATTAGTCTCCCAATGCAATACAAATCCATGGGCTGTGAGACTAGAGTATTAGTCTCCCAATGCAATACAAGTCCATGGGCTGTGGGACTAGAGTATTAGTCTTCCAATGCAATACAAGTCCATGGGCTGTGGGACTAGAGTATTAGTCTACCAATGCAATATATGTTCATTGGCTGTGGGACTAGAGTATTAGTCTTCCAATGCAATACAAGTCCATGGGCTCTGGGACTAGAGTATTAGTCTCCCAATGCAATGCAAGTCCATGGGCTGTGGGACTAGGGTATTAGTCTTCCAATGCAATACAAGTCCATGGGCTGTGGGATTAGTCTCCCAATGCAATACAAGTCCATGGGCTGTGGGACTAAAGTATTAGTCTCCCAATGCAATACAAGTCCATGGGCTATGGGACTAGAGTATTAGTCTACCAATGCAATACAAGTACATGGTATGTGGGACTAGAGTATTAGTCTCCCAATGCAATACAAGTCCATGGGCTGTGGGACTAGATTATTAGACTCCCAATGCAATACAAGTCCATGGGCTGGGGGACTAGAGTATTAGTCTCCCAATGCAATGCAAGTCCATGGACTGTGGGACTAGAGTATTAGTCTTCCAATGCAATGCAAGTTCATGGGCTGTGGGACTAGAGTATTAGTCGTCCAATGAAATATAAGTCCATGGGCTGTGGGACTAGAGTATTAGTCTTCCAATGCGATACAAGTACATTGGCTGTGGGACAAGAGTATTAGTCTTCCAATGCAATACAAGTCCATGGGCTGTTGGACTAGAGTATTAGTCTTCCAATGCAATACAAGTCCAAGGGCTGTGGGACTAGATTATTAGTATCCCAATGCAATATAAGTCCAAGGGCTGTGGGACTAGAGTAATAGTCTTCCGATAAGAGTACTTATTTAATAAATAGTCCCACTGCCGATGGACTTGCATTGCATTGGGAGACTAATACTCTAGTCCCAGAGCCCATGGACTTGCATTGCATTGGGAGACGCCAACAGGTCTTCTTACTTAAATGTTTATGCTGAATTAAAAAACAACAACAATTTAAGTGCAAAAGCACTAAATCGAAGTAATGCGTCACCCCAAGCTACAAATCGGTGGATTACATTACATGGTCTGCGTATTAACTTTCATACCCCATCCAACCCCAAGAAGCAAAATCGCGGTTGGCTGGGGTATGAAAATAAACCTTAATTTCGGCGTTAAAAGTTTTAATATTGAAAACAAATCCATTAAAAAAGTTTGAATATTGTAAAACTGAAACATTTAATGGTAATTTTAACAAGTTATCACATTTTTCAGTAAAAAATGTTTTAAACGTGTTTTATTGTCGAAATACCCAGTGTAAAATCCTGCTAAAATAAGCCTTCCCTTTGCTTAATGGAATTAAGGTGGGACCACGTAGTGCTTACTAGTCCTTTAAAAGGATCAAGCCAGTTCTTTGTGGCTTTAACATACCAATACGTTTAAGTCGTTACTATGGGGCGTGTTTGTTTTACCGCTTATGAGCCGACTGAATAAAACCGAGTTTTTCCCCTCTTGTTCGTGTTTGTTGCGTGCAAATGATCCCCTTTTTTATACATTTTTAAAAAGCTTCATTCAAACACATTTCTTAAATTATGAATGTTGTACTAGATGTTAATGTATTATTTTATTTTCATGATTTTATGAATCTGAGGAAAAAAACGTTTACACATGCTAATATTATTTACACCAGGTTGCATGTAGGGTCTCGCATACAAAACGTCTTGTTATGTTAAATGAATTATATTTACATTTTACAATAACTGGATTATAAAAGTAAATCGATTTCGATAAACTTTGTTTGAAAATGTGTTTAACTGATCTTTGCAGTATGAATTATTTCTTATGAAACGTATATATCTCCCATTAGTATCTATAAAGCAAGTTTAATTATTCAGACTATACTATTTTACTTCGTTTGCTTGAAAATAAATCATATATCATTTATAGATGTTATATATTAGGCTCTAATACTACCACAAACATCACATGCATGATTACATCTTGGGCGTTGGAATACATACTAATGCACGTCAAAATAAACATAACTATGCAGTGATTTGGAAACATGGTATTTAACAATGCACCTCTATATTAAAACGAGCTCTAAATGAGAACTTTGGTCGAGTCTTTCCAATGGTATATACTTATAGGTTATTAGATTTGTATTGGGATATATGAACGAGTTCTTCCGCGTATCAATTTTGCGAGACTTTAGGAGAGCAATTTGTATACGCAGAAAAACGAGTGTATATATCCCAATACAAATCTAATAACCTTTTTATTGCATACGTCTTTTTAATATATAAACGAATAATTAGAATAAAACAATAGGTTTTAACCTTTAACATTGTTTAATTTTCATCAAAAATATTTATTTGAAACAAACATATTGTCGTTACATCGTGGGAATTTTCACATTGAAATCAACAATATTTACATCACGTGACATACTTTCTTTGACATGAACAAAAAATTGCACCAATCACGAACGAGTATAAATTACACACCCAATTTGACTTTATTACACGTCAATATGAGAGAATATTGACGTTTCCTATTACATTGAAAGTAAACGGACCTTGTAAATTCGTATGCAATAATTTAGGCTTCATCTTCGAAGACGATTGTATCTTTTTTTTCTTTTTTTTTCAGAAATATGTTTGTGCAAAAAGAGTAAGGTGGACATATTTCAAAATAGTTAGAAATATATATTTTAATAAAGTACTTAGCATTTGATTGTAAGAAACATGTTATTAAATAAGTACTCTTATTGACTTCTATTGATCAACAATCGACAGTTCTGCTATTAAATAAGTACTCTTATTGACCTATATTGATCGACAATCGACAGTTTCGTTGCGATGACGCGTTGTCAGGCCTAGCGATGTCTGTTTGGGGTCGTAAGCTTTTATAAAGGGACAATCTTATTTTTTTAAAAACTCAGGCGTCCGTTAGTTTTTCTGTAGAACTTGTGTATGTTCAATCATCATTAATATTAATTATGTTGCTTCCAAGGGATTTTGAGTATTTAGTGACATTAAAACGAGCGTTTGTTTAGTGCTGTGTGGCGGCTGTAAAAATCACCCCGACTACAAATCAGTATTATTATTACTTAATGATCCTTTGGGATAATTTAACCCAATGTTATTGGCTTTACAGTAGAATATCGCATATGCAAGGGAGATAAGCGAGGTAAATTGTTCGCCAGGTGTGATCTATCACCTGCTGCTACTAGTATAACGGGCAAGAACAAATATCTGATAATCGCTGTTTGATAGTGTTTTAGTGGTATTATTCGATTAAAGGGACACAAATAACGATTTGAATCCATTGCATATATCCTTTAAGGTAGAGCTAAGGCCGTGAGAGGGGTCATCTTATATTACCTCTCATGAACATATTCTACATAACTTCTCTCTCGTGTTCGTGTTTGTTGCTGCCCCTTTTCGGTATTATTCGATTAAAGGGACATAAATAACGATTTGAATCAATTGCATATATCCTTTAATGTAGTGCTTGGGGCCGTGAGAGGGGTCATCTTACATTACCTCTCATGAACATATTCTACATAACAGCGTCTTCTACTTCTCTCTCGTGTTCGTGTTTGTTGCTTCCCCTTTTCAGTATTAATATATACTTATATAGGACATACTTGTGATCGTACCTTCTTCTCAAAGCATTGTGGTTAGAGCGTCTGCCTTGAATTCGGGAGGTCGTGGGTTCGAGTCCCCTGACCGCGTCATACCAAAGACTTTAAAAATGGTGTAGTCAATTGTAACCCTTGCCTGACAAGCAAATAATGGGTAGTGCTACGACTGATTGACCAGTGTCAGAATAATGTGACTGGGGGTATCATGTCTACTACGGCGTGGTATTCCAGTGTGGCAGCAATGAGTTAGCTGCTTCAAGTAGACATATCATCACATCACACACAAAAACAAACAGATAAAAGTCCAGACTCCATTGTGCCTATAATCGTCGGGTAGGACGCCTGTCGTAGGCTTAGAAACACACACACACACACACACACACACACCCACACACACACATCGTACCTTATTATTAATTTTTAATATCTGCCGTTTAATTGCCGCAAATTGTGTTTAATGGCGACATGTTAGTGGAGTAATGGCGACGCGTTAGAGGAGCCGTTAAACAACATTTGCGACCGTTAAACGACATAAATACTGTCGCAAAAGTCAACATTTCAATACAGTTTTCTCACAAACGCTTTGAAATAAATGGCAGAAACCGGATGCAGGACTTTTGTCCAGTGCGTTAGAATGAAAGTTAACTGCCTGGCAAATGCAGGATTATTTGCTGTAACTTCGCATCAGATAATTGTATCCAAGTCGTTTAATGAATTCAATCTTAAACATATTAAACCTACTGTAAGATCCCCTTTCTATTAATCCCCCGTAAGCTTTGCGAAATCCTACATTTTAGTGTATTTGCTTTTGGATTGCTCGTATTTCAGATGCTTTTTACTTTAAGTTATACTTTATTATATACAAATTATGTACTTTTAAATCAAGAGTGAATCCTAAATATCAGTTTTAAGTTGATTATTTCTAGAATATATGTACATATTCTGGAGAAACAAATATATCATAGTCTATAATAACAATACTAAACATTAAATATGTGACAATTTCATGACTATATTCTAGTTTACTGTATTTTAATGTGTACTCACTTATTCCAAACTCCATCCTTTGCCATAGAAAACAGGTAACATATATGCAGATTCAAGGGGAATAAATTATAGTTGATCGTCATATGATACCTGTTTTGTCATGTAAGTCACTTTAGGCAACTTACTTTGGGATGTTTATTTATAATATGAAGGTTACTGTATTAGCTTGCCTACAAAAGGACAGTCGTTGTCAAATAAAGCCCATTAAAAGAAAATATACAGGCAAACAGAAAACACAGAACACGGATGCTTTTTGTTATATGGTATCGAATGAATCTTCCGGAACCAATGACAAAATCATTTTCTGAAGTAACTGTTTGATAGGTTCAGGCGACATTTCTACCATAAAACGGCTATTAAAACTGACGTTAAACGGAATCAATTTACATTCAATTTGACAATATCGATGCAGTGTGGATGAACCTTGACAATGGTGACGTAAAGGAATATGACGTGGCGGGCATATATATGCATTTACGCTGTCCCGTTTTAGTGGGATGACAATAGGGTAAGAGTGAGGTTTAGTGCACCCTAGAACCTGGTTTAAACTCCGCAGTGGCCTTTTTTACTACTGACAGTTCCAAGGCGGTAGCCCTATTGCCAACCCGTTTATGTTTGTGATGCCATATCTTAATATGTAATTATTGTTTGTTTCTGTGCGTGGTTTTGGTTGACTGTGGTCCTTGAATGTTACATTTACTGTTCGACTTTTATATCTATATATAATTTGGGCGTTGGTTTGCTGTTTCAATTTCAACTTTAACGTCATCTATGACTATAGGAATCAAGTAATTCGTTGATGTGGAGATCTGTCATTATATCAGTCCGTACAGGATGCTCTATGATCGGTTTTAAAGCCGGTAAAAAATATTTCTTGAATTAAAATTGATAATTTATATACTCGGTAAAAAAATGTTTGGACCAGAGTATATAAATTTATATAAAAATAAAACTAGTGGACAGAATTTAAGTTTCTTTTTTTAGTAACCAAGGTCTACCCTTCTCGGTTAATTTGGTACCAGAAACATTAGATTCCAAACAAGATGTGATTAAAAAAAATATCGCGAGCACACAAAGCGCCTGTCAAAAATATTGTTCATAAAAAGTAACAGTTACAGGCATTCGAGTAACCAATAAAAAAGTTATTATTATTTTGCAAACTTTCATTGTAAACGATAATTATTGTTGATTGTTGATCTATTGTCAATTATCAACTGAGATAATAACGGTTATAGTCGAATGTCATGGTTCAGCGATCATTGTACGGGTTCGAACACTGTTTGTGTATTCGACCAGGGACTGGCTCATGGAGTGTCATGGAAATGGTGGCGGTTTTACTCATTATTGAGAAATTTTGCAACTTTTTTTTAGTAACCCTTAGTGCATTCGGATAGCTATTGTGATTGTTTACCGTGATATTGTTTTGTTTATTTTATTTCATGCAGTGGAATACATTTTTGTCTTTAATTTGATACATAGAATATTAAAATCCGTCAACTGGTTTTCTTTTTATGCGCCATTATATGTCCTGGTCCAACACTTTTGTTACCAAGTATATATGTAATCGCTCCAGCCCCGAGGAAAATACGGTCTGATACTTGATTTAAACATATTTTATTTCTAATACTTTACATACAGAGTAATAGCCCTTTCCAGAAACTAGGTTAACTCCCTTGAAAATTATCTTCCCGTAACACTTCTGCGCATGCGCCAAACGGTTCCCTCACTTGCGGTGACTTCCTTTGTTTATCAATTTATCAACAGTTATCAGTTATTCTCAAGTACGATTACGATTTGGTGACAATGTTAGCGGTTAAACAGAAGAAAAGATCGTTGAAGTATTGCTGTAAATGTAAAGGAGTTCATCGAGGCAAAGTAGTGGACGGCAGAACCGTTTCTCTTCACATGTTTCCGCAAAATAAAAAACTGAAACGTGTGTGGATCCAACGGTGTCGAACTGTGATGAGGACTTTCAAGTGGAATGAACATAAATTGCTTTGTAGTGAACATTTTGTTGAATTTCGAGGCCCTACGATTCTGCACAAACTGCCGTCGATCTTCCCTACAAAAAACGGAGCAAGAAAGGTGTTCCCAAACATGGTACGTTTATGAACATGTACCCCACCCACATACATGTAGTTTAGTATAGTGTAGTAAGTTAGTAACACTCAATCACAGCTTTATTGTAGGCCTATGCCAGTTTGTTAATTGTTAATTTTACACTGATAAAATAACTTGATTAGAATTAGGGTGTTTATATTACAATTTTGAAGGTCTTTTAATGCTTTGAAGTTTGATATGTGTAGGAGAAAAACATATTTAATACCACTATTAGGAAGCAAGTTGTTTATTTTAACTTGAGATATACTTTTCAATCGTTATATTCCATTTCAGGATTTGAATGAAAACGAACAAATAAGATGAAGACCCAGTCGAAATGTACACAGCGACCCCTATCAACATGGCAGTGTATACTGTGGATGGCGAGCTTACTACAACAGATAGTGGACCCAGCTTTGTACAAAGTGTGGACATTCAGCCCTAGACGTTTCCCTTCTTCTTCACGACTACTGTTCTGGACCAGTCCCAACAGGAGATTTGAAAAGGTACAGACTTATTGTCACCATTAAATAACCGGGGTTTTCTGTAACCTAAACAATCTGTGTTTTATGCTCACTACAGGTGTTTTAACAAAATAACATTGTCTGTTTCTTTTCATACAAGTACTAATTTTTCATGTTGTACATTCACACGCATAATATCGTTTTAGTTCATATACATGCCCGTGAACTATGCACGTCAATAAAAGTATTAAAATAGGAACAATGTTTATAATAAAAATCAGAGTATAATTCTAGCATTTTTTTATTTCAGAAATATAGCTACTCAGACGTACCCGGACATGTGTTCCCAGGCGACAGAACAGTAAAGCAGTTTGCTAGTACAGGTGCACAGACAAGTGTCGAAACGAATGATTTTAATGAACAAACGAACCTGCCCCAACTTGTGTACGAAGATGTCATGAACACGGATGCTAAGATAATGTTCTATACTGGAATTCCGGACAAAAAGACATTTGATGCACTGTTTGACGAAATCAAGGATGATGACCATGAAAAGACATCAAGTAAAGCATCAAATTATACCAGCACTTCTGGTGGTAGACCTAGAGCTTTGAGAATTATTGATGATTTGTTTATGATTCTAATGCGACTAAGGCTTGGACTCTTGGTCGAAGGAGGATTTAGCAGACCGATTCTGCATTTCACCGTCAGCATACGGTCATATTCTAGTACGCGGGAAATCGCAAATGCAAGAATACACGTTGAAAGACAGATGGAACGAATTAAGAACTTTAGAATTGTGCAGGGCGTTATGCAAATAACTATGTCCAAACGAGTCTCTAAAGTGTGAAAATTGTGCGCAAAATTATCAAATCTTCAGCCCCCATTAGTGCCACATTAACATTGTGATGTAAGACATGTATATAGAATTATTGCATACGCATGTACAAGCTCCGTTTACTTACTATGTAACGCTCATATTGACATATAGTAAAGTCATATTGGGTGTGTAATATATACTCGTTCGTGATTGGTGTACTTTTCTATTTACGTCAAAGAAAGTATGTCACATGATGTAAACTATGTTGGTTTCATTGTGAAAATCCCCAATATCATGATCTAACGACAATAAATTTGTTTCAAATAATACTTTTGATGAAAATGAAATGTTAAAACCTATTGTTTTGTTCTAATTATTCGTTGTTATATTAAAAAGACGTATGCAATAAAAAGGTTATTAGATTTGTAATGGGATATATGCACTCGTTCTTCTGGGTATACATATTGCGCTCCTAAAGTCGCGCAATATTGTTACGCTGAAGAACTCGTGCATATATCCCAATACAGATCTAATAACCTATAAGTATTTATTATTATAGGCCAACTTGCTGTTTGTGTATTAATGATATTGAATTTGACTGAAGACATTTGCGGAAATATATACACTGATTGAATAGGCTTGAATGAATCAGGTCATTCGGAATACTTGTAAAATTAAAACAGAACATTGATATGCATCAGTATTGTCTTTTATTGTGCATCATAAACTTTTATGACAATATGTTTAATATATATACATATATATAAAAATGTAAAATAAAATTACTGTCACACATTTACACTTTTCCTGCTAATTATCGAAATGAGTCCAGTCCATCATAATTCTTGAGAAAACGAACAGCAGGTAGAACATACATCATGTTAAATCTTCACACAACAATTTACATATATATATATATATGAATATTGATTCAAATTTACTAAACGAGTTTCACAGTATAAACAAAACCGAGTTGCTATTTATCAAACTTTCGAGAATGAGTGCAGTCCATCATAATACTAGAGGAAATGAACATCAGGTAGAATATACATCATGTCCATTATTCACACAACATATGTATATATGAATCTTGATTCAAATTTACTAAACAAGTTTCACAGTTTGAACAAAACAGAGTCGCTATTTATCAAACTTTCGAAATGAGTCTAGTCCATCATAATACTAGAGGACACGAACATCATGTCAAATCTTCACACACAACAATTTACATATATATAAATATATATGGATCTTGATTCAAATTTACTAAACAAATTTCCCAGTTTAAACAAAACCGAGTTGCTATTTATCAAATTTTCGAAATGAGTCTAGTCCATCATACAGCTTGCGGAAGCGAACATCAGGTAGAACATACATCATGTCCAATCTTCACACAACATGCAACTATTCATGTCAATGGCTTACCGCGCTGCACACGTCTACAAAAAAAGTTCAAGAATGTATGATTTAATGTAAAATAACTTCAGTTTCTCAGCCATGATAGAAAAAATATCAGAATCTGCATAAATTCTCTCTACAGAGATGCCAGCACATGTCCACACAACAAAATCACACATTGCCAACTGACCTTGAACTTGATAGTAATAATGGTGTGTTCTTTTCAAACTACTTCATTTGATTGATTCATGTAGCAGAACAAATGTGCATCATTTGCGCATTCTTCAGGCGTTTTCATCCTCCAAACTATTGAAAACGGGCATTTAACCTCCAATACACCACGAGAGTCGTCACAATGGGTATAACTAACAAGTCCATCTGGACAAGCACCTAAATATGGAAACTTGGGATTCACAGCAAGACCACATTTGTTTACTGTCAAACCAGGATGTAATTTTTGCACACAGCGTTGGTATTTCCGTCTTGCTGCGGGTTCGTGCTGTTTACCATATTTCGTATGAATGGACTGGAAAGTTCTGTAGCCAAAAATGGACTTCAGAATGGTCTGGAAAGTTCTGTAGCCAAAAATGGACTTCAGCATGGAATCAGGAGCAGTTGCCGTTTTCAATTTGCAAATTGCACCAAAGTTGGATGCCATTAGTATTTCCTGGCGCGCTTCCATCCAAAAGTCGGAGTTGTTTTGGTTTCTGGTTAAACACTCGATTTTGACACAGTCATCCACAGACATGTTCAGCGAAGAACAATAGTTTTCAAATAACAAATTTGATTCATTCGATTCAATGTTCACTCTGTCAGGGAAATTAAAATTAATTGTGTGCAGCTTAGGTAGTTCTGTGTCCGTTCTTTCAATTTTAAAGTTTTTTAACCATCCTGCATTTGAATTGCCTTTTAACAACTTTTCTTTAAATCTCTCAATGTTTACATGTTTATTTACATCGTATACGGTTACCGGTAGGCGTTTTTTACATTCAGATGCATCTCTACCATGCACATATTTCTTAAAGGTTAAATCGTGAGGCTTTTTTGCGCTTAGTTTTCTCTTGCGTGGATTGTTCCACTTGCATTTTATGGAAGTCGTTGCCAATTTTCCATCTCGTTTCTTCTCGGTCATATCCGCGAGGGCATTTAAAAGGGCAGCAATGTGATAACATCCTTCACCTTCCCTGAAATAAAAAAAAAATCAATATTTCATAAAAGAAATTTAGAAGTGAATTTGATACTTTTTTTAAATTTTATTTATTAAGGACAAAAAGTTAAATATATGTGTTTCCGGTTGCTCGACCGCCCCTATTTTTAAGGGGCGGACCCTGAAATGTTTCATGCAAAAATGAAAAAAAAAATGGATTTGATGATTTATCACATAGCTTACATCATAGAAGTGAAACATGAAATCGTCGAACACAATAAATACAAGAAAATGTGAAATGTCATATGTTACGTTCAGAGTTGAATGTTTATCTTTCATGTAATCAATGCGGCGCTAATGACTAAATGAGTTGAATAGCTCCGTCTTACCCTGCAGTGCAGTTGCACTCGGCAGAATTGATACATCCAGTGACTTTTGACAGCATAACCCATACTTTGTAGACTGGCGAGTCTTTCTTGTTTGCAGTCGGCATTGACGGGATAACGCTACCTCTTACACAACAGTGGCTGGCATTTTCTTCCGACTCATTGATCTGAAAGTACATAATTTATGTATATTCACTTTAAAGATTAATGAAAAATCTCATCTAAGTTTATGTCTATACCATTCAAAATAAATTTCAATATTTTTACCTTATTATAAATCAAAGTCATCCAATGTCATTATACTGAACTGTGATGACAAGGCACAGCCTGACACAGGGACATTACCCTTGATTGACTGACCACTCCACACCGAACGTTGTTCAGAAATGTATGTGTGTGTGGATGTCAATTACCCCCCAGGTTGTGAAACCAATAAAACATTTGATGTAAACATTGACATTTATTCAAATAAATAACTGGTAAGTACAATTGTCATCAATATATAAACAAACAAAGCACTGCGACGAACCTGTATATTGTGTACATGTCCGTCCTCGTACATCACCTTAGCCTACAGCTGACGTTTAGTTTTTAATTTTAGAACGAAGTAGTTGTAAATGTCCTTTTCACTAATATCTGGAACAGAGCTAACATCAACACTCCATTTATCTATACATGAAGGATGAACTAAAGACTCCCCGAGAGGTGTTTTCAATTTTTCAACAATACGATCGTTCGTGAGTTTTCGATCCTCGTTTTTCACACAATTCAAGTCACCCAACTGCATTCGTTGTGCACCCTTTACTCGTTCAATCAATTCAGCTTTATTTCCCGACACATGCTGTCCACGACTTCTCAAATATTCCTTCAACCGTGGAATAGTTAACGACTTTAATGTCACATTGCCACACGCATCGTCGATTTCATTGTTCGACTCCATTGTTATTTTGACACTTGACAAAGCGTCCCCGGAAGTGATTCATTTCTTCTCAGGGGAAGCTATCGATGATTTTCAAAGGGAGCTAATCTAGTTTCGGGAAAGGGTATATCCATATATAATCATAGAAATACTATAAGGACGAGTCCGATAACAAGTTCTACCAACACTAGATGAACCCGTTCCCATTTGATTTAAGGGTTTAGTGTATTTTTTTGTGCGTTCATTGGGGTATGAACTGTTAGTTGTCGAAGCACATAGCGCATAATGCCGGATGTGCTTCGACAACTAACAGTTCATACCCCCAATGAACGCACAAAAAATGACACTAAACCCTTATAATTGCAATACACGGTTTTAAACTCTTTATCCAATTATTTAATATTCCTGTCTTAAATCCGCCCCTGTAAATCCTAACTATATTGTTACGCAGCACGCGTATTCTATGAATGACGGATGAAAGTAGTTCTTCGTACAGTTCATTGCGTACAGTTCATTGGAAAATGAACGTAGCTTACATTGATCATGTGATCGTCCTTTAACCAATCACATTATTTGTATTATCTAAATGTTTGAGTGACTGCAATTATTCTTAGTTGAGTGTTTCTGTGAATGATTTACTGTTCAACTTTTAAGTATACTCTCAGGTACATGCATTTTTATTTATTTTCGTTATTATATCAAATTTCATAACAGTAAAGTAAATAGGTTAGGGTAATACCAAATGTTAAACAATTGTTTGTATTTGTGTCACTTTGTTACGGAAGCCATACATTGGACTAGGTCAAATATGTTGATGCCATATAATCCCAGTTCGCATCCTTATCCCCATAAAAGTATGTCGTTGACAAATCTGGTTAACAGTAGATGATGAAGTAGTCTCGTTTTACCGGATGAAATGTGAGAAAAATGAGTTACAGCGAAAGATATTTAGTTTGATAATATAGTACTTGTTTCTTTGTGGTGTTCATCTTTCTGGATAAATTATTTCGGACTAAAATACTGACAAGGTGATCCCTTGGACGCAACAAACACAAAAAAGAAAGAAAAGTACAGACTCGGTTGTATTGAGATTGTTCATGAGAGGTAACGTAATGTGCCATAACACTGGCGTAAGCGGTGTCTACTTTAAAGTCACACATATTTGGCTTGGTGATCCTAAAGGATCAGTAAGAAATAACACTAGTGATTTGTGGACGGTGTGATTTTTTACGGCTGCCACACAACACTAAACAAACGCTTGTGTAAATGTCAATGAAAAGTTATCCATTGGAAGCAACAAACACAAACAACAAAGAAAAGTAGCAGATTCGGTTTATTGAGTCTGTTCATGTCAAATTATAAATAAGTATTCATTATATTGTTTCTCGGTGTTTGTGTAAAGGTGTCATATATTATCATTTATCGTGACTTTAGATCCAATCTCTATATAATCATTACATTAGTCAATATTATTTGGCTAAACCCGAGGTTAATCTTCTACTAGGATTCGAATGTAACTAAGGGCCTACATGGATAGAAGGCGTTGACTTGATTTTGTATGACACGTTTGATCCTTCATGACAATTACATGTTTCATGCAAAACATAGTGCTTATCCTTGTCATGCAAACTTCATGTTATCAATCCCCCTCTCCCCAAGTCTTTAAACAGAAGGTTTGTTAAGTGTATATATAGTATAGACCACAACCCCCAATTGGTCAGATCACACTCGAAAATCACGCGAATCTTATTGGATCCGTAGACTCAACACCATTCATCCGTTTGGAATAAACAAAGTGGATGCCATCCGAATCTCCTGTAACAATAACGTATAGATTTACATGTCAGTTTATTTGTTGATAACTATGAAATACTGTGAGTGATATAAAATTTATTCACCTCATATTTAATAATTTAATACAAACGTACGCGTATATTCTAGCTTAATGTTCGATATGTGAAATCAGATGTAACATCGCCTTTCAAAGCAATTCGATTTAAGAATAGTTTGCATCTAAGATCTAGATAGCTTAATTCCAATAGCAATGTGTTCGACGTTTAATTAAAAAGAACAACAGTTATATACGCTATATACGTATGTACTAAAGTCGATTAAGTCGTCTTAACAATTTCTTTATGCAACATTTGTCTTTATCGCATAACTTACGACGTAGAAGTGGAATAACACCATTCTATATTTTCGAAATAAGCGTAGTATGCGCTGTCAAAATAATCGATAATGACTATAATCCAATTCCCACGGTTTATGTCGTTTGTGAGTTATATGATAAATAGAATCTAACATTCGTTCTCATTTATTATTGAATTTATTAAACTCGTTAGCGAAAATGACACAATGCTCGGCAAGAGCCTCGCATTATATCGTTTTGCCAACTCGTTTAATAAATTTAATAATGAATGAGTACTCATGTAAGATCCTCTGTATATATATATATATATATATTATGATATAACAATTTAAAGGTACAAGAGGTATTCATCTTATAACGTAACTCTTTCATTTTGTAATTGAATCACGTATATCTTGACATTCTCGCCGAATATGTTCATTTAAATGTTAAGTCTAATGATTCCTTTAATATAAAACATTATGACATGAACTATTATGTGCTTCCTAATTTTGCTGCATTTTTTAATTTTCTATTTTTGAAATGATGTTTTGAAGCAAAAATATTCAATTATAAAAAATAACTGCAATGCAATGTAAATTGCCGTTTAAGGTTATAGTTTTTCTGATATGTCTGAACGTAAACAAGTGAAATATGCATTTCTTTGCTATTTGTCGGTTTTCACGATTTCAACAAAAAATAACACGAAATTCGACTTTAATTGAAAATTATTAAACTCACGAAAAAAAGAGTACTAAAGAAAACTTCTAGTTTGAAACATCAGCTGCAGGCAATTTTATGATATCCTCTATGAACAAGTTTCATTACTTTTTTATAGGAAGAAAAAAAAATACATAAATTAAAATTTAGTATCTATTTTAGCTAGTATATACGCTAGGAGTTTTTTTAATTTGTTTATAGCACTGTAAATGATAATTTTCCACATTGTATTTTAACAAAATTACTATAATTTTGTATCCTTTCTGAATACAGTGTTTGTTCAATGTATGATTTTCTGCCCCCACCCTCCCCCCACTCCAACACACACCCTGATTTTCTCCCCCCCCCCCCCCCCCCCCCCCCCCCCCCCACCACCACCACTCATGAGAGTTAATATAAGTTGAACCACAACATCGGCTTAAATAGCAACCTACTTTAACTTGTTCATATATATTTCTCTAATCGTCCACCCCCTATAGATGGAGTCAAATTTTATCAAAATGTGCACCTCTTGTCACAGATTTGTTTCTGTATTTCTATGTAAAGTTTAGTTTTTCACCAGATACTCAGGTAGATGTAACTGAAGCCTTTAATGACACATCTCTCTGGATGACATGTTTAACACTGACAATCCTTTCTTTTCTCCTACGGTTAACACTATCACCCTTCAACAACTAAAAACTTCAACTCAGAAAAGCTAATATTTCTTATACTGTCGCATTTTTTCGATTTGCGTCTCTCTATTGAAAATGGAGAAATAATTAACAAAATCTATGACAGAAGAGATGATTTTTATTTTGATATTGTTAATTATCCCGACATAGATGGGGATGTTCGCCGAGAAACGTCTTATGGAGTCTATCTGTCTAAACGTATTCGTTTTTCTAGAGCTAGTAGTCGAGTTGAGGACTTAACTGAATAACTAACCAGAAAACTACTCCATCAGGGCTACCGTTACCATACACCTCTAAACACATTGAATGAACTATATAGTGATATAG